>JANIIA010000006.1:34906426-34916881 GCA_027478495.1 Erythroxylum alaternifolium | reverse complement strand
GATGTTCGTGGTGTTGGTGGGAAAAAAGTAGTTTTGGTTACTATATTTAAGTGAGCTAGTTTTAGTCACCTTGAACATCTCCACAACCTGCTCCTCCTGTCCCCGGGCTTGCTTATACACCTCATACAAAATTTGTGGTCTCAAGATTCTCAACATGGGTTTAACTTCTTTCTTCAATCCACTTATAAAGTTGGAGATATGGTAGGATTCAACAAGATTCTAGTTGATCATCATCATTAATGCTCGTAACTCTTCAAACTTTTCTACATATGCTATAATTTATAGAATTCAGCCACAATAGCTCCTTTACTATCAAACCTCTAGCATAAATCTTCACTGAAATTTTCCCAAGTGTTAACTTGGTGGCTAACTAGAAAGCCTTCTAACCACTTTTCTGCCCTGCTTTCTAGAAATACTGCTGCAATTTCTACCCACTGGCTCTTGGGTATCTTGTTAAGGCTAAAACACTTAACACATTTCTTCAACCTAGATTGTGAGTTATTTCCATCAAAAGTATGCAATTCAATCTTAGGTAATGTAAAATTAAGGCTAGAGTGTAAGTTCAAGAAATTCTCACCAATGAGTGCTGGTATAGGAGTCGAATTCGAAGGCTGATGAGGCCTTCAGGAACTACTTTTGGAGTTGGATTCTTTATTTTTGTTTAAAGAATCCTGAATCGATTGGAACATCTCCTTCACACTATATTCCATGCCTTTGAATTTTTCATCCATATGCTATCTTTCTTCAGTAATTCTTTCATTTATCCCTTGGACGCTCTTTGAAATTCGATGAACTTGTTCCTCTAAATTCTTGATTCTATTTTCATTGCTGATTGCAAGGTTTTAAAAAATTTGAATCGACTAGTGGTTTGATTCGATTTCACCTAATAATCTCTATGTATAAAAACCAACCAATTTATTAGTGAGCTGACTAATTTTTGTTGAACCGGTCCAACCAGTATGTCACTGTACAAAACTATAGATCTGCTCAATTTTAGCCTTCATCCTTAAAAACTTCAGATCTTTCGTTAGAGAAGACGATGCAATCTGGGGTTCAATTTTGAGTTAAACAAACTAAGAGATAAAGCTGAAAATGCAAGGTTTGAGTACAATAGTTGCCGACATTGAAGCTTCTCTTGCTTGTCTTCTGAAGTCAATGAGGGAGAAAGATTTAGAAAGTGCACAAAGGCTGAATCAATATTTATTTTCTTCCCTTGTTTCAATTTAATTCTAACACCATCTCCTTAGATCTGCTTTACTCTTCTACCAAGGATCTGGAATTTCTCAAGAGCTAACTACTTTAATATATTCATGCCCTTTCTTGCCTTCCTAGTTTTTTGGAATCAAACAACATCTAGTTGGAAGTTTCTATGTTGATGAGTGATTTTTTATGAAAATGGATGGGATTTGTGGAATTTATGGTCATGTACAACTGATTCTGCTCTAGTATATACATGTCTTCCATACTCGTTGAGCTTTGGTTGTTAACACCAAAAAACTTCAAAAAAGTTATTAGTGTTTACTTTCTAAATCTGAAGAAAAACAAAGATAATAGTTTACAGTAGAGCTTTAAGGTTTGACTTAAACCTATTTGAGATATGCAGTTCCATTATTTTAAAAGAAAAGCTTAAATGAACTAAGCAACTAACCATATACAAGAAAAGGACATTTGATAACTTCATAGGTTTGAAATGTGTTGAGTTTCCTCTCGATACAAATTCTTCAATCCTAATAGGATTTATGTGATTGCAACCATCGTAGGTTACTGATGAAGAATTTGGCATGAGATATCTTGAAACAAAGCCTCCATCAACACCGTCAAAGTCTATATCTAGTAACTTCTCAACTCATAATAATTATACTCCAAATGTTTTGCAAGGTGACTCTGCTGAAGGTAGAGTTTTTGTCACTCTAACCTATCCAGTAGAATTTGGGTATTCAGCTAGAGAATGGATATCCAAAGCAAAATTTTCAGATTCTAAGCTAGAGAAAACATAAAATGTCACAAATGCAAAAAATGCTCAGTTTAAAAACATATGGGTTATTGTTGGAATAAATACATATACTGATTTTCAATTTATGTAGGTATCAAGTTTTTCAAGAGATTGATGCTACAATTGATCACTTTCTAGTGTTTTATGATTGATTCACAAATAAGAACACACTACAATCATGTTGTATATACCCCAAAGGAAGAAAATACTTAGATCATAATGTTGTAGATTCTGCATCAGACTTTTAAGGCCTTATCAGTGAATAATCATGATGTTTTTGTTGTCTAAGAATAAATTCTTTTGATATGCTTTTTCGGAGTCATTAAGTTACAAATTTCTCTTCTTCAGGCTGAGAATAGTCTGAAAACAGAAGTATGTTTTCAAGGCTTTATGGAGATGAACTTTAATGTAATTCTGACTCCTTTAATCATTTTCAGGGCTCATACTCGTCAATTTATGGTATGAGTAAGGCAAGGAGTTAAGAGTGAATTTATTACCTGTTACTATTAATCAATAAACTATTGTTGGATGCTTTAGGTCACTAGGAGTAGTCAGATTAATTCAATTTCCTTTTCACTTTTAGGTTTGTGAAAACAAATCAGAATTGAAGGCTAAGCTTAAGGATATCTAAAAGAGAAATTTGATATTTTTAACTCTGAAATTGCAGACGAAGACAAGGTTTGTGTTGTTTCAAATCTTGATGAGTTATTCATATTCTGCAAAAAATTATACAATTGCTTCTGTTATGTCACTAAGATATTGAATAGAAGAGTAGTTGGAAATAGGTAGAAACATACCTTTGAAGTTACGCATTATGTACTGAAACTTCTATGAATTGATGATGTGTGCAAATGCACATGGCAGCCATTTCTTTTAGTGGAATTACTATGTTGCATTTGCTATACTTGTGCTGATAATGTATGGCAAATATTCTAGGTTCTGCTTTTGGTTTTGAAGTGCATGGTGTTTCTCATGTTTTACAAGTGCAATGACGATGAATGGCTTTTATTTTCAAATTAGATTGGGATAACTTGGGTGGAAGGAAAGGTATTACAATGAGAAGTTTTCAGCAAAATCTCTGGAAGAACGTGAAAGTATACGACGAGATGTTGTAAGTTTTAAAATCTAAATTATTTTCATTTTATAAGTTTTAAAATCTAAATTATTTTCATTTTATCTTAAAAAATGATGGAGTTCTATTTATTAGTTAACATCCATTTAAGTAGGTTCTGAAGTACACAGAAGGGCTATGTTGTGTTATGCATTACTACTATGAAGGTGTTTGCTCTTGGATGTGGTGACTTGTCTTGAATTCTATCTATTGCTGGTTTTTTATTCTTTGCTCCCTGTTAATGGTTTGTTTTTCTTTAGGCTTGTAGATTTTATCCAAAAATGAAGTTTAAAAGCCTTTGATAGAAATTTTAGTGGGAGGCGGTGTTCAGATGACGACAACCATGCCATGAGTTTGGTTAATGTTTGGTGAGAAGTCTATTATCAAACACAAATTATGTTAGCTTAGATTTTAAAGGGAATTTATGACATATTGTATAAGGATTATCTTCTATTGGATCGATGAGTTATCCTATTTTGTTTTTACATACTGTAGTTGGTTCTTTCATTTCATTTTGGACTCTCTGTACCATCATATGCATCTAGTTAGTCCTCAAAGGCCAATAATGGAATAAATATATTGATACTGCAAATCAAAGTCGTAGTTACAATAAGCGATGTAAGTACTGTGTAATAAATTAACAAAAGTATTGATTTATTATAATAATATGCAGATAAATATTTTAAATTAATTGGTAAAATTTATTATAATAACATGCATGCGAGTGATCTTAAAAACGATGCACGAGGCAAATTGTACGCTTATTTTTTCACTCAAAAATGGTAGAATTTTTTGACGTAAAAAATTATCTAAAAGTGAAAAATATCGACAGAGAAAAACATCCAAAAGCTTACACAAATCGTCTAAAATAGCATTTATGTACCTAAGAAAACTATAGAAAATGTATGTTTTCGACGCATCTATATGTAAATAGATTTTCAACGTTTAGATTTTCGACGCTTAGGTGTGTAAAAAATGTATGTGTTTTCGACGCATCTATGTGTCTAAGAAAACCGTCGAAAATAGTTTTTGTGACATTTGTTTTTCACGCTATATAAAGCGTCTCAAATTATTTTTAAGACGCAAAAAAGTGTATAGAAACTTCACATTTTGTCTTTAAATTTCATATTTTGTTGTAGTGTTTATTATATACCGGTTTTATAGCAGATCACTACCGGTTTAACCTCTAAATCTTAAATATTTCCTTAAACCGATTCAATGTCCAGTCCAATTTTTAAAACAATGGTTGATTGTCGTTGTGATCAGAAGTCAATATCAAGAGTTGCCCAGAATAAAGTATCTGATACCAATTTGTTATGAGCTCAACAAGAACAATAGGTTCTTGAAGAAGGAAATAGAAAGAATTTTTTGAAAGAAGGTATTCTTATTGTATATTTTACTAATGAATTTCCAATTACAAGAGAATCTAACTTATTATCTCAATTCCTTTCCTTTTAGTTACAACAACGGCTGATCTGACAGTCTCAACTAACCATACTAGCTGTCACTAACAAAATTGTCAACAAGAGTCAACTGTGTTATTAGCACCTTTACAATTGACTTACTAGCTAGCTCGTAAGAATGACCCAAACGACGCTACAGATATGGCGCAACGAACCACAGCCGGTGAAAATTTTGCATGAAACATATTGCTTTGAAATTACTGAATAACACATAAAAAAGAAGAAATTATTGGTGATGTCAACTTCAGTTCTGCAAAGAGAGGTAAAGAAAATATACTTGAACATGATAACGCGATAAAGTGTTAAGATTATAAAAAATGAAATTAGTTAATAAACGGTAAGGGTTGCATTAATAATAATAATAATAATATGAAGGAAAGAAACGAGCGAATCTGAGGAAAGTGAGAAGGAATCGACGCAGCTGTTCCTGCTATGCTTCATTCCAATCATAAGGTTAAATCTTTTTTGTTGTTTTTCCTAACCGTGTTTGGTTTCCGATACAATGCCGTGAGGTTTAGATTCTTAAATTAAGAACATTTTTAGATTTTCTAAAGCCTTCTTTCCCTCTCGTCTGCGTCCCAATTTTGGGGTGATCAATCATGCTTTTTGGCATGCCCTCCTATTTTTTGTAGGCTATTGAAAACTCTGAAATCTATGGTATGACTTTTTGATTAACACCTTTATGATGTATGCATGTTACTTTACTTTGCGTTAATCTCTCTATCTGAGTTTTTTTCCCCTCCTTTTGAGGTTGATTAGTGAAGTTTGTATTTGAACTTGGGTTTTCTCTGTAATCTATCCATGATTTTTTTTTTTGTCAATATGATTTTAGCAGTGTGTTGGTAGAGCATAAAAGTGGAATCTTTCTTGCTATTTTTACTTTTGACTTGTGTATGTGGGGATCTGTTTCCAGGTAGTTGTGATTTTTTTCCTCTTCTTTGCTCTTATGGGTCGGGTTCCAAATCAGTGTTCTGAAAGTCTTTCCGTGTTGTATGTCGGATAATTTGTTTTGGAATACGTTTGTACTCCTGATTTCTGGTATGCATTCCCAGCATGGGTTAAGGATGTAAGACTACCATTTATGTTCATTTTCTTTTTGCCTCCAAGAATGACGGAATTTTTCAGGAACGGTGATCTAATTCTCTGTCTTTTATATAACTTCTTGTTATTCTATGAATTGGATGTGAGTGCTAGAAAACCTCGCAAAATGCCAATTTAACCTTCACCTTACTAGCAACTATTAGAGGAATTCTACAAACTATAAGCTTGTAAAAAGCTTCGTTCCTATGGAACTGTGAATATGGTTATCTAATCTAAAAGATTGATAATGTCAGGTGACTTCTAGCCTGGAATGCTTTTCCATATTTTGAAAGACAGCAGATTCAATTCACAAAAAGATGCTGAGTAATTATTAATGGATGAGAAAAATTTGAGGTTCACTATCTATTTAGGACTGGAAGTTTTGAATTTACAGGATTTTCTGTCCTTTCCTTCTCTTAACTAATATTGTGGTAGTTTTTTGTATAGAAACTATTTGGCAGTTATGCTTGCAACCGTGTTTAGCACTGTGATTCATTTGTATAAGACTCAATAGTAACTTACCTACTAGTTTAGCACCATGGAGAAAGTGATGAATTTAAGCTTCCAACTGGTTCCTTCTCTATGTCCTATGCTTTGCTGCAGTTTTGTGAGAAATAAATGGGTTTTGTTGAATTGCAGCCATCCATCTTGGATTCATCAGCATTGCTGCAAGTTGATAAAATGGAAACCAGTATAGTTCCTCGTGATGAAGCTCAAAATGGGGCATTGTCTCAAGCGCAGTCCATTATTTACAGTTCTCAGGTCCTGCAATGGAATACAGTGCTTCTTTATGCACTTGTCCCATCCATTATTAGTATCTATTTACCTGTCAAGATGTTAATGCTGTGAAAAAGATGCCAATATTGTCCATCAGTAGTTAGTCTCAAAGTGACCATCCATTCCTGATATATGGAGTGATTCTTTTCAAGGCTCATTGTAACTGAAATAAATGGATGCACATTTTAAGTGTGTTTAAAATTTTTTTTCTCAGAACTTGATAGCAGATAGTTATAAATGAAGTCTTAAAAAAGCCCAACTGTGCAGAAACTTCAAGATGATCTACAAATGTTGGGAATGAAAATCAAGCAGCATGAGGAGAATATAAAGGCGCTGAAAACCCAGAAAATCAAGTTAGAAGATTCCATTCTTGATATGCAAGGTTTTTTTAATTTATATATGCTTTGTTATGTAAACTCTTTATTAAATGCGGAAATGAATTAACTTAAATCTATATAATTATACTTTTCCCATATTCACTATACTAATGGTTGATGAATATTTTATCAGCTATTCTCGGGAAGTATCATTCTTCAGCCCCTCCTAATACTGGGAACAATAATGATTCTTCTAATTGGAGTGAGGAAACAACCACGCAGATTCTACGGTTTGAAAACTCTGCTGCAGGTATTTTGTGCCAGCTCAGTGTGAGACTTGAAAAACAGGCTTCCCGTCTTACGTTAATCAAGGATGTTGTTGGGATTGTTGCTACACTTGCCAATGTAGAAGATGACAACCTTAATAGGTTAGTTGCAATTTTTATAATATAAATTTCTAATTTTTTCCAAATACTGGATTTCCAGTATTTTACAACCTCAGTATAGATGCTAATGATTCAAATCTTCATTTAAAATTGCCAAGATTTGTACCTTTCATATTGGCTCAGAAGTTGCTAGCATCACCGTAAATCTTACGAAAATTCATACTCTAGTTGCCCTCATTATATTTTAGTTGTTTCAACCACACAAGGTATTTGAAATGCAACAGCATTCCTTTTTTGTAGCCCACATTAACAAGGACCAACGTGATTTTTAATTACAATAATTTGACCCAGGTTTGACCTTCTTTTCCTTTTGATGGATGTATTGCAGGCTTCTTTCAGAGTTTTTAGGATTTGACACTATGTTGGCAATTGTCTGTAAGACTTTTGAAGGTGTTAAAGCTCTTGAAACGTATGGAAAAGAAGGGTGCATCAATAAAGGTTCTGGTCTTCATGGTCTTGGTGCTTCTATTGGGAGGGCTTTGGATGGTCGATTTCTTGTCATTTGTCTTGAAAATTTAAGGTATGAATCTCAGATGATCCATTTTACCATCTGGAATCGTTGTTCGTTTAACAAACCAAATCCTCGCCTTTTTTGTAGACCTTACTGTGGTGAATTTGTAGCTGATGACCCACAAAGAAGACTCGACCTTATAAAGCCAAAATTGCCCAACGGGGAGTGTCCACGTGGATTTGTTGGCTTTGCTGTAAATATGATCAAAATTGAACATACCAACTTATTTTATCTCACTCGTGATGGATATGGCCTGAGAGAGACCCTATTTTATAACCTTTTTTGGCGCCTTCAAGTTTATAAAACAAGGGAAGACTTGATACAAGCCCGTCCTTGTATAAGTGATGGAGCCATTTCGCTGGATGGAGGGATGATAAAGGCTACAGGTGTTTTTTCTCTTGGCAATCGGTAATTGGCTTTCCAATCACAAAGTCAAACAGAACTTTCATTGACTATGGTTTATTTGCTTTTTGTAAGATGCATGTTTCATTTTGAGTTTCCATCGTTTAATTTAAATAATCCTCACCTATATATGCACGTCTTTGAAAGTAAAATAACTGTATGAAAGATGCAACTTCTCACTGTCAAAGGTGAACAGAAATTGAACTTAGTTTAGATTTAATTGTAATCATAGTAGACATCCTATTACATTATACCCATATACACATGCTCAAAAGTTTTGATTATCTATTTATTTGTTTTTCTGGCTCACGGATCTTGTTTTCTAACAGTTTATTTTGCATGCTTACTTTCATTATTGATGCTACCTAATCACCAGAATCAACATGGACGTGAGATTCCCAAAAGCTTTTATATGTTCAGGTCTTCTAAATGCTTACATTGAAACGGAGGAAAAGCTCAAGAAGATGAGCTGGGATAAAGAAAAACTACTGGAGGACATAAACAGAGAACAATCACTACTGAATGTTACAAAGTCCAATTTTGAGGGAAAGAAGGAAGAGTTTCTTAAGTTCATGGCCCAAAGCTCACCATATGCAGCTCAGGTAATGCATTGCAACTTATTTTTGCATACTAACTAATAATAATGATATTTCTACATGTCATTTCTCTGCAGTATTTGTCTTTCGTCTATAATACTTGTCCCTATTTTCAAGTTAGTTGTCATTGCAATGAGCACATCTATACTTATTTTACACCTTTGTTCTTGTGGATCGACCATGCACGAGGTGTGGTCTTCATTAGCTATGGATGGACTTCAAGAAGAAATTATAAAAATAGTAACTTACAAACAATTAGATTAATGACTACTTTCTTTAACGATGTAATTTCTCAAGAAAGAATTTGAAAATGATATTGGGCATCGATCGCAGTTTGTTCAGGCTTGAGTTATTTGGAAGTCTAGAATTTGTTAGGTTGTGCCTACCTAGAAGACTTAGCAGATTCATATTTGGTGGTTTTAAATCCACTACAATATCATTGCAGCATCAGAATCAGTTATCTCAAAGTAGATTCAACCCAAGCTTTCTGAAGTGTATTAGTCCAGAGGTATTCTATTAACTTGATCTCATTATTTTATCATGTCTTTGGGTATTCTATTACCAGATTTTCCAATTCCTTTTTGCAGCGGGGTAGGGAATGATCTTTAGCAAGGTATGCACTTAGATGCTGATTACTTTGTATCATGTTGTTAATGTGAATGGTTTTAACTTTTTTAACACTATAATTATGGTTCTCCCCCGTTCTTCTGGTTGAAAAAGGAAAGCAGTGGTTGATTTGGTTTGGTTGCAACATCAACTTGTAATTATTTTATTTCTTTAATCTAAAAAGAACGGCATATTCTTAGTGGATTTATTATTTGCGTATGAAACAAGGGATAATCAGATCGTGCAGTTGGTGCCTGATGGATAATCGAACTTTCATCCGTTCACTAGACGAAAGTTTTATCGTTTAACCTTACAGCCTTTTAGTCGCAATGCAATAGACATTATTGCGAAGTGTATGTGACACAAGAACTATTTGCTTAGAACGAAGAATCCAAAGAAAGAGCACGTGCCACGAAATGCGGGGTGCTCGAAAGTAAAGAAGCGAATTACATAGCTAACGAGAACTATGTTATTCATCGAGAACTTGTGTTAAACGGTTTTTATGCTTAGGAAGACCAATTCCGGATTTTAAAATTGCTGGTTTCTCTTTCCATTTTTCCACTAAAATTGCTCTCCTTTTAAAAATAGTGGAACATTAATAGTACTCTGAATATAAATATGCTAAATGTTGTGAACGTAAAGGTGATGTTAATAATAATAGACCATCATTAGACATTTTGTAAAAATCAGTGCTACTTTGCAGCATCACGTCGTTGATTTGAATATGTTAAATGTAAACAATTATTAATGCATGTACTACTCATTGTAGTTTGCTTTCAACTGCATTATATCTTAAAGTCCAGCCCGAGTGGGCTAGTTGTCATCATTTAATTTCAGATTAGGCTATACAGGTAGTGTCTTTCAAGTGTTGAGCTTCAGATTATGCATATCATTCTGACTTTATCTGATGATACTAGAATTCCTCTTTCTAAATAGCATATACACATTATCTAACCATGGTTTCGAATAATTTCGTTTGAAGTAAAACGAAATTGAATTAATACTTAAACAAAGAGGGGAATTAAAAGAAAAAACCCATCATACGAAAACAAGCGGCCTTGAGTTTGCTCAACAAACCTACAATAAACAGAACTCTGGTTTATTCTTATAACAATGGAAGGCAACAATCACGTTCTCAACGTGTACTTAATAT
>JANIIA010000006.1:34889150-34899668 GCA_027478495.1 Erythroxylum alaternifolium | reverse complement strand
TTCCATGGACTTTATCATATACATCTAAACATGTACAAGATAAATAATACCTTTAAATAATTTGTCACTAAACTACACCCAAAGCGATTGGCTGTAGGGCATAAACCAACCCTCACTAGCCTGAATCAGTCCGTAAGTTACACCATTGGAGGATGTGTGTCTATACATGGGGCATAAGAAGAATAAGCGATTAGTGCTTTCTAGGAAAGTTTTGCAAAGAAAGAATATGCCATTATGGTTGGAACTCCACTTGAACCTATCAAGTGTCATAAGTCTCTTAATAGTCATCTACAAAATGAAGGAACCTTAGGTAGGTGATGACAACTTTCTCTAAGGTATGATTTCATGAGGAAGTTTGAAAATGGATGCACAAAAGGAATTGATGAACTTAACAAATATATGCCTTAGCTAGCAGATTTAATAATCTTTAAAGGATTTAGGCCTGTAGTTGGGAAAGGAATTAAAGATCTTTAATTGTCACCTCCATTTTGGCCTTTGTAGGAATAATAAATTATAGAGAATTGAATATAAGGAGTAAGTACAGGTTACTAAGCTTACAATAGTTGTTAAACTAAAAACTAGTAGTTCTCCCATTGCCAATATAAGATAATATTTCTTTCACTAAGTAGCCTCCAAACTTCAACGATTGGCTAATTGTCCAAGATGTATCTGTTGAGCAAGTTTTATATAATAATAAAACTCTCAATATGTAAGTATACAGATCATATTTTATAGTATCACAAGGTATCATTCCCACGAAGACTATAGACACCAAAACAATTTGAATAAGAACTTTGTCTAAGGTACTAAAAATTGATTTGAGTTAAATTAAATAACAAAAATTATAACAAATAAATAAACAAAACAATTAAGCAGATAAATAAGTGAGTTGCCAATAAAATTAGGATTTGATCAAAGTTTAATACTTAGGAACTATTCCATCCTTATTTTCTTTCCCTTAATCTTGCTAATTCAATTTATGTTTGATCCTAGATTTCTTAAGGTTTTGATTACTCTCTCTCAAGATCTAATCAATTAACCCTAATTGAATTCATTAATTATAGATTTGTAATCTTCGATTCATACACTACTCCTAACTTATTCAATTAGATTTGAAGCAATCGATAAGATAATTAATTTCAGAATCAAGATCTCTTTTCAATTGATCATTAATTTGATAGTTGTGGGTATATTAAGTTGCCAACTCTCTTTGTACACCTTAACACTAATTACTTTGACTCACTCTCTTGATTTATTATTAAGTATATACACGACAGTTATCACAAACATCCTAAGATATATTGAAATCAACAATAACTAAGGTTGACAAAATAATTCCTAAGTTGGATTTAGAAATCCATAAACATGTTATAAATAATAGAAATCTAATTACACATCAATGATTATGAAGAAAATAAAGGGAAAAGAGTAAAAAATGTTGAAGCCTTTATCTAGAATGCTGGAATTTCTTGAAGCTCTTCTTTGATCTCTCCAATTTGATCCACTTTGATGCAATGGTTGAAGCCTCTTTCTGGTGTTTTTCATGTTCTTATATAGTGCATTAAGGTTCTAGGGTTGTGTTTGATTCCAAAATATCCTTGAACCCTAAAAACTAGAAAAAATTCATGTCTGAAAAAACCTTTCGCACGATCGTGACTTGGAAACACGATTATGCCTCACTTGGTTCGACCTCTCTATTATGATCGTGCTCCCTTGTCACGATTGTGACAGAAAGCCGTGTAGCCCATGCATGCCTATCATGATTGTGCTCCTTTGTCACGATTGTGAAAGAAAGCCATGTAGCCTATGCACGCTTGTTATGATCATGCTCTTTGTGCATGATCATGACACCCTTCATGCTTCCAACAACTTCTTAATTCTCTAATTTATTGATTTCCAACACACACAGACACATCAAACACCTCATAAAACAAAAAATTAAGATTGAATTTATGCTCTAAATCATATAAACACTTAGAACATAATCAAACACTAACAATAACATAATTCTATGCCATACACATGATAATCATCTAAGAAACACTTAAAAATACACTAACACCTAGAAAAACATGGTGTAATCTATTCCCATCAAAATCCCCATACTTAAACTTTTGCTTGTTCTTAAGAAAAAACAAAAATGTAAACACAAAAATACATAATCACACATTTATGCAACATGTAATAATCATACAATGGAATCAAATCTTATGGAGTCAATTTAATTGCAAACATCAATCATTCAAAATATGCCAACATACTAACTTATTCCTTTCATGTCTAAGTACTTTGAATTGAATATACATATCAATCAAAATACTAACACCCTATTCATACATCTATGACACTTGTAAACATACATTTATGATTAGTGATCAATTAAAAAGGAAACTATCACTAAGTATCATTTTATGAAAATTTCTTGCTATTTTTAAAATGTCAATAGGTTTATTTATTGTAACACCATATTTTAGATTTTCTTTAATGTTAACCTAATCTTTTGATGTGAAGGTAAACACCTTGTTATGAATGTCCCTCAGTTATTCAACTAGGTCATTTTTTTAGCTTGGTTGGAGGGTCATTCTAGTATTTTGACATGAAGATAAATATTTTGTCATGAATACCCCTAGTTACTTAGCTATATCATGCTCTCAATTGGCTACCAGCTCTATTTGTAAGCCAATTTTTTTCAAAAAGGACAAGAGAAATAGGAATTTATTTAACACACTTTTTTTTCTTTTCTTTAATTTTTTTATCTTACCTCATTTCTTTTTAGACAATCATTCTCTTGGAAAGTTCACTAATAATGCTAACCAATTCAATTGACCTATAATTATAAATGTATACAATAAATTTCCTAAAGTGAAAGAATATGTGTCATATCCTAACTGATATGCATATTCATCCCAAAGATACTTAAAACACAAAATTTAAAAGTTACTATGCCTTTATAAGTTAAATGACCATGTTTAAAGCTAACATAATTCCATTACACTCTTTGCATTGAAACATTCACACAAAGCACACATTATGCATCAAAATGTTCACACAATGTCAACCTAATGAAAAAATAACAAAATATGATAGGTAAATGCAAAATTCACACACATATGACATGCTAATGCATAAACGTCCCTACACTTAGACAACATATTGTCCTCAATGTGAGAAGCCAAACAACACACATAAAAATAAAAAGAAATAACAATGAAAAAAAGTTTAGAGCAAGAATAACTTATGAAGATTGAGGTGGTGATGGTATGGGTGAAGGAATCGGAACACCTTGAGCAATGAAGTACTTCAAAATCTTCTTTGTGCCATGTTGGTATTTACATTGATGGCACACAAGTTCCTTCATTTACGTCTCTATGATGTTCATGTGCTCCATAATGAGCTTATTATTTTCGGACACTAAATTAAAGACTTTCTCCCAACACTCCTCTTCATTGCCCTTAGTTTCTTCACTTGATGAGACCTCAGTTTGGTGTTGTTCTAATGCAAAACTAGAGCTAGCCTATCTAGTCTTGTATTTCACATGAGTTTTGGAACCAATATCTTAGAGTTCCATGGCATGGACCTTCAAGATATCAGCTCACCTTAAATGATTGTGGTTAAAAAACTCATAAAAAACAATAGTTAGTCCCTTAACAAATACAACATGATAAGAGCAAGTGCGGTAACAAGATAACCTATGCCAAGATAACTACTTTTCTTATTATGAGTAGTAACTATTGTGTGAAAAATATAGGTTGAAGTACAAACTTTGACCTCATAGTCAATGCACCAAAGTATGAATAAGTCTTTAAAAGAACTTTTGTTACTTTCAGTATGAGACATAAATTTATGCAGTAATAGATGCTCATAACTAAGAATAACATTATTATAGGCATTTCTCACAACAAAGTCATCCAACCCCATTAATTGCTTCCAATATTGCTTAGCATGAAAATTATCATATTTTTCAATAATATTATTTAGTGGAGATCCACCAATTGCTTCCATAATATCATAATCTAAATTATAAGGCTTGCACCTCTTTCGAAATAAAAAATTATTTAATTTTCTCAAAAGTTAGAGTAGCATAAAATTCAAGGGTTAAGTCTGTATACCCAATATAATTAAAATTAATAAAATTTTACCATCGAATTTTTGCACTTAAAGTCTTAATCCTGTCTTTCTAACAATGCATCGTAATGTTAGTCAAAATAAATTAGACTGCTACTGTAGTGATGATGAGTCTAGGTCGATCCCACAGAGAGCGTGTGTAAAGATGTTGAAATGAAATTAATGGGTGTTTAGGTTTTGGCGGGGGGGGGGTTGTTTGGTTTGAAATAAGAAAATAAAATGAAACTAAACTAAGAAAAGCAAATTAAAGAAAACATGCAAAGTGATGAAAGTGGTGAATTCGTTAGGAATCCGATTCTTTACTTCTATCTCGGCCTACACCCTAATTAAACATATTTCGATGATTTTTTGTTCTCAAACCTCTCTTAGAAACTATTAATCGTAGGTTAATCTATTGAGTTTTCCTTTAGGTTTTGCTTAATCAAGATACGACCGTTAATTAAACATAGCCACTGAATAACCTAGGATACAATCTCTAGATTTAATTGGGTAACCTTGTTATGAATTAGAAAAATCAATTAATCAAGGTAACAACCACATATGATGCGTCATTTAACCTAGGTTATGTTATCCCTAATGATTACAAATCATTAGTTACTACACATGAATTTCAAATATAACAATTATGGATTATATTGAAATTCTAGCAATGGGTTTGTAAATAAATGATCCAACGAATGCATTAAAATAATCTTTTCACAATACCCAAATCCATACACATCGAATAACATAAATAATTTCTAAAGAGAGAAAGAAACAACAAATACAAGGAAGGAATGTTTAACCGGGTTGTCAGTATTGATATCACCTCCAAATCAGAATCGAGAAGCTACCCCTCCATAAGTCTTCTCATGGTGGAGAGCTTACCTCCCTCTTTGGTGCTCTCCCGAAGCTCATGAAGGTCCCTCATGATTCAACCCAACCAAAACAGCTCTCTTCTTTTCTCTGGGTCGAAACTCACCTATTCTTTCATATCTCTTTTGCTATCACAAAAACAAAGGATTTATAGCAAAAAGTAGGGTTTAGGAGAGGTGTCAATGTATCATGGTGGTGCATGGGGCTGTCACGACTATGAACCACCCTAGTTGAGGCTCAAGGTTGTGAGCCTTATATGTATAGGCATGACACCATGCAAAATAAGTTATAGGCATAACAAATGTCACGCCCATGACATCTTTTGTCATGGCCGTGAGATATGTTTCAAGACCATGACAAATCATGCAGGACCGCGAGCTTCTTCACCATTTTCTTCATTTTCTTGTATTATTCTAGCTCTAATCTTCTTCTTCTTGCTCCATTAAGACAAGCGAGTGTGAGCCTTCAAAAAACAACTCAAATGTACTGCTTTCAACTCACTTTAGCTTTTTGCTTCTGGATTGTGCCAAAACCACATATGAGTCAAAGTGAGTATCTTAAGCAATTTTATGTCATTAATTGATAAATGTTATGGGATAATTATACAATCAATTAAGCATATGTTAATTTCCCTCAAACTTAGCTTTTGACTGTCCTCGGGCAACACATCTAAATTAAGATCATAAACCCAAAACATTTATTCATTTCTCATATGTTCCATGAATACGTAATCATAAACAAAGATAAATGACTTTCAAAAATCATAGTAAGAATTTAACATTCAACGCTTCTACTCATGATCAATCAACATTGAATACCTTTAAAATTTGAGCTATCTAATGGTAGACTTCGAAAATTTGTTTAAAGAAGATATATTATTGGGTACGCTCAACACCATTCACAAACAATACTGTCCATAACTTTGTATATCATTTCATTTCTCCACCACTAAGGTTCACATGCAAAATCATGGATTAAAGGACTTTTCAGGGTTGTAATGTGGGCAAGGGTAAGGTGAGATGTATTTGGGTAAAGTAGCATGAAAGTTATTAAAGGTAATGAAACAAAAGTAATACTCAATGAGATATCAAGTTCACAAGTTAACATTCATACAAAACTGGGTACTGTCAGTTATGACGAATACAACAACTATATTTCACAACTCAATTAAGCTCTCACACATAAACCACATGGAGCATAATGAATCAAAATGGTTCACTCATAGAGATTGATGATAACACTATAACGAGTTAACCTTCCAAGACAAAATCTATCTCATATTTAACATACTTAAGTAACCCATTCAATACAACATTAGGAGGAAAGATTAATCATCAAAAACTTTTCAACATATACACACTTCCTCTTTGATACATTTATTTAATTTTTTAATATTTTTCCTTTCTTTTTCTTTTCTCTTTTCTTTCTTTCTTTTTTTCCTTATAAAAATTAAAAGAAACTACATCAACATGGGAATTTCAATGATAAGACATAAAATAGCATCCCAACATTATAACCAACCCACACATATGTACACCCTCACACTTATACTTTTGTATATCCATAAACTCAACAATCAAAAAATGTTCTACTAGCTTTAAGGCTTGGGAAGGACATTTGGTTAGGGTTAAAGCATGTAATGTGGGTAATACACACAGAAAAGGTAAATAAAGCTCAAGGGGGCTTAACAAGGGAAGAATCATGTCAATAAGTTAGGTTGTATGGCTAATGTAGTTTATGTAACAAAGAATGCCTAATCATCTCCATGTTAATGCTTATGAAAAAAATGTGGTCTTAAATAGAAAATCAAAGTAAAAGGAGGATGTACATGTTATGAAGGTCAAACATAAATAAAGACAATGAGACTTATATGAATGTTTCAGTCTAATAAGGCTCAAAATCTCACTGGATTTGTCTACCATTGGTCACTACTCCTCTAAAGATAATGCACATCGACCAATCACAAGAGTAAAAAATACATGATAAAGTTGCTATGAAATTCTCTAGTCAATTCAAATTCTAATCATGATTACATAATCCTAGAAGCAATAAAAAACGAGCAAATGTTTGTTTGCTTGTTTTATTCATTCTCTCATTTTGTTGAAAACTTAAAAACAAGTAAGAAACAAACAACTAAAAACACACATGCATAAAAAAAGAAATGCAAAAATTTAAAGAAAAGAAATTTACTTCCTTTGAGTTGCCTCCTAAGAAACACCTTTGTTTAGGGTCGCTGGAGCAACTTCACACTTTCCTTATGTGACAAAATTGTGATCTTCAGGAATTACAATTAGCGCCACTTCTATGCGAGGTTGTTCCAGATAGGGCCTTAGTTGATCATCATTCCCATTCAGTGTCCTCCCTATCCTTAGACTTTCGATCTTTACTGAGTCCATGCTTTCTTGAAAGATCTCGAATGTCTCTTCACCTTTTTCTTCTTTGTTTAATTCCTCTAACCTGTTAGGTAAAGGTAAAGAGTTAGTGTCAAAAATAATCACAGACTCAGTACTCACCTTCGAGCTAAAGGATGTATTATTTTTAGCTTCAAGCTCCTTCTCCACTTTTTCTTCACAAGCAATGCCTTGAGTATTGCCCTCAAAATTCTCAAACTCCTCATCACTCCATAAGGTTTTAGCACTAACATCTATTAGGTACATCTCGGGTTGATATGACTACTCCTCTTAAATTTGTGATTCTAGGTGATTGAGAGTTTCCATCATTTGACCCATTTGGCATTCCATGTTCTTTATGCTTGGTTTGTTTTCTTACTGGATTTGATGTATACCTTGTTAAACTGTTGCTATATATCTTGCTGGAACTACTGGAACTATTGTTGTACATCTTGCTAGAATTGTAAAGTATTAGCAATCATAACATTAATCAATTCTTCCAGAGATGTACTTGAATCATGATAAGAAACTTTGGTCCTTAAGGGAATTGCTGTTCATCTTGCAAATTATCAGGGAAGTAATTCTGCTGATTATCCCATCCATAACTAAAGTTAGGTTGATTAGTCCAAACTTGGTTATAAGATTGGGGATATGAGTTATAAAAGAAATTACTTCCATCCATGTCAAAAATTTTTTTACACGATAAACACAAAACAAAAAGTGAACAGATAATAAAATAACTAAAAAGAAACTAATTACGACAAATATATATATAAAACCAATTAAAATCAAGAAAAAAAACTAAAAAATTGCACTCCCTCGCAATGACACCAAAATTGATAGCCCATCGTACCGCTAGCGAAAATAAACTAGACTACTATTGTAGCAGTGGTGAGCCTAGGTCGATCTTATAGAGAGTGTGTGTAAAGTTTTTGAAATGAAATTAATCGGTGTTTAGGTTTTGATTGGGCGGGGGGTTTGTTTGGTTTGAAATAAGAAAATAAAGTGGATCTAAACTAAGAAAAACAAATTAAAGAAAAAATGCAAAGTGAAGAAAGTGGTGAATTCGTTAGGATTCTGGTTCTTTGGTTCTATCTCGACCTACACCCTAATTAAACATATTTCGATGATTTGTTGTTCTCAAACCTGTCCTAGAAACTATTAATCGTAGGTTAATCTATTGACCTGGGTTTTCCCGTAAGTTTTGCTTAATCAAGATATGATTGTTAATCAAACCTAACTACCGAATAACCTAGGATATAATCTCTAAATTCAATTGGGTAACCACATTACAAATTAAGAAAATCGATTAATCAAGGCAACAACCACATATGATGCGTCATTTAACCTAGGTTATGTTATCCCTAGTGATTACAAATCATTAGTCATTACACATGAATTTCAAATATAACAATTACAGATTATATTTAAATTCTAGCAATGGGTTTGTAATAAACGATCCAATGAAGGCATTAAAATCATCTTTTCACAATACCTAAATCCATACACATCAGATAAAATAAACAATTTCTAAAGAGAGAAAGAAATAATAAATACAAGGAAGGAATGTTTAACTGGGTTATCAGCGTCGATATTGTTAGAGAAGTGCTCTAAAGGCAATCACTTTTAACATTTATTGTACAAATCTTTATGATTAATAAAAAGGATTTTTTTTTAATTTGATGTTCATGTTCTTTATGAATTGATAATGATCTTAAATCGAATTAATGAAGTCTTTGATACATTACATAGCATGAAGGAAATTGTAATGAGATCATGATAATGAGATTCCTATCATATGTAATTATATTAGTATCTAAATTATTCCTAGTGATCGTGTCGTTCGAGCTTTAAAATTTACAATCCCTTAAATACCGCAAGCGTATGGGTCGCAACTGTAGTATAAGACATGTTAATCTCATGAGAAAGGGGATTAATCTAATCCTAAAAATCTATGGCCAAAAAGATATGAAACTGAAAATAAATAAAGTAACGGGAAATAAATACGAGAATTAAATTCAACCAACTAAATTAAAAATTAAACATGAAGGAATTAACAATTGAGCAACAAGCACGCACAATGGAAATCAACCAAGAATTTACCAAGTTATGAGAAAGGGGATTTTACCTATCATTAATGCTAACCTAG
The DNA here is from genome assembly GCA_027478495.1 of Erythroxylum alaternifolium. NCBI lineage: Eukaryota > Viridiplantae > Streptophyta > Magnoliopsida > Malpighiales > Erythroxylaceae > Erythroxylum > Erythroxylum alaternifolium. The sequence goes on along the minus strand of JANIIA010000006.1, from coordinate 34,890,149 downwards.
CTGATTATGTGTTAATGGAGTGTCGATTCTCGACGATCCTAGGGATGGTTACTTTCTCTCGAGTTATAACTATTAAACCTAATTTATAAACCCTAATTGGATTATGAAATTTGTAATCTCTCAATTCACAAATTATCCAAATCCCTAATTAGATCTGAAGCACCCTAATAAACTATCAGAATATCACACGGGATCTCGCTCAGCACAATTACCAATATGATTTTCACAGTTTCTATTAAATCGCCAAACTCTCATTAATCTAATTTAATCATTTTTCATTCATTTTACCCTCTCAGTTTGTTACCAAATTATGCAAGGATGCAATCAAATCAAGACATTCATCCAATAAACACAATCAATTAAATTATCATTAAATCAAAATAAAATCTCGAAGAAGAGTTAGAACATCATCAACATTCTACCATCTATCATCATACAATCCATCCTAACTTTATACATGAATAAAATTGAAATGAAAATGAAATAGAAACTTAGATTGGACAATCTGGGAAGGCAGCAGCATCGAGAAACCTCATGATCTGGGAAGCATGTCGAGACCACTTCTTCCCCTTTCTTACTCTTCCTTCACTCTTTCTCTTCCTATTTCTCTCTTAGGGTTCCAAAAGTGGCTGCACGAAAAAGCTCCCCTCTTTCTTCTCTTATTGTTCTTTAAATAGTTTCTTATGTTTTGGGTAACGCTAGGACTTTTTTGGGATTCAAAAGGTCCAAAAAGTCCCTTAAAATGTGAAGTTCATAAGTGTTTGCGCGTCTGCCCAATGTATGTAACATCCTATTATCCCATGATTAGGGTTAGAACCCTAGGATACTATATATAAGAGTTTATTGAGAATTTAGAACTGCATTTCATACATTGTATGCATCCACATGCACGTGAATAATGTTGCCGCTCATAAAATAATTGTACATGCATTCATTGACATTTTTCAAGTATAAGTGATTTTAATGTGATTAAAGTGTGAATTATGGATTAATTGTCTT
>JANIIA010000006.1:34763772-34775516 GCA_027478495.1 Erythroxylum alaternifolium | reverse complement strand
GTTTTTTATTACAAATCTCAACCAAACAGGTTTTTGTTTTCAGTTTTTATATTACAAATCTCAACCAAACAGGTTTTCGTTTTTTTAAGAAAAAAAACAGAAACCAAAAACAGGAAACAGAAACCAAAAACAACAGAAAAACAAAAGTGGAACCAAACAGCTCCTAAGTTTTTCACTGAGTTGTAGTAATACTACCCAGTCCCCCAATCATTTTATTTTCAGTTTCAAGACTCATTTTAAATTTTAAAAAAACAGTTAAATTAACTCAATGAAAAAACAAGGACAACCCCCCCCCCCCCCGAAGTACCATGAAGTCCACGCAAAGAAGCAAGAAAAATATATCACAAAATCTAGTTTACTAAATAAAACAGTAAAGTTAACTCAAATGACAAACCAATTCCACCCTTCCCTCACCCCCCACCAATTCAAACAATGGTTCACCTTCTTATTACATGCTTCTTCAAACTATTTGAAATCAACCCAGATATTAAGAAAATCAAATACGCAAAACATCTCATAAGATCAAATACAAGTATGTAATGAATTCCAACAACTTGCCTGAGTCAATGTAGTCGCATCTGCAATAACGAAAGGGACATTAACAAATCGGGCCAAAGTTTTGGCTATTAATGTCTTCCCTGTCCTTGAAATGAAATTGAGAGCAGTGAACAAAGGAGACCAATAATCAACAGCATCTACAATAACTAGGCAAGAACAAGTTCAGCTCGATTTATTTGTCTACTAATTAATTCATCATGTACAAGTTCATTGGAAACAGCCAATAAAGATAAACTAGCATAAATGTATTTTCATAAAATAGAAAAATGCATAACTCTTGGTATACAGGATGCAGTCACGATACGATGCTAATTGTCATGGATAAAAATAACGGCAGTCTTGGAATTCCTTTGTCAAACAGTTAGCAAGTGGGCAAATGTTGTATGGAGGAACAAGGGATTGGTGAATACGATGGTAAACAAAGATGAACTCTTTGTATTCAAATTCAAAACCGAAGAGAATGCACAAAAAGTGTTGCAAGCAAGGTCATGGCACATAATGTGGCATCCTATTTTGATTAAGAAGTGGCAGCCTAGAGTTATCTTGGACAGAAGCAGGCTTAATTCGGTACCTTTATGGGTGAACATTCACAAGGTTCCCTTGTAGTATTAATCTGTAGAAGGTATGAGTTATATTGCTAGCAAGATTGGAAAACCTGTAGGATTAGATGAGAATACTGCCTTAATGAAGAGGATTGGGTTTGCTAGAGTTTGTATAGATGTTACTATATCAATGAAGCTTCCGAATATCCTAAGAATCATGAAGCTAGATGAGAAAGGAGATCTTGTAGAGGATTCAACAAGAGTAACATATATGTGGAAATCGAAGATGTAAGAAGAGAAGCAGGTTAGGAAAAGAAAAGAGAAGCAAGAGGGGCAGCAGATGACTAAGGCATGTCCAAGCCAAGAGAAGGGCATCCTAGCAGAAGGAGACACATCAATTGAAGTTCAGGTCCTCCAGAATTTGACCCAAGAGAAGAATTGTAGAATTTGAAGAATTCAATATATTTCTTGAATGAATTTACATGTATTTATATACAAATTCTATAGCAGCTAAGGAAAGAACTAAATAAAGAAACAATTAAATTAGGAAACAACACTAATTTACAGCTAGCTATTCAACAAGAATCAAGTGATCGGACATAGGCAACAGGGCAAGAATCAGGAGGAGTACAATATGGCTAGGATTGGAGCACAAACAGTGGGGGCTAATCAAGGATTAAGAAATGGGAAACAAGTGATGAATTTGGCAAGGACTATTCCGATAGTACATGGACCACTGACAATTGAGGATAAGGAAATAGGACAGGGAGAAGGGACAATCGGCACTCCAGTGATGGAAAAGGAGGAAGTTTCTGGTACCAAGAGTGACCAAACATCTATATCCCTGAGTTTGAATAGGAAGTATAAAAGAAGAAGGGTAGGTAAAAAGAAAAAATGATTAAGGTAACAGTATGGAATGTAAGAGGCCTTAATAGCCTAAATAAACAACTTGCGGTTAAGGAGTTAATCAAGAACAGCAAGTTAGATTTTGTTGGTTTATTAGAAACCAAAATAAAGAGGGAGCAATTGGAGAAGAGTTTATGGTTCCCAGACAAATGATGGAGGGTAATGAGTAATCATGATCACCATTTCAATGGGAACGTGATAATACGCTTCAATCTCATAAAGTGGATGCAGGAAGTATATTGAACATGATCAGTTGATCCATTGTGGTGTCTCACTGGGACTATGATTACAATTACAGTGTTGTATGCGGCCAATCATAAGTTATAGAGACTACATGCTTGGAATGAGTTGGAGAAAACTAGCAATATCATGAGTCTATCATGAACGGTTTTCGGAGACTATAATTGTACTCTCAAGTCAGAAGAATCAAGGGGTGGGAGAAGTTGGAAGTAAGCATACTGTCGAGAACTTCAAGAGATGGTGGAGAGGCCAGGTTTGGGAGATCTGAAATGGTATGGTGACTCTTATACCTGAAACAATAAGCAATCCGGGGAATGGTTTTTGCTGAGAAAATTGGACAGATGTATGGTTAATGGAAAGTGGTTGGAGACATACTCGGTGCTTTTTTTGATGATCCAAGTGTATCAGATCACAATCCAATAATAGTGAAATTGCTAACAAGTGACAGGAAGAGGAAGGCCCCATTTAGGATATTCAATCACTTGATGGACAATCCTGAATTTAGAAACATACTTAGATCGGAAATGCAATGGGCAATTCCAAGTTCAAAGGGGCACCAGCTCAACATGAAGCTGAAAGCCTTGCAAAATAGACTGAAACTATTCAGCAGAAAAACATTTCAGCCAGATTTAAAAGTTAAAGTTGATGCTTTGGAGGAGCTAACGAAATGTCAGAAAAGAATATTGGACAGACCAGAAGATTTGCAACTAAGAAAACAAGAATCGTCACTAGTGGAAAAGTAAAATCAACTACTGACTAGTACCAATACTCTATTAAGATAGAAATCTAGAATACTTTGGATGAAGGAGGGTGAGAGATGTACTAGGTATTCTATGAGTTCAATTTCAGCTAGGTGAAACAAGAATTCGATCAGAATGCTAGAAGATGAAACAAGGCAGATCCATGAGGACATAGAAGGTAAAAAGAGGGTTGCCTTAGAGTATTTACTAGGCAGTATGGGACTGCACTGCCAACAAGAGCTATACCCGCAGAGGTTCTAGCAAGGCTTAAAAAGCTTGATGAAGAAGACAAGGTGGAATTGGTTAGAGAAATAACAAGGGAAGAAATCAAGAATGCTATTTTTTCAATGAACCTTGACAAACCCCAAGACCAAATGGATACAATGGGATATTCTTTCAAAAACATTAGGATATTGTAGGAGAAAAAGTGATAGCAGCAATGGGAGAGTTCCATAAGAGAGAAACAATCCTCAAGGAATAGAATAAATTTTTACCTGCCTTGTCCGAAAACAAAGCAATGCTAGGAAGCTGGAACAATTCAGGCAAATAGCCTATTGTAACTTTCATCAAGGAGAGATCAATGGCAACAAATATCCTACTATGTCAGGAATTGTTAGAGGGGTATAACTCTCAGAGGAGAATGAGGAATTGCACCAGAAAGATGGACCTTGCAAAGGCCTATGACTCAATCAACTGGAACTTTCTATTTAATATATTGGAAGCAATAGGTTATCCTCCCCTGTTTAGAAAATGGATAGAGGAATGTGTAACCATTGCTTCTATGGCAATCATGGTTGATGGGGAACCTACAAACTTGATCAAAGCAAGGAGGGGCTTAAGGCAAGGGGACCCACTATCCCCTTACCTGTTTGTATTTTGCATGGAGGTTTTGTCAACTCTTCTCGCTAATAACCCACGGAGGGTCCCAAAATTCTAATTTGATGGCAGATGTAAGGTATGAAGCTCACACGCCTAGCTTTTGCAGATGACCCACTATTGTTTTGCAGAGCTGAGAAAAACTCAATAGATCTAATCTTGCAAGTAATGAAGGAGTTCCAAGAGATCTCAGGCCTAAGATGCAACCCACTGAGGAGTTGTTCCTACTTATCTTGCAACTTAAGTAGAGAGGCAGCTTCTACAGTTATCGAGATGGGATTAACACAGGGGAGTCTAGCCTTTAAATACTTAGGGGTACCAATCTCTCAAAGAAGAATCAGTGCCATGGATTACAAACCTTTGGTAGACTTAATTCACGGAAGAATCAACCAATGAAGCAATCAATTCCTTAGCTATGGAGGCAGGCTACAACTAATTCAGACAATATTGAGTAATCTTACTACTTAATGGATCAACCATTTATCCATCCCAAAAAATATCCTCAAGCAAATAGACAAAAAACTTAGGGAATTCTTGTGGAATGGCTCAAACCAAAGAAGAAGCAAAGCGAAGATTAGTTGGAACAAAATTTGCAGACCTAAGCCGCAGGGGAGTCTGGGACTTCATTATGCAAGGATGATTTACAAGGTGAGTAGGGGACGGAATTTGTGGTGGTTATGCTACAAAAAGAAGGATTTATGGGTGAAATGGATACACAATATATTCATAAAGCATAAGAGTATTTGGATCTTAAAGCCAAGGCAGGACATGTCAGGAACTCTAAAGGAAATTCCAGAGACCAAACAATGGATGCAAAATTAGATGTTCCATAGGATTGGGAATGGAGAAAGCATGTCTTTTTTGGTATGATAATTGACACTGTAAAGGTACCTTATATCAGGTGGAAGAGGTACAACCCTTGAAATTATTTGTGAATTCAGAAACTAAAGTAAGTATGTTAATCAGTAATAATCAACGGATATGGCCCTTACATAATAGTAGAAGTGCCACATTCATAATGGAAGAGTTGCCTAGATGCTAGGAAGGAGAGCAAGATGAAATTCAGTGGCTAGCAGACAACTCAAGAAAGTTCAGCACAAAAGCTTGTAAAACACTTTTACAGACTACACAGAACACAAAGCAGGAGTAGACAGCCTTAGTATGGGATACAGACATCAATCCAGTTCATTCATTCATCTTATGGATGGGAATCAATGGAGGGTTGCTTACAAGGGATAAGATCAAGTTCTCCATCAATACATTGAACTATGAGTTATGTAATACTGAACTGGAAAGTTTGGAACATTTGATGATTAGATGCAGGTATATCAAACAAGTATAGAGCCAAATGTAGCTTATTCTCAACACGGACAAACCAATGGACTCTTGGAGTGAAGCTATTGCTTGGTTGGGGAAACTCAGAGTGCATAATGCAACTGATCTCAAAGCAATTAAGTTAAGCCGGACAGCTTTAGTGTACTACATTTGGAAAGAGCGTAACTGCAGAGTTTTCAAACAAGAAAGTAGAAGTGTTGAGATGGTATTTTAGGACATTTTTCTACACTGCAGATTGGTCATGTAGCAAGAGGAATAGCAGCAAATCTGACAAGTAGTATGAAGAGAAGATGGGGATTGGAGTAATACTGGTTTATGTGGTCTCATCAGTATCCCTTAGATTTCAAGATATAGACAATTACTAGGAACCATAACTCTATGTAATCTAGATCTTTTGGATTCTTCTAGAATTTTTGCACTCTAGACTTTATTTATATTTATTTAATGAAATCTGTTAATTTTTGAAAAAAAAGTGACTTCGACTAGGAACGTTGAAATTTCAGATTCGGTATAGGTAGGATTTTAGGATTAATTGGTAGAAATTTAGGTTTAGAAATTCAAAGTTTAATATGGCTGAAATTTAAGTTTAAGATGGGTGGAATTTATGATAGGTTTACTAGAATTTAGTAAGGAACACAAATAATGAAGAGTAGGCAATTAAGAATCACTCATAGAATCTAAGAATCACTCTTAGAAAAAAAAAATCACAACACCTAGTTGAAAACTCAAGTTTGTAAGAAAAATTTGAAATTTCTTGTCAACGAAGGAAAAAATATACACATTTATAGAGATGTTTTTAGAAACTTTATTCTAACAGGAAAGGATTTCTAACAAATTTAAATCTTATTCTAATAAGAATTCTATAAGTCTTAAATAATTAGGATAGCATATCTAAAATAAAACATGTTTAACTTACTACTACTTCCTATCTAATAAGAAATCCTAACACAATCTAAATTTCAGCTCTATCCTTTTAATGTCAACTCAATTCTCAATCCTCATCCCACCAAATTAAAGCTTGTAGTTGACTAATCTTTCCTCTTTTATTTCTTTTATAGACTTTAAATTCTTTTGCATCAATTCTCCTTGGCTTGTCTGAAGTCATCCTCGATGTAAAATGTTATAACTACTGATCATATAAGTTTGGATTCAACTTCTAAAATCCAAGTATTGTCAAAAATCGATCTTCCTTTCTACTTGTCAAGAAATTGTCCATCTCCTCCATCTCTTGTGGCTACAATTTATTCGTCAAGAACAACCTCTATCTCCTCTTTAAGATGGAGAATGGTTGGAATTCTCACAGCCACAGGAAATTGCATATCATCATATCCATGATAAATAGTTAAGTCTGCAACATTAAAAATAAGACTATTTCCTATGTCACTTGGTAATTCTAAAACATAAGCACTAGTACTTATCTTCTTAATGATCTTACAAGATCCAGCATTACATGAATAAAATTTCTTATATATTTTTGTTTGAAAAATGCTCTGGACGAATCCTAAACATCACCATATCCCTTCATTGAATTCCACCAAATGATGATGTTGATGAGTATGTTCTTTATACGACAAGTTGCTGGTTATTATCTTTCACCGTACGTCATCAAAGATGTCCTTCATGTGTTGTGTAAAACCTTCAGCTTCAATACTAGCCTGTGTTGTTTATGGTAAAGGCACCAAGTCAATAAGCTTCTTTGGTTGAACTCCCTAGACTATCTCAAAAGGACTTACTAGTTGACCTATTTATAGGACTATTGTATGCAAATTCTATCATAGGAAGAATTAGGTCTCAATTTTTCACATTGTCTCTAACCAAACAACTTAACAAGTCCCCCAAGCTTCAATTCAACACCTCCGTTTGTCCATCGGTTATAGGATGAAAAGAATTTGAAAATTAAAGCTTAGTGTTCAACGTTTTCCATAAAGTTCTCCAAAAATTATTTATAAACTTCACGTCACAACCAAAGACAATAATTAAAGGTAATTCATAGAGACATACAACCTCTTTGATGAATAGTTTAATAGTGTGGACAACATCGTAACTCTTGACCAATATATTTGCAAATGGTTTCATAATGAAACCAAATGGCTTCTCTACAACATAGGCATCAAGAACATACGTATTGTTGCTGCTTGTAGTCAAATGCACTAACTTGCCATCATTGTCAAATTTGGACTTTGCAAATGCACTCATAGCTTCTACTTATTCATAGGCTTTGATAAATTCTCATCTTCATTCAAATCTATTTCTCCTTCATCACCCACTACAATATAATCTTCATCAATAACACCAAGGATATCATCAAGTTTTGAATTAACAAGCTTCATAACCCAAAGTAATTGTTGGTTGATCTTTTTAACTCTATGTTCAATTATTTTAGCTTGTTGTCATATTCTTTCGGCCTGTTTCCTTGTTGTTTTAATCTGTTGTTCTTGTATTTTGATATGTTGCCCAAGGGTTTCAACCTATTGTTTTGGTTTAAACTTTTGTTTAAGCATTTCATCTTGTTGTTTTAAGTGTTTAAACTTGTTGTTTAGTTTTTCAGCTTTTGGGTTTGCCAAAGAATCCACTTGTTTCTACTTTTCATCTTTAATGCTTTGATCATCTACCATTATCAAACTCTCCGTGTCATGAAATACTTAAACATCACCTATATGTAAGCTTAAAGATTCTAATTTATCAGTTGACAGGGAGTTGCCAACAATCTCACCACCTAGAACAAATACTTTCTTTGAGTAATGCCTATTAAATTAAGGAATCCAAATTGCTAAATAATTTTTTAGCAAAGATTTTCCCTTGTTTTATGTGTTGTTGATCAATATCAATCCCTTCATCTTGCTTATTACCACGTTCTCCATGTTTAGCATCAAGTATAGGTTGTTGGTTTGCATAATTTTTTCTAGTGGGTGTTTTGAATTGTAGAGAACGTATGTCAAGGCTATTTATCCTCTCCAAAATTTGTCGAACATGCTTTCTTATGGGAGTTGTTCCAAGAAAGATGGTCTTTGGAACACCTTGTGAACGAGGATTATTGATGCCCAATTTCTTTGCAATATTCAAAAGTATTTCATCTTGCTCTAGGTTGCTGAATATTCTTCTATACACCCTTCCATTACATGTCACCATTTTGAATCAAAGCTCTGATACCAAATTAATGTTGGACAAATAGAAGTATAACTAGCAGCTAAAAATCACAAAATTAGGAAATTTGGTTGATATTAGGCTGTTACAATATCAAGTTTTAGGTCTGAATTTAAACTAAGAACGCTGAAATTTCAGATTTGGTATAGTTGGGTTTTAGCATATGATCGCTAAAAATTTAGGCGTCAAATTTTAGGGTTTAATATGGATGAAATTTAAATTTAAGATGGGTGAAATTTATGTTGGATTTCTTGGTATTTAGTGAGGAACACAAACAAAGAAGAGTAGGAAATTAGGAATCACTCCTGAGGTCTAAGAATTACTCTTACAAGAAATCATCACACCGTCTGATTGAAAACTCTAAGTCTGTGAGAAAAATTTCAGATTGCTTATCAATAAAGGGCTGAATATATACATATTTATAGAGAAGTTTTTAGAACCCTCATTCTAGTACGAAATGGTTCCTAATAGATTTAAATCCTATTCTAATAAAAATTCTATAAACCCTAAACAATTAGGATAACATGTTTAAAATAGAATAACAAATTTTAACTCACCAATACTTCCTATCTAATAAGGAAACCTAGCAATCTAAATTTCAACCCCTATTTTTGATGTCAACCCAATTCTCAATCCTCATCTCACTAAATTAAAGCTTGTGGTTGACTAATCTTTTCTTTTTTATTTCTTTTACAGACTTTAAGTTCTTTTGCATCAAGAGGTTTAGCTTATTGAACAGTCATGTTAAGGTCAACAACAAATTACCTGAACCTGTAGGCCCCATTAGAAGAATATTGCTTTTCTCAAGTTCAACTTCACCATCTTCCCAAGCATTTGTTGTGTTGTTATTAGAATCGACAATCGACCTAGCTTCCCAATTTACAACGAGTATGAAAAAGATTAGGATCTTTGAAATAGAAATGATAAAATAGTATTGCAACTGAATATGCAAATAGAATTCATTGAATTATGATCTTATGATTACGTGGTACTTTTCTGCACTTCATATCTAATAAAAGAAATATAAAAAGAAGGGCCAGATTGGCTGCCAACTACTTCATATGGAAGAAAATGAAAAGTCAAAGGCTGACCCACTGGATAAATGTTGACCCATTTAGACAATTGTGACAAGAGGGAAAAGAACAGAAGAAGAAAGGACCAGATGTAATAACAGGACTGATGGTAAAAAAGATCTGATGTTTCCATATATACTAAAATCATCAACAGACAAATTGTTTGCTACAAGATTGATGGTTGTTGCAACTGTGTAATGTAAATACTTAGCTATTAATTACATAAGATCACCTATTACAATAACAATCATCTACGATTTTGGATAACCCCATGTGAAGATCCAAGGCAAAAGCACAAAATCATTGTTTAGGAAAAATGATGCATAGACCGCCTTAAAGACCAGGTCATTCAATCGAGAAGCAAAATCAGTTATAGGATCTGTGTAAACCATGAAGACAAACATATAGTCAGTGTATGGATTGGATACATGTCTGATCTTGGTTTATTTCCCCTTTTAAGTCATCCACACTGCCACGAACTCAAGAACAGACCAATGAAAGTAAGCAGCTCCCGCAAACCATAACTCACCGTTTTTCAATGGAATCTTGGTAGATCCTCTTGTAGTGATTGTAGACTGCTACAGACAGCACCTACGACAAGACAAGCCAGATAAAAACAGAAAATAACTCGGAAAAAGAGTACAACAATATGTAATACAGATATTGATACCAGTATTTAAACAAAGAAGAAATAAAGGGTTAACAATAAAGGGATGCGGTAAGTGGGTATGGATTTTGCAAGACAAACACGACAGACTACCAATGATTGCAAAGGTATCAATTTCAAGTTTCAGCACAGTCCTATTTTCTTCTGCAATTTCAGAAAATGTCTTAACAAGAAACAAAGCCTATTCTTCTGATAACCAACAAGCATTAATTTCCCAAAAGAAGTAGAAGTATTAGCAAAATTTATTGCCGCTTTAGTCTTCTCGGGAGTCCAGTTCACTAAGAAAATTTCTAGAGAACAAAAGATATGAAGAAAAATTTAAAAAAAAGAAAAGAAAAGAAACAAGATTCTTGTAATGTTAACGGCCAGCACACAAGATCTTCCTTTTACAACTGATTGGCTTTGAGCTCCCATATAGGGAGGCCAAGTTTTAATCATGGAACGCATGTAGCACTATTTAATGAGCAACTTTAGTTGCATTTGACACTTGCAAAAATGCATAAGCAACCACTCCGATTACACAACAACAGCAAATATCAAAAAGAAAGAGGAAAAAATAAAAACCTTCTTAGCCCTCTCTTGCCCAATCACAAACTTGTCCAATCCCCTACAAATATCCTTTGGTGTTGGGAACTTATTCCCCAAATTGGAACCACCCCAACATCCATCATCCTTGTTAGAGCCACCTCTACCTCCGCCACGTATCACATTCAACCCACTCTCGTTGACCCGAATCGTAGCAATCCCATCTCCGGGAGGTTGCCACACCTCCGGCGGATCCCCATAGCCCGACCCACCACTATTTGCACTTAATTTCGAGTTAAAGTCGTCAACTAAACGACCTCTCCGTTTCCAGTTCTCCGAAAACTGAATACCTCTATAGACAAAGTAACATCTGAACTGAGACACCGTGAACGCAGCCGCTTGTTTCGAGATATTCGATCTGAGTACAGCAGCCATGAAAGTCGCGGGTAAAATGATGAAGAGCGAAGTAATCTGAAACTGAGAAACTGGGATATCTATCAGGTGAAAAGCTACGTAGATTGGTTGGTTACTTACACTGTGTTTAGTTCCTATCCCCGTTAACGAAGACAATACATAAAAATCTTGTCTCTGTCATATGTTTGATTATTGTCTCCGTTATTTTGTCCTCCATCTTCGGATGACAGGGACAAGCATTCTTGTTTCTCCGAAAATCGAAGGATAGAAATGCTTGTCCCTGTCTCCGAAACACAAAAGACAGCAAAATCTCTCCCTCGTCCACTGCACTCTCTTCTTCATCTCTGAATCTCCAAAATTTCGGCCCCCTTCTCCCTCACAAAATCAGTCCTCTTTGTCGACCCACAACTTTCCTAGCTTCTCTCTCGCACGCTGCCCTTCTTCCCCAACACGTTCGTCTCTCCAAAGTCAAGTAAGTTTTTTATTTTTTGCTGGAAAAATGTCGCTCTTCCTTGCTTGACATTTCTCTAGTTGCGCAAATGATGTTGTTGAGTTTCCTTCATCTCTGCACGTTTCAAGTTTGTTATTTTTGCTTTCGGAAAGAAGGATTTTGGTTGAGAGATTTATTAAATTTTCTCTGTTTTGATGATGCACGAATTTCAGAGGGGATTTTGAGGATTTAGGACTGATCTGTTTTGAGGATTTGGTTGTATGCAAAATAGGT
>JANIIA010000006.1:34724764-34750974 GCA_027478495.1 Erythroxylum alaternifolium | reverse complement strand
ATTCACTAATTATTATTCATATGCATATATGAATGCATGAATATGATAAAGACGCTTTCAATTATTCTAACTCTAACCCATTCAAAATGACCAAATTGCCCTTTCCCGTAAGTGAGGGGATGTTACAATATATCCCAATTTGCAACAATCAATGTTTTCAACAGACAAACCAGGACCCATAATAAGTTTCTCTATATTGTAAAAATTATCAACCATTGTATGACCAAAAGGAAATGATTCATTATACCATCCAAGAATTTTATCAAAACTTTGATTAGAAATACGTCCTTCAGACTTTATGTTTAATATTCTAGCAATTGAAGACAATTGAGTCATTTTTTGACAATTTAGCCATAGTTCTTATTCAACTGAGAGTAGTAAGTCAAAAAACTATTTTGCATGTAGGTTTGGTTCTTCTTCAAGATTTCTATATTTTCCTAAAAGGCATAACCAGCTGCATCATAAACCATTTATATGTAAGGATTTTCTTTTGCATCCATATTATTTGCTCTAAATCCAATTCCCCCTTCAAAATCATTTAAGTTCATTGACGATTGTACTTAGTTACCCCTTGATGTGCTATAAATCAATTTTTCCCATGTCGTGTCCACTCAAAATAATTCGGAACATGCCATTTTCTCAACAAATGCCCATTCACTTCATCAATAGGAAGGAAACAAATGTGTTTGCACTTTTTACATGGACATTTGATCTTTGGGCCATCCATATATGTGGGTTGAGAACATGCATAATGAATAAAAGCTTCAACTCCCTCAACAAACTTATGATTAATGAAACCATCAGGAGTTAATCGTCTATACATCCAAGATCTATCAACATTACTCGTTTATGCAAAACTGTTAATTTCAAATAGTGATTCCATAGTTAGTATTCTTCATGTTTCCCAAAGTTTACAGAACATCTAAACTTTACACAACAATCCTTAAGTATTAACCAATGAATTAATCACCTACAATTGATTTCAAAACTATGGTACGTGGCATTGTTTACACCTGTGAATCAAGAAAATAAGTTCTCTCTGTAACTCCTAGGCTCATGGAACCGATAAGCCTCACAGGAGCTGCATCACAGGTTTCCAGCCTTTATACCGTCCTAGGGGTTTATTAATGCCTCAAATCATCCATAACATCTCAAATTCATTCCACATACAGTAAATACTTAGATTATTAAAGAAGAACATAAAAAACTCATCAATGATTATAAGAATATTCTAAACAACACAAAATCAAGACCCTCTTTGGATTCATACAAAGTCCAAATGTATCATAATCGGATTATTAAAACAATACATATGGTAAACATTAGTTGGACGACTAACCTGGATGGATGGACAACTTCAAATTACAAAGAAGAAAGATGAGCGATGCTCTTCAATACAATATAAGGCCTGCGAAAAAGAATATGATATATTTAATATAATACACTTGTTCTAATATTTCTTAAGAAAATAAGATAAATTGCATTAATTAAATCTGATGGCATTTCTTGATCCTTTAATAAAGTTAGCTTTTAGTGTTTCTACTTCAAGTTCATAATTGAACCAAATCCCTTCATGTTTAGCGGTAATTTAGGTGATGATTGTATTTTTGTCCTTTTTAATTCTTCTAATATCAATGTCTTTAACATTGCATTATTGGTTATGGTATAAGGTTCTTCAACCTCTAGTTTTCATATATACACACTATTATTGTTTGCATATGAATCCAACCTATGTATCTTAATTAGAATAACTACCTATAATAGAATAAAAAACTTAGTAATTGAAATATTAAATTGTTTTCTTGACTCATATTAAATATCATAGAGATATGTCTAAGTTTGTTAATTCCATCAGAATTAGTCAAGTACAAGTAGAATTAATTCTAGCATATCTTGATGTAAGTTTGCTAATCTAACATATAATAAAGCAAATTTAAAGTTTAATTTTTTTTCATTTTACTCTTATAATTAATTTTTGAACTCGAAAGAAATAAAAAAAAACCCTCTCATATTAATAGTTTATGCCAACTATAATTGACCAAATCATCAATAATTGATTTGCACAAGAATATGAAATATATTTCAGAACTTGGATAAAAAAACATCATCACTATTAATACATATATCCTAAAATCCATGAACCTTCTAGTTATACATCATCACTATTTAAACCTTCAAAGAATATTGAAAAGTTCAAAAACAAAAACTTCCAACAATCAACCACAATACATTCAAGAAGAATAAGATAAGGAAAACCCAAATCATCAATAATTGACCAAATGAAATATATTTGACCAAATGCCTCTAAGCTTGCTGTAGAATAGATTTATTATTAACATGTCATGGAGCTACTTGCGACACCTTCTTTACACCATTAGGATTTCAGAACCTGAATAAAAATACATCATCACTATTAATACGTACATCCTAAAATCCTTAAACCTTCTACTTATACATCATCACTATTTAAACCTTCAAAGAATATTGAAAAGTACAAAAACAAAAACTTCCAACAATCAACCACAATACATTCAAGAAGAATAAGATAAGAAAAACGCAAATCATACATTGCTTATAATAAACCAAGCCTGCAATTAATAAGATCACAAAATAAAGAAAAATTTCAAGAACCTAACAATAAGGTGATGACAAGAACCACAATAAGGGATACTAACACAATGCAACTGACTAAAAGAATTTGGAAGATATTCATTGATGCTTAATCAATTTAGGTTAAATGTGTTCATACTTATGTAATAAAATCTGGGTCATCAAGGTAAACCAATCTTTTTCTTGGTCTTTTAATCAGATTCTAAAGTTAAGAAAGGATATGAATTCTGTTATTAAAATAATGGCATAGAATGGAAAGAAAAATTAGTTTCGGTATGACTTTTGGAATGAATAAGGTTTGTTCTCATAAAATATCATTGATTCACACAAGTGTTTGAAATTTGAGTGATATGCTGTCATCATCTTCTTATGAAAGTGAACTTACCATAAGTTTGAAATCATCCAATCTCCACTACTTAAATAGATAGATACAAGAAAAATTAAAAAGACTTCAAATAGGGTTATAATGAGGCCAAATGGCTAAGTAGGCTAACCAAAGAAGGGAATAGGAAAAAAATAATAGATAGTATAACGATAACAAATAAATTAAGAGAAACATTATTCCTCACTCTACTATCTCCTTATATTCTTGCAACCACCATTCTTTCTTCATTCATCTCAAATCCAAGAATCTATGATAATCAATTTTTAAAAATTTATTTCATCTTTTTGCATATTTTTCTACACTTTTGGATTAATATAAAAGTTTCCTTTTTATGCCACCATTATACATTTCACCTTCTCCCCTACTGTAATCTTATTACAAATACGTCACAATATAAGTAAATGCTCTACTAATAATGAATTAAGAAGTAAATAATTTGTTGTTCTTTTAGACTCCAGGTAGTTTTTAAGAAAGGGTAATAGAGAAAAAAGATATAATTTTTAATTAAGCTCAAAGGGGATTACTAATATATTAATGTATTAAAAGGTAGGCAATTTAGCTCAAATTTAAATCCTAGGTGTCTTTATCATTTTAATGCTTATACATATGTTACATCTAATCTTGAAAAAATGATATTCAAGTTCTAGAAATTTAAAATTAAAGAAGATATCCACATAAGAAATAAAAATGTTACATGAAGGCCAAAGTTTCTCACATGATCATTTAAGTCAAATCAAAGCATAATTAATTTTCTAGAATTCGCAAAGTCAAATTTTGTAGAGTATTCACTTACTCATATTATGCACTAAAATTTTAATCAATTTCAACTAAGAATCATGCATAAACTCATGTTCCAATTAATGAGAACCTAAACACATAATTTTAAAAAACTAAAAATAAAAAATGATATGAAAGACCTTATCAATATTTAGGATTATGATCTTTTCGCATATTATTCTTGCTCCAATTGTAATACCATTCTTTATTTTCCTAATTGATGAACCTCATAATGTCATCTAGAGCGGGGTGATGTCAAAAAAGACAAAGAACACTCCTCCTAGCCTTTGTTTTTATACTTATAGTCATTCTTTCAACATATACAATCAAATATGCCAACTTCATCATATACTTTATTAACTTCACCTGACTAATTCATTCATTAACTACATCTCTTCAACGCTCCCAATAATCACGTAAATCATAATATTTGGCATAATCTATCCCAATCAACACAAATTCCACAACTCCAATTCAATATCCTTACAATTCCACAATAGTAGTACATAATCAACAATTCCTACTCATTAAAGCTTAGTAATGATCCTTATAGACTACCACCATGAAATTTTTTGGATCTCGTTTTTAGGATTCTTATATTTTATTTATTTTATTTTATTTTATTTTATTTTATTTATGTTATTAAATTATTAAGCATGAAAATAAATTAGAATTTATGAATTAGGAATTTTTGGAGTTTAATATGGTATATCAAGAATTTTATATAGTGGTAGGAATTAAAAAGAGAGAATTAAAATAAAGTGAAGGAGTTAGTAAGAATGTCATTAAATAAGGAAGGGTAAATCGGTAAAAACAAAAAGGGTGTCTTAAATTAATAAGACAAAAGAGAGAAGGAGTCATGAGTGTTAAGGAAAGGAGAGAAGGAGAGTTCGTGGAAGAGACTAGAAGGAGAGAAGGAGAAAGAAAAAGAAGAAGAAAGAAAGAAAGAAAAGGGGAAGAAAGAAGAAGGAAAAGTTTAGGTGAGTTTTCCTTGTTTATTCTTCTTGTTTTGATACATTAAGGAAGTAGAAAAACTAGGTTTTATGTGAAGAAAATGAAGAAGGAACTGGAGAAACTAGTTTTTAATGATGAAGATGAAAGAAAGAGGAAGAAGAAGAGGTTGATGTTTCTTTGGATTGTTATACACCTTAACTAGATCTTAGTTTTTCTAGTTAGATAAAATCAAGAATAGAGTAAGCTTAAGTTTATTCATGGATAGCTATGTTTAAGGAAAGTTTTATGTGTGTGTTGATTAAATCAAATATGTTGTTCTTAGGGAGTCAAGAATATCGACGCCAAGGGCAAAAAGAAGACCAAGCTTGATTTTGGAAATATTAAGTTAAATAGGTGGGTAATATGTTTATAGTTTTGTGATGATAAGCAAAAGTTTATGTGTATGTATGATGAATGTATTTGTTTTATTCATTGTATATCATGTTGCTTTATGAAAATTCTGTGACTTTTGTGTGAATGGAAAATAGAAAATCTAAGAAGCATGAAAGCATGAATATATTATAAAATGTATGAGCATTGAAAAATCTGTTATGTAGGTAAGAGATAAATTCGTTTCATTAGTCACGTGCACGATGACCTATAGTCTTCTCCCGGCTGCCTTCTTGTGGCCACGAGATCCTGAGAAATCAGGCTCATTTTGTTTTATGGTGTAAACTTCGGTTTTTCCGTTTCATTCCACAGAACTCTCGAGCCATTATGTTGTGCATTGCATTTTTGATATGTCAAGTTATGATGCAAATTTGAGTATTATGCTTGATGATAACTTTCAACCAATATGCTTTATGTGATGATGTGTTGTATTATGAATATTCATATATGTTTGTGTGTGGTTCATTATTACTGGCTATAAACATATTAGCCACTGAGCTTTTCGGCTCATCCCAAAATTTTCTACTCCTCAGGTGAAGAATCAGCAGATCCTAATTGAGCCTTACAAAGTTTTGGCAATTTCCAAGAAATTTCAGACTTTTTGTAACTAAATTAGTGTAAATCATTTCTAGAAGCATATCAGCATAAACATTCTGTATCTATTTTGTAACCATAATACTGAGAAGGCATTTTGCTATGAAGAATGAAGATGTGTATCAACTTTGTTATTGAAAGTTGACAGTGAAAATGCAGAATTTTTTGATATATATATGGATATATATATATATATACATATATATTGTTGAAAGTTGACAGTGAAAATGCAGAATTTTTTGATATATATATGGATATATATATATATATATATATATATCCATATATATGCAGATTCTAATCTTTTTGTTAAGCTGGTTTTGTGTTGTGAGATCTTTGGATGGACATGTTTGAGGTAAATTGTGTATTAAAGGAGTTTTGGTATGTAGGAAATGGTATGTTGGTTCGGGTCCTTTGGAATTGTATTGGAAATGTTATGGAACTGATGAATGAAAAACAAAGAATAAGATAAAAATGTGATCTAAAACTTTAAGGAATAAACTGCATGGATATATGTAGAATTAGGCTAAGTGGTCTTCATCAAAGTTGTAGATTATTCTTTTAGCTTTCTAATGATATAAAGATTGAAATTTTTGGACTTTAGAAGCAAGAGTTATGGTCTTCATAAGATAGCAGTACTGGTGTGAAATTTTTGCAGAATTGGTGTACAATTTAGACTGAAATGGTAACCTTTACTTAAATGATTAAACTATATCGATATAGGCCGAATTAGACAAAGTTCTCTTCATGAACATTGTATTAACAAGCAGATATATCAGTTGGAGCATTGGACAAGTTGACTATTTTGTTGCAAGTCGACTATTAACAATTAGACCTGTTAGTTGCATAAATGGACTAGTCGACTATTAACAATCAGGTCTGTCAGTTGGATAAATGGATTAGTTGACTATCATCATATTAGTCGACTATTCGAAGAATTGAACTGAAAGTTTCATGTAAAATATTAGTGCTAGTCGACTATCATCATATTAGTCGACTAATCGAAGAGCAGAACTAAAAGTTTCATGAAAAACGTTGGTGTTAGTCGACTATTTCTTACGGACAGGTTAACTAAAATGTACTAGTCGACTATATACCGACTAGTCGACTATCAATTACAGCTGAACCAAATTTGACTTTGTCAATTGTCTTAAACATCTTGAAGTCATTAAGTAAAGATCATTTCTTCAGAGGATTGATGATTTTGGTGACTAACTAGTGTGGGTACACCACTCTTGTAGAAGTTACGCTTTTGTCCCAAATCTTGTATATGTGGGCTTATCATTGCTTATCTGTGAGGGTATGAACATAAGAATGAATTGTCATTTATCAAATGCTCAAGTATGGATGTTTGGAATAATATAAGAACCCTTCGCTCACGTGTCATGACTCCGAATGTTGGGCTCTAGAAATGGGGTCCAACAAAACAAGCCATGCTAGATTTAGGAGCATCGATTAATGTTATGGCTCGTTCCATATATGTTTCTTTAAGTTTAGCACCATTAAAAGAAAATAGTGTTACCATACAATTGGTTGATTGTTTTAATGCTTACCCAGATAGCGTGATTGAGGATGTGCTTGTGCAGGTAAATGAGCTAATATTTCCTTCTGACTTTTTGTGGTTGACATGAATGATGAAACTTCCCATAACCCAATACCTATCTTACTAGCGAGGTCGTTCTCAACACGACCCAAACTAAGATAGATGTTCATAAGGGTAACCTTACAATGGAATTCAATGGGAAGTTACTCATTTCAATATTTTTTATGTTAATAAGTACTCTCATACTGACCAATCTATTTTTGCAATTAATGTGATTGACCTTTCAGAACAAGAAGATTGTAAGAAGAAACATATAAATAAAAAAAGGAAATTTCCATAAAGGAGAAGACCAAAGCTTTTAATGTCTCATCAAAAGCTTTACCATTGGTCAAAACGTGCTTCTTTATTGTGCTAAATATAAATTGTTTCCATATAAATGTCGTCCTTATTAAGTCAATCCTTTTATGATAGCTAATTGTTTTCCTTATAATGTAGTATAGATTAAAAGTTTAAAAACTATGAAGATATTGCATGTAGGTGGTTTAATTTTTTTCCTTATAGTGTAGTATAGATTAAAAGTTTAAAAACTATGAAGACATTGCATGTAGGTGGTCATCGACTCAAGCCTTAATCTGATGAAGGTCAACTAGAAAATGACAAAGTTGTGATTCCTAGGGATCAAAATTTTTTAACTTGATGAGGGCAACATGGAGTCGAGCTAACGATGGTAAACAAAGGCACTACTTGGAAGGCAACCTAAAAGAAGTTGATTTTTTTTATTTACATTTTTGCATTTACTATTTTTGTTAAATTCTCCATTTCTTACATTTGATGTTATGTTGGTGATAATGTAAGTTTTAAGTGTGAGGTAGGGTTATCAATTTTTATACATGTTTGTGAGCTTAATTGTTGCTTATGTGGCTTTTTAGGCATTTTCAAAATCAAACAAACAAAATCAAATATTTTCTCTTTTCTCTATTACTTTTAAGACTATATAGTCATAATTAGAGTGTGAATTGACTAGAAAAATTCATGGAAACTTTAGCATGTAATTTTGCTCTTGTGATTGGTCAATATGCATTATCTTTAGAAGAGTAGTGACTAGTGGTAGACAAAAGCTAGTGAGATTTTGATCCTTATTAGACTAACACATCCATATTAGTCTCATTGTCTTTTGTTTATGTGTGACTTTCTTGACATTTACATCCTGGCTTTGCTCTGATTTTCTATTAGAGACAACATTTTTATCACATGCATTAAGATGGAAATGATATAGGCATTTTTTGCTTTATAAGCTACATTAGCCAAATAGCCTACTTATTGATATAATTTTTCCTTTGTTAAGACCCTTGAGTTTTAATTGCCTTTTCTTTTTATGCTAACCATAGTACATGCTTTAAACGTAACCAAATGTCCTACCCAAGCCTTAAATAAGCTAGTGGAGCATTTGTTGATTGTTAATGATTGCGGATGTATAAGAGTATAAGTGTGGGGGGTGTGCATATATGTGGGATGATTATAATTATTGGGATGTTATTTTATGTCATATCAATGAAATTCCCATGTTAATGTAATTTCTTTCATTTTTTATTAAAAAAGAGAAAAAAAGAAGAGAAGAGAAAAATAAAATAAAAAATGATGATGAAAAAATTGATTGAATAAAAGTATTAAGGAGGAAACACATTTGTTTTGAAAATTTGTTCATTTGGTTTCTTATCTTAAAGTTATATTGAATGGGTGAATTGAGTATGTTACTATTGTGCAAGTTTTAATCTTATAAAACCCTTAATATTTCGCAAGTGTACAAGTCGTAGTGTAGTATATGAGGTGTCAATCTCACCAGGAATTAGTGTAACAACCCACTACAATAGAGTATATACCCGAACATCCAAAAGACATTCAAGTACATACCATATGACAGTGGCATGGTGGAGCAGTCATGTTTTCTTATATGACACCATACAGAGTAACAGAATACTTAAAAACTCAACTCCTCATTTGAATTGCAAACATGATTTACATTGTAGTCATTAAAACAAATATTTACATTACCAAAACATTTGAGAGTTTACAGCTCTTCATACAAAAATCCCACATAACATAAAAAACTACATAAAAACAATTTACTACTCCTCAGATGTCAGCTGACAGATCTTTGAGCTATTTCTTAATCCAAAATGTTCTTTTACAGTATCTTAGAGGCTAAGTCTCCTTTCTCATACCTAAAAATCAACATTGCAATTTTGATGAGTTTTACGAACTTAATGAGTGAACCATCATTGATGAGCTCACTCATGTCAAATACATAAATATCTCACATATAACCAAATTCACAACATTCCTCATCTCAATAAGACATAATGAATGTCACAAATTTCAATACTCTTTTCAGACATAATTTGCACATACATATCCCAATCAATCACATTATCAACAAATACACAAATATGGCATATCACTTTATCATCACAATTTCATAAATGGATTTACAATTATGTATATATATAAATGCAAATGCATGTGAGACGCCACTTTCGTTTTTATTTGTTGTGACTGAGCGCCTTTCACTATATCATACCCCTTGTGGATACCGGACTCTTTAAGATACTATCCCGTACCTATTGTACATATCAGACTCATTAATCATAGAGCTAGTGGCTTTACATGTAGAATTCTGAGCTTTAAGCTTTTTCAGACTTGCTACTCTAGTCGCAATGCCTTTATCTGATCATACATATTAATGTGATACATCAAATCATAAAATATGCTATCAACAACATTTATTCATGATGCACAATCATAATCACATGTCATTGGACCTAAGTCTGACATTCAACAATTTGTTGAGAATACATATATCTTTTAGATTCATTGCAATAAGAACACTTCCAATACATTTTCAAATATCAAACTCCTCAAACTATTAATGTACAGAATTCTCACATACAGATCATTAATAGTTTAATATTGGAAGTTAAGCATAAATAAATCAATCCTACTGAGAATCATCTAGGTTGACTTATAGTATGCTCCAAATTATGCTATTGCCTAGATGGTCCAGCAATATCTGGATGATGGCATTCGTCTCTAGCATCTAAAGTCATACAATACACACATAATTCATATTACAAGGTCGATCAATCAAATACATATTCAATCTTGCACATATATGTATGTGTTAGGTTCAATGCATGCTCAATGACTTTCCTGGGTATGTTTCCTTAATCACAATTCATAATCATTCAAACATTATCGCTTGGATATGTCTTGTTTGCACTTAGGATTACACCTCAATTATCTTGTTTAATCTAAATTCATCAATCAATCATCAAACTAGTTCATTACAAGCCTAAATGCATCATATAAAGGTACCTTATCATTTGTTGTTGCAAACATCACTTAAAAGACAACATTTCATGTTCAAACCTTGCCACGATTGTGGTGGACTTTTCCACGATTGTGATAGAACCTTATGCATCAGGCCACGATTGTGGGGACTCTGCCATAATCGTGACATAACCAAATTTTACCAGGCTACAATCGTGCACTAAGGCCATGATCGTGCCCTGTTATGATTTCTCCCAATTTTACACGAATGTTTCACACTTAGGCATATCATTTACACTTCCAATTTTCTAGAATTTATGCTCAATATGCAACCTCATTTAGGTCTAAATTATACTACAAATCTAGTTCACAATTTATTCATTTGATAGCTCACAAATGATGGTCTTCCATCCATTAAAAATCAAAGTAGAACTATCATACTTTATCATGCATATAGAACTAATTCTTTCTCAATTAAAAAACACTATATTAACATCTTTCTTTAACATAAATCCACCTTCATTATACATTAAATTCTAGTCCAATTCATCCATGAATCAACCTATAATTCCATGGTTTTCATATACCAAGATCAAGCATAGAAACTTCCAAATTCATTCAACATATTTCTAGCACATATCATCACCAACATCTCATTCATTTCATTCTAATTCAAGCATCATTCTCGTACCATTAAACATACCATAAAGATCATATTATTACTTACTTTTTAAGCTTCCAATTTAGCTCAAAACTTCAAGATAATCTATCTCTCCAAGCAAGAAAGAACAATATAATTCCGAGGTGAAAACAGATTGATTTTGAACAGCAATATGAAGATCACTTTGAACTATTTTCTTGGCTATTTTGTGAGGGATTAACATATAAATTTTGTGTAACACTTTGAACTAGGTTTCAAACATATTACAGAGAAAAGGTAGGAGAAATTTTCAGTGGTGAAGGAAGGGAAACCCAGTAGAAACTAACCTTTCTGAAACCTTCTTCTCTAAGTGCTAGGTGTCATCTTTTAATCTAGCCATATGCCTTAAAGCATGGAATCCATTTGTTTAACTCGTAAGCTATCACTAATCTGCTCCATAAGTTGCCATTTGTCATTAAATGATTAGTCTGCATGTCTCTTAATTATTGATCTGTTTGTCACACAATAATTGGTCCATTTGTCATTTAATTACTAGTTCATTTGTCCCTCATTTAACTATGCCAAATGCCACATAATTATAGGCTTAGTAACCTTAATTTTTCATATATCAGTTTATCCTACCACTTGACATTTTTCCTAGTCCAAATGTAAATATTAATTTATCAATCCCCTAATTAATCACAATTAATTCCAAATTACTAATTGGAATCCAATCAAACTAAAATTCAAAATATAACAATTCACAATTCACATCATATTCATTTAACATCTTTCATACCTCGGGACATGTCAATTGAGTGCATATTCTATCTTTGTAATGTGTACAAATATCAATATTCATGTGTATGCTAATGTTATGCATGTCAATGTAATGCATTTTTATAAATTCCCAATGCTCTTAATGCATTTTCATAAATTCCGAATTCTCTTACTTATGTAAAATGATCTAGGGTAGAACCCTACATATGTTTCAAAAATCGGATATTACAATTAGTAAAGTAATCGAATATTAAAATATATAAGGCCTAAAAGTGTAATTAAAATGAAAATAAAAAACGAGCAGAAAATTAAGCAATCGAATATGGATAAATTGAAAGTGAAACTGTAAAATTAACACAAGAAATAAAAAATGAGCTTAACTAGTTAACAATTGAAAATTCACATAAGGACTATTAACCAATTATAAGAGAAGAGGATTCATCCTATCATCTAATGCCTTAATAACTTCTGAGTTAATTCAGTATCTATCCCAAAAGTTCAAAGGGTGATTACTCTCCTTTGAGTTATAATCATTTAACCCTAAACCATAAACCCTAATTGAATTGCATCGTGGAATTTGCAATATCTTAATTAGCACTCTAATAGACAATCGGGTCCTCATATGAGATCTCTCTTAACATAAATTACTGATTTGATTGGTTACGTTATTTATTAGATTGTTTAACTCTCATTACTCAATCTAATCATTTTGCTATCGGTTCATTATCTCGATTTAATACTGAGGCATGCAAATATAATAAACAATCCCGAAACCCAACTCATTAGCATCAAAGTAACCAAATTAACATTGATTCAAGAATAAATCCCTAAAAGAGTTTAGAATATCCTTAAACCCAAATTCATCATCATCACATCCATCTTATACATAAAATGAAAGAAATAATAAGATGGAAAGATAAATGTAACTTGGAGTGGACTCGAATGGTAACTAATAGTTATAGGTTGCATGATATTTTAGTGGGTAGTTTAGTATATGTTTAGTTGTTAAATTGAATGATTAGTGTATGTTTTGGTTAGGATTATGTTATTTAGTAAGATATTTGTATTTTGAGTGCTTTATGGGTTAGAGTTTGCTATTGAGCTTAAATTTTGAGTATTTGAGTTATTTTAATGTGTTAGTGTTTCATATCAAATATCGAAGAATGAAGAGAATTTAGAGGAAACCCAAAGCAAGGCTTAGGGCCACGATCATGATAGAAGCCTGGTGTTCTGCCATCATGACAGGAAGCAAAAATTGAGTTCCATGATTATGGCACTATAGGCCACGATCGTGGCTTGTACGACAACAAACACATATTAGCTTCTAAAACGCTATTTTTTAAGGGATATTTTGGACTTTTGGGCTCAAGTAAGCCCTAATGTTTGCCATAAATGGAAAAGATATATAAAGAAAAGAATGAAGACCTAAAAGATAGCTCCAACATCTGCCACTTTGGGAAAACTCCAAGAAGAAAGAAGAAGAAGATAGGGAAGAGGAAGAAAAGGAGAGAAGATCAGGCTTCTGCTGTTGCTGCTTTCCCAAGCCATCCTGATCTTGTCCAAGGGACATTTTCTTTTCATCTTGTTATTTATTTTCTTTAAATGTGTAAGATGGATATGATAATGTTGATGGAATTGGGGTTGATGATGATGTTCTAACTTTTCTTTAGGGATTTAAACTTGATTTAATGTTAATCTAGTTGTTTCTGTGTTAATTCAATTAGGTGTTGTGATTATTTGTTGTAACTTCATGGTTCAGTAATAAATTGAGAGTGAAACAAATGAAAAAAGATTAGGTTGGTTAATGAGAGTTAATTGACCTAATAGACCACGTAAATAAACAAATCGGTAATTATATGGGGAGAGATCTCATGTGAGGACCTGATTGTTTAATATAATGCTTAAAATTTGATTAGGTTATCGGTTGACGGTTAATTGAGATATTATATGTTCAATAATGCAATTTAATTAGGGTTTATCAATTAGGTTAGCATTGATGATAGGATAAATCCCTTTCTCATAACTTGGTAATTTTTCTTGTGTGATTTCTCATTGTGAATTTGGTTATGCTCAATATTTAATTTCATTTGTGTTAATTTTAAAAAATTAATTTTTTGTCAATCATCTTCACATATTTACTTTTCTATTCATTTTTATTTTCATTTTAATAATTCTTTAGGCCTTAGATAACTTAGAATTAGATTAATTCGACAACTCCTTAAGGGATCAACACCTCACATACTACACCCATGACCTTGTGTGCTCGTAGTATATTAATGGTTTTAAATAAATTAAAACTTGCCTCAATAGCAGTAGTAGCAAATGCTCCCTCTTCCTCTCCCCTCTTCTCTTTTCTTCTCTGTTCTTCCTTAGCTTATTTCTAAATGTAGAAAAATGGAGGCTCTCTTTTTAGGGCTTCTTTGTTTTCCTCTTGTACTCTTTTTCCATTTAGGGTAAAGACTAGGTTTTACCCAGGTCTAAATGTTTGAAATAGCCCTCAAAAAGTTGAGTTCAGAAGTAGTCCCCATGTTTGTTATCGCGCCTGCCACGATCATGGACAATGAGTCACGATCGTGGCACTTAAGATTTGGCTTCTGTCATGATCGTGGCTTGTGTAGGTTGCTTCTGCCACGATCATGGCCTTGGCTCCTCCTTTAAGCTTTCTCCAAATCTTCTCCAGTTTTCTTTACTTGATCTCAAACACTAATAAACTTATCAAAACACCTCAAACACATAAAATTAAAGCCAGATAACATGCTCTAAACCACATAACACTGAAAAAACACAAACACATTGTCATACTAATATAATTCTAACCTAAACAAACATGAATCTTCTAATTAACAACTAAAAACATACTAAATTACCCACTAAAATAATGTAACCGATAACTATCAATTGTATATGAGGTATATGTTATTTTGGAATGATCACTCCTTAAAGTTTCAATGTAATGTTATCAATGATTTTTAGGAGCGATTCCTTCTAATTGGTTATGCTTCATGTGGTTTATGGTGTGAGAGCTGAATTTGAGTTGTGAAATATAAATATTGCATTCATTATAGATAATGGTATTTGATTTTGAATGAATGTTAGCTTGTGCGCTTGATGTTTCATTTCGTGTTACTTTTGCCTCACTAGCTTGATGGCTTTTATGCTACATCAACCAAAATACATCTTACCTTACCCTTTCCCACATTACTACCTTAACAAAGTCCTTTCATGATTATACATGTGACTTTTAATGGTGGAGAAATGAAATGATATAAAAAGTTGTGGAATATCATGATCATGAATGATATTTGAGTGTACCCACTAATATATCTTATGTAAACATATTTTATCCAAGTTTATCTCTAGATTGCTTAGTTTATAAAGGTAATGATTGTTGATTAATCATGAGTAGAAGCATTGAATGTTGAGTTCTTGCTATGGTTTTTAAAAGTTATTCATTTTTGCTAATGATTATTTATTTTTTAGGAAATATGGAAAATGACTAAGTTTTTTTTATTTATTACTTTGATTTTGATGATTTGCTCAACGACGGTCAAAAGGTAAGTGTGGGAAACTTGATATGTGCCTAATTGTTGAAACATTTAATTCATGACACTTAATGATTAATGCTTTAGAATGCTTAAGACATTCACTTTAGTTCATATTTGATTTTAGGTATAATTTGGAAGCATAATAACTAAAGTGAGTCAAAAACATACTCGCTGAGCCATCTTCTCGAGATTCATACTCTATTGTCTTCATAGAGTAAGAAGGAGAAGGATTAGAATGAAAATGAAACAAGAAAATGCCAAAAGAATGAAGAATGATAAAAATCATGGCCATAAGATGCATCTCACGGTCATAACAAATTTGTCATGGCCGTGAGACCTAAGTCTCGCCCATTACAATTATTTCATGGTGTGACACATCGTCTCATGCCCATGACTTGCCACTTGTCCCATTTTTAACCTAGTTTTTCACTATAATGGGACTGTTTTATGATGACAAAAACATAGGTAGACATATTAGGTTTTTCTTTGTTTTTCTCTTCAATTTTCAACAAGAATGGAGGTGACAGAAGCTACTTCTTAGAGACTCATGGAGAAGATGAAAGGTTAACTTCCTGGAACTGGTTTAAAGGTAAAATCGATGCCTAGAGTGCACGGTTAAGCTTATCTTATCTTAGTTTAATGTTGAATCCCTCTCATGGAATTGTTTAGGTTATCCTTTGCTTAATCAATTTGGGTATTTATGTATGGATAATCATACTCCCATTATTTTTAGATTGTTTATGTTATGAACTCTTTGGTAGAATCATTAATACAATATGTAAATGTTGTATCTGGATCTATTGCTAGAGTACTCAATATAATTCATAATTGTTATGATGAGATTCATTTGTCGAAACTAATGGTTTCAAATTGTTAGGGATAACTTAACCTAGGTTAAATGATCCTTGCTTATGTGGATGTTGCTTAGATTTTTCTGTTTTCCATATCGTAATGTGGCTTCCCAATTAAATTTAGAGAGCATATTATAGGTTATTTGATAGTTAGGTTCAATTAACGATCATATCTTAATTAAAAAAGATCTAAGGAAAAATTGGGATTAACAGAGCTTGTTGTTAGTCTATGACCAATAGTTCTAAGAGAGATGTGAAAGCATTATAACAATGAAAGATGTTTAATCACGTGTAGGTCGAGATTGATCCGAGAATTAAGTTTCACACATATTCATCACTTTTATCATTTTTGACTTTTTTTAATAATTTGTTCTTGTTAGTTTAAGTTTACTCTAATTTTTCAATTGCTTTAAACTCAAAAGTCACTTTTACTTCCTTTGCATCGATTATTTTCATTATAAGAATTAACTGAACATTCCTTATAGATACGATCCCGACTCACCGTAGCTACAAACTTTTAGTGTGTACTGTTAGGTAAATTTTACAGTACACATAACATGCACTGTCAATTATCCAACTATGCATGGTAAAACATGTGAAAGAATAAAAGAGCCTTAAATGATGATGTATTTTCTCTTAAGTACAAAAGCTCACATAAAGGTCTTATCTGTAAATGATATACAATTCTAACTTTAATCCTTTTACATACTAATTTAATTCAATAATAAATAATGATCTAAAGTATTTTGGATAAATTTTAACTAACTCAAGGTATCCATTAATAGGAATTAATTAAAAAGATTATAATAAGCTTACAACATTTAAAATCCCTTCCCTATACTTAAAATTGTACATTGCCTCCAATATACACAATTGGAGCAAATAAAAAAAGGAAGGTTTGATTGGTACTGTCCTGAATAATAAGATGTACAGAGTCCCAAATTAGAGGAAGATCCATCATATATTATATAATCCAACCTTGTAAAATATAAACAAAAGAAGATAAAAAGATAAAAGAAAATAAATAAAACTTATGGGAATAAAAATAACATAACATAAAATAACATTGCACTGATGTTCAAACAAAATAAAATAATAAGGAGAAGAAGAAAATACACTAATAATAAAAGAAAGAAAAAACCAAAATAAAGCATCTATTAGTCCCTTAGAGAGTCTGACATATCTGCAATCAAAGGACCCTCGAGTCATGGAGCCTTATATTGTTGCAGAGATGAAGACAATGCAATCACTCCAAATGATGGAGGTGGGATGAATATCCCAAGATGTCCTGTCATCTACACTAATACCTCTGATAGTTGTGCTTTACATTATGTTTTAGTGTTCAATTTGTTTAAGTATTTAATGTTAATTTGAGTGTTTAGTGCGTATTTATGTTTTAAATGTGTTAGTTTATGTGTTTAAGTGTTTTTATGGGTTAATATGAGTCTTTGAGCTTAAATGTTATATTTTTTAGATACCTTGATTTTTTTGTTAGTGTTTTAGGGTAAACGGTAAAGAACGGAGAAGTTTTGAAGAGTTTTGGGTCAAAAACACAGGCCACGATCGTGGCACAATAGGCCACGATTGTGACAGAAAGAGGTGAGCTAACAGAACCCAGGCCATGATTGGGCACTTTAGACCACGATCGTGACAGGCAGGGTTAACCGTTAGCCTTACTTGTGGGCCACGATCATGGCCTATATCGGGCAAACATAAAAACTCAAGTTTTCCAAGACTTTTTGGACCTTTTTGACCTCGAATCAACCCTAGGGTTTCCAAAGTATAAATATAACATTAAGGGACAGAAAAAGCAGCTTTTGAAGAGCCTTGTTCAACCACCAAAAACAAAGCTCTGAAAGAGAACCTTGGGAGATCGAGAAAGAGATGAAGGAAGAGAGAAGAGGAAGATGACACAGACACGATGTGCTTCCCAGATTAAGAAGCTTTTCGAAGTTGTGGCCTCCCATCATCCCGTCGAGTTTTGTTCCTATGTATTTCAGTTTTATTCAATTATAGAATTGGGATATATAGTTAATTATAGACTTTCATTGTGGTTGATGTTCTACACTCACCTTTGGATTATTATTGTTGATTTAATGAAATATGATTGTTTATGTGTTTATTAAATTAATTGTGATTTATTCTGCACTTCACATCTTGATAATAAATCGAGAGGGTGAATCGAGAGAAAATGATTAATTTAGGCTAACAAGGGTTAGGTAAATTAATAAATTCAGAATTAAATCAAGTTGGTAAATCTTATGTAGAGAGATCATATTTAGGTTTCCAATTATTTATTAGAGAACTTAAGAACTAATTAGGTTTTGGATAGGTTAGTAATTGAGAGATTACAACTTCGTATAATCTGATTAAGGTTTATGCTTTAGGGTTCAATTATAACTTAAGAGAGAGTAATTAACTCTAGGATCATCTAGAATTGTTAATTCAATAAATCATAATAGGTTAAGTTGACATTAAGGATAGATAATTTTCCCTTTCTCTCTTTTGGTAAACTCATTAGGTGGAATTTGAGGGTCATTGTTCAATAAATTGATAAATTTTCATTAATTATTATTTAAAATTGTTAATCACCATCGTGATTGTTTTTAATTAAGCGTTAATTGTTAATTATTGTTTTGTTAGTTAATTTGGTTATTTTATTTAGTTAGTCCTCGTGTTAAAATTTATTTTTTGTTTAATAGTCTCCGACTTGAGATTTTGGGACTAGATTAACCCTCCTCATCGAAACGACACCTTAGGTACTACACGAACAACTCGTACGCTTGCAAAAATATCGAGGTTATAAATATTAAAACTTTTTCATAGTGTAACACCCCGATTAAGTTTTTAGCACCGTTGTTGGGGAGGCGATAGTTTAGTTCTATAGTTTAAGGTGTTAGTTTAGATTAGTTTTTTATTTTTGTTTTTGTTTCTTTCATTTCATTTCAGAAATTGTGCTCTTCCATGAACACAAGAGTCACAAGAGGTTCGAGTCGTGAAGAGGAGATGTTAGATTTAGATATTACTCAACTAGAACGAACTCTGAGGAAAGCTCGGTGAGAAGAAGAAGAAGAAGAGATTGGAAAATAAAAAATGGCTAAGGAATTCCAACAGAACATGGACTATGGAGTGAACCAAAGCAGACAAAAAAGGACCTTGAAGGACTTTATGAGTCTGGGATTCAATACTATGAACCAAGGAATGGCTAGGCTACCTGTTTAAGCAGCTTCGTTTGATATTAAGTTAGCCCCCTCAATATGCTTCAACAGAACGTGCAATTCTATGGATTGGCAAATGAGGATCCAAATGAATATATAGTCAACTTCCTCGAGATCTTTGATACCCTCTGGTATGATCAGATGTCAGACGATGTAGTTAGAATTAGGTGTTTTCCTTTACTCTTAGGGACAAGATGAAAGCTTGTTACCATTCACTAAGCCCAGCCAACATCACGACATGGGATTAGCTTGTGTGTGCCTTTTTAGAAAAGTATTTCCCATTGACCAAGACCACCAAGATAATTAAGGAAATCACTAATTTCCAACAAGGTGACGCGGAATCAATCTACAAAGCGTGGGAAAGATATAAGGATCTGTAAAGGAAGTGCCCATACCATAACCTACCAAAGGAGTTCCTTTTGCAAACCTTCTACAATGGAGTTAACCCACCAACAAGAGGCACAATCAATGCAGTGTTTTGAGGATCCTTGATGCGAAAGACTGTTGATGAAGAGGAGGAGTTGATAGAGGAGATGGCAAGCAATAGTTGCTTATGAACAAACGAGTAGGGGAGGCCACCAACTACTTTCAGAGAGCAGAAAGGAATTGTCGTAGTTGATCAAATGATAGAGATGCAAGCAAAGATCGATAACCTGACGTGACAACTAAAGAATATGAAGGCATCATCCTCAGCTCAGGTGAAGGTCACATAGTTGAAGTGTGAGCTTTGTGGCCAGATAAACCATGATACCATGGAGTGTTATTTGATGAAGGAGGACAGTTGGGAGCAAGTGAATTATATGGGGGCACAATATAGACGAGGAGGGGGTAACAATCCCTAGTCCAACACTTACAACCCCGAGTGGAAGAACCACCGTAACGTCTCCTAGTCAAACAACAATAGAGGATAGTTCAGGCCTTAGGTACAATCGGGCTTCTATCAAGATAAAGTAAGCTCGATGGAATCAAAATTGGATAAGATTTTGAATAAGATCGGGTGCATGGAGGAAGATCATAGGAAGCTCAAGAACAAATTCAAGCAAGTAATGAAGAACCACGTCTCATCCATACAAAATCTAGAGGTCCAAGTAGGTCAATTAGCAAAGGCAATATCTAATCGAAATGCTAGAACTCTTCCAAGCAACACCAAGTCTAATATGGAGGAAAGGATCATGGTCACCAGTCAGGCCTAGGGTGAAGAATTGGAACAGGTGCAGAGAGAAGGAGATAAAAGGAAGGATTAAGAAGACCTTTCAAGCAAACCAGTGATCGAGTCATTTAAAGCAACTCGACGTGTATTACCATTCCCCATTCTAGCTTAGCAGGAGTTAAATACAAAGAAAGCAGCAAGGACATTAGAGGAGAGTGAGCAAAACAAGGTCGAAGAAGTGACGAAACAATTATAGATAGAGCTCAGATTAAAGGAATTCGTCAAAAAGAAGGTTAAGGAGTAAGTATTGGAAAAAGACCCCAATGTCTCGCAGAAGAAGGAGGATCCAGGAGACTTTTTCATTCCCTGCAGCATCAATAGAATCATCATAGATAGGGCATTCATGGATTTGGGCATGAGTATAAACATGATGCCCTACACTTTTAGTCTGAAGTTAGGGTTACGAGAGTTAGTACTCACCAAGTTTTTAGTGAAGATGGTTGACAAAATAATGTATAAACCGATGGGAACTATAAAGGATGAGCCAGTAATATTTGATAAATATATCTTTCCAACAGTCTTCTACATACTGGACATTAGTGAAGATGGGGACACCCCGATAGTTCTTGGACGATCATTTTTAGCCACTGCACATTTAATCATTGATGTCGATGGGGGCAAATTAACTCTGCAAATAGGAAAGGAGAAATTACCTTCAAGGTGGCTAGAAGAGAGTACAGATCTCCTTCACCTCTAGTGGATATCAAGGAACCCGAACCTTGAGGAGAATGGGAAGATATCGAGGATCTTGGGAATGCTTTCAGGAAGAAGCGCTCGCGAAGAAGAAGGCAAGGAAAGGAGAATTGTAAGGAAGGTGGGACCTTAGCATGGTAGCTCAAGTGCAAACTTTGCGATTGACGACTACGCTACCATTGCGACTTGGATTCGAACCACTGTGAGCTTAAAGGAGCGTCGAGCTACCGACGTTAAAAGAAGCGCTGCATGGGAGGCAACCTATGGAAAATTAGTACATTGATAGTTTAGTTAGAATGTATGAATTATGTAGTTAAGATTTTGAAATAAAGTGGATGGATTGAGCAAGTAAGTAAAGAGAGGTAAAAAGGGGCTACAAAAGAATCATAAAGTGAAATCAAAAAGATGGGAAAAGAACAAAGAAGAAAAAAAATCAAGTAGAGTGGAAAAACTGCCAACCACGATCGTGGCCTGCGACTATGCAAAACAAAGGAAAAACAACAAATCACGATTGTGACCTGCAACTATGCAAAAATGAGGGAGGATGCAGCTTTAATTTTTTTTACCATTTTACCCTTGTAACCACCTATATATTTAGTTCTAACTTCCCTTTTACATTCACTTTCATTTTAAACTTTATCTCTCTAGACTTCAGGCTTACAAACACTCTCACGTCTCTCTAAAAAAATTTTCAACTCCTAAATTATTCTAAATTCTACCCAATTATGTCACGCATTAAACAATCAGCTTGACGGGAGCCATATGGATGACAGCAAGTTACGGGATGTGGACAAAGAAACAACACAGCAGAATTTGGCGCGCCTTTCCCACTCTACACAGAGGAGGAAGCTACTCGTTTCTAATCCCTTAGTAGTAGACAAATTGTAGTTCCTATGTACTTTGATTTTGATGCACTCGATAGGTTAGAGTTGCGTGAGCGAATAGAAAACCTAGCTGAGAGGATCCAGTGGGCCCAATTTATACGATTCCAATTTCCTGTCTATTAGGAGCTCATACTGGAATTTTTCACTTCCTTGACTTATGACCCTAAGAATCCCAAAGAATTGTGGTTTAGGTTAGGAGGACAAGCTTATGAATTAAATGTAGAAATCATGTGCGAGATGTATGGATTCCCCGAATCCTCCATCATTGATCATCATGAAGATTTTTTTCCTTCTCAATACTGGACTGAGCTTACTAGAATTGAGCAATTTCATGCCAAGAATGCTCATAACATCATCATAAGGTCCCATGAACACTTGCTGCTGCACAAATTTATGTGCCGGCTAGTTTTTGACAAAACTGAAACCAACAAGTATTCCACAAAGGAACTTTTTATGTTGTGGTGCATGGAACATAGTATTCTAATTTGCACATTCACACATGTGTTGAATGCCATTGTTGTGACTCCATGCAAGAGGAGCATCAATCTATGAATGGGGTATATAGTGTCTGCCACTGTAGAATATTTTGGCGTGGAACAGAGGGGATTAACCATTCATCTCTCAGAATTCCTAAACCATCATCACTTATAGCAGTCTGAAATCCTTAAGTCCTATAACATGGAACTTAGAGATATCAACTAGAAGACATATGTCTGAATTAGGGCAAGTTAGGTGAGTTCGAGCTCAGCACCACCTCACCAAGAAGAAGAGTCTAGTAAAGAATCTTAGGAAAAAGAAGAAGAGCAAGGCTGGAAGGAAGTTTTGGATGCGATCTCCAAAACCAAGAAGACACTTACGAAGAACACCAGAATGATGAAGGAGATGGCCCAGACACAAAGACACTAGAGCCAAGATATCCGTCGTATCCATAGATATTTCAAGGCTCATGGCGTTCAATTGCTGCCTTCGACACCATCACCACCTTAATCTCCATAGGATTTGTGTCTAACCCATTTATTTTTCTTTTTCAAATTATCCTTCAGTTCTATTTTTTATTTTTAATTTAATTTAATTTTTTGTCTACTTTAATTTTTTTCTTTTCTTTTCTTTTATGTGCTGTTTATTCCCTTCACACATTGAGGACAATGTATTGTTCAAGTGTGGGGAGGGTTATGTGCTTTTCTTTTGAATGTGATTTTGCATATTGTATAGTAGTTATTAAGTTACATTTTGTGAAATGTTTGAATGTGTCAATGGCTTAGATGGAGCAAAGTTTATTTAAATTTGAACATAGTTTATTAGGTTGTAAATAATTATTAGCTTGCAAAATTAGTGAATTAGGAGTCTTTGGATAAATATGGAACTTAATTAGGATTTAGTGTAAATTTAGCACCCTATAGGTTATCACATTTATTCATAATTTGAGGCCTTTCAACTCAAGTAGCTCAACTAGTATTTTTCATGGAAATAAGTAGTTTAAACAACAAGGTAGGCTAATAATTAATAAATAAATAAAATTAAATTAAAAATTCTTTTTGTTAAATAAATCACTATTCCGCTAGCCTTTGGGTTATGAATAGAGCTAGTAGCTAGTTGAAAATGTGATATAGTTGAGTAACCGGATCGACACGCATCACAAATGTGTGCCTTCACATCAAAAAGCTATAATGATGTTTCAACCAAGCTGTTTAATAAAAATATGACTTAGTTAAGTAACCAGATCGACATTTATTACCAATGTTTGCCTTCGCGTAAAAAGACTAAGTCTATGTTTAAGAATAAAAATTAAAAAAATGTGTGTTTCCTTAATAAACCTACCAGAGTTGTAATAAGCTTGACTTTTCATGAAAATATACTTAGGAACAGTTACAGATTCTAAAGGACCAACGAATTATTAATTTGTGTGTATAATTGAGAAGGGTAAATAAATTAACACTTGGATCTCGATTAATTTGTATACTTAGTTCGAAGTCCTTAGACATAGATTTTGCATGTTAATGATTAGATATAACTTATATGATTGTGCTTAAGATTAAATTTGTTTCATGAAGTTAAAGCAATTGCCTCATTATTGCATTGTGTGTGTGTTAGTTGTTTTGTTTGCTTGAGGACAAGCAAACGTTTAACTGTGAAGATGTTGATAGTTGTGATTTACATTATGTTTTAGGGTTCAATTTGTTAAGTATTTAATGTTAATTTGAGTTTTTAGTGTGTATTTATGTTTTTTTGATAAAATAAAAATGCATTAACTCAATAATGTCAAAATGAATGAATCAAACATCGATCAAAGTCCAAAAACTGTAGCAACCGAACAGGTGGAACAGTATACAAAATAAAACCAACGTGATTTAAGCCACACTTGGCCAAATAATCAGCACATCGATTGGCATCTCTGAATGTATGATGGATCTTAAGGCCTGAAAACCATCATGTATCCGCCAACAATCACATACAACCTCCCAAGTAGTAGGTGGTGGAGGCGCGCCAACAAGCAACTCAAAAGCCTCAAAGGAATCAGTTTCCACATGCAAAAATCTATAGCCCCTTTGTATTGCCAGAGTCATCCCATACACGATAGCATTTTAATTATGTTAGTTTATGTGTTTAAGTGTTTTTATAGGTTAGTATGAGTTTTTGAGCTTAAATGTTATATTTTTGAGGTACCTTGATGCTTGGTTAGTATTTCAGGGTAAACGGTGAAGAACAGAGAAGTTTTAAAGAGTTTCAGGCTAAAAACATGGCGCATGATTGTGGCACACAGAAAGAGGCAAGCTGACAAAACCCAGGCCACGATCGTGCACTTTGGGCCATGATAGTGATGGAGAGGGTTAGCCGCTAGCCACGATTGTGGTAAGTAGGGCCACGATCATGGCCTGTGTCGGGCTAACACAAAAATTCAAGTTTTGTAAGACTTTTCGGACCGTTTCGATCCCGAATCAACCTTAGGGCTTCCAAAGTATAAATATAACATTAAGGGATAGAAGAAGCAGCTTTTGAAGAGCCTTGATCAGCCACCAAAAACGAAACCCTAAAGGAGAACCTTCAGAGATAGAGAAAGAGACGAAGGAAGAGAGAAGAGGAAGACGACGCAGACACGACGTGCTTCCCAAATTAAAAAGCTTTCCGAAGTCGCAATCTCCAGTCATCCTGTCGAGTTTTGTTCCTATGTATTTCAGTTTTATTCAATTATAGAATTGAGATATATAGTTGATTATATACTTGGATTGTGGTTGATTTTCTACACTCACCTTTAGATTATTATTGTTGATTTAATGAAATATGATTATTGATGTGTTTATTGAATTAATTGTTTTATTTTGCACTTCATATCTCAATAATAAACTAAGAGGGTATATCGAGAGAAAATGATTAATTTAGGCTAATGAGAGTTAGGTAAATTAATAGATTCAAAATTAAATCAAGTTGGTATATCTTATGTAGAGAGATCACATTTAGGTTTCCAATTGTTTATTGGAGAACTTAAGAACTAATTAGGTTTTGAATAGGTTAGTAATTGAGCGATTACAACTTCCTATAATCTGATTAGGGTTTATGCTTTAGGGTTCAATTATAACTTGAGAAAGAGTAATTGACCCTAGGATCATCTAAACCCGTTAATTTAAGAAATCGTAATAGGTTAGGTTGACATTAAGGATAGATAATTTTCCCTTTATCTCTTTCGGTAAACTCATTATGTAACACCCCATTCCCGCTGAACCCGAACCCGATATCGACAGTGATACCCGGATCCGTGCCCCGCGAGGGTGGCG
>JANIIA010000006.1:34666685-34684246 GCA_027478495.1 Erythroxylum alaternifolium | reverse complement strand
AGTCTTATATCAATAAGATAAGATGACAATGTTATTCTTGATGCAAAATAAATAGAGACATCTGCAGGTACAACTGATCCTGACCACTAAGTCATGTCTAAATGTAAAAGTTATACTCTAACTAGACTAGCTAGATCTCTTCTGGACCTGAAAACAAAATTGCAATTTTGACGAGTTTGCGAACTCAGTGAGTGAACCATCATCGATGCACTCACGTAAGTCATATCATAGAGGATAGTTCCAGTAATATATTATTACACAACAACAATCATATCATATAGAACAGTTCTAATCACCACATCACATTATCAATGATATCTAGATGTATTGCAATATTTTGATTCAATTAGAACATATTATACATGCGAAAAAGTGAATGTACACGTGCTTTTTTTCCTTCTTTTTTTGTTGTGATCAAATATGTGAATTCAAGCCTTGGGTTTCAAACAATTTTCTACTGACTAGCTTAACAAGCATTATAGCCCTGATCATATTACGAGCTTTAAGCCCTGATTTCAAATTATAAGCATTGAGCCCTAATTTCACATTACTAGCCTTAGGCCCTGAGTACGAGCATTGAGCCCTAAATGTTTGCGTGTTGGTCATTTTGATCACAACTCCCATTAACTCATCAGGAATGTGAAATGCATTGATATGAATCATCTCACACATCATTTGCTTCCTTCAGTATAATTGATTTTCTAGAATTCACATTCAATTTGAATCAAATAAGCATTTTAGGGATAATCATATAATCAGCAATTGACATTCAATTTGAAAACACTTCCATATATAGTCCCGAGTACCAAACTCCTTAGAAAAACAATGTCTAGAATTATAACAATCGTATAAGTAACATTTCAATAGCTGAAATTTAACCAAAATCAAATCAATCATAGTGAGAAACATCTAAGTTAACTCACATAACACTCCAACGAGTTATTGCCTTGATGTCCCGACAATATTTGGGTATTGACAATCACTATAAGAGCCTATTAGACATGCATATGAACATCGGTCACCAATAATGAATAGCGAGAATATGCATGCAATCCTTACATGCAATGCTTATATCCTTTTCTTCATAATGTTCCTTTATAAACAAGTTGTCTTCTTTTAATTATAACTCTCTCTACAAAAATCCAAATAGTATGATTCTTATCCCCTATGGAACTAGACTCCCATTAGTATTAATATATCTAAAAATAACAC
Organism: Erythroxylum alaternifolium; assembly: GCA_027478495.1. Taxonomy (NCBI): domain Eukaryota; kingdom Viridiplantae; phylum Streptophyta; class Magnoliopsida; order Malpighiales; family Erythroxylaceae; genus Erythroxylum; species Erythroxylum alaternifolium. Next base: position 34,683,034 of record JANIIA010000006.1, on the reverse strand, counting down.
AAACAACATCTCCCTTTAGAATACAATCCCCATCCAAATTCTATCATATTTTATGGTAAGAAACAGGCTATAAACCAATGCTCAAATAACAATAAATCATTATCAAGACATCTTATAGCCAAGCCGTTTCACAAAAGCATTAATAAGTCATCAATAATCATTTTTCATGTTTTATACTTTAACTAATTTAGGTTCTAAAGCCCTCAAACATCAGGAAATAATACAAGGTTCCCATATAGGGGTCTATCACAAGCAGTATTAGGGAAACAAGCATAACTCAAGCTCTAGTCACTATTTTATCAAGCTACTTTCGTATAGGTCAACCTAAGACCTATATCTACAACTTTTTTTTCTTTTAGTTTCTTCAAATTCATGCTCTAAAATATATGTAAAACAGATCAAAAGAGGAAGATGAAATTGAAACCAAAATTTTGACTTACCTTGGTAACTTCTTTCCTTCTCCTCTTCTCTTCCCCTTTTTATTTCCTTCTCTCTCTTTTTTTTCTCCCTCGTCTAACCTCATGGAAGACCTTCACTCTCCTTTATGTTGCCTTTTACATCAATTTTCTCTAAAAAGTTTTTAAAAAGTCAAACTAATCCATATGTCGCCATTTCATTAGTCCATGTGTCACCATTCTATTAGTCTATATGTTGTCCTTCTATTAGTCTATATATTACTATTGTATTGGTCAATGTGTTACTAACTTTCGGCTCCACATGGCACTCATTTAAGCCTCTATATGTCACTACTTGTAAGGTTACACATGTTACCAATTGGAAGGCTACATATATCACCATTTGTAAAACTACACATGTCACCATTCTAAAGCTCCACGTATTACAAGTTAAAGTGCCATTTGTCAAAAATATAAAGGGAGACTTGTCACAAATATAAAGTTCCACTTGTCACAAATATAAAGTGCCACTTGTCTCCAATTTTACCATTTATGAATTTTACTAAGCCAATTTACACATTGACTCCTCATACTTCCGATTTTTAACAATTAACTCCAAATCACTAACTTAAATTCATCAATTTCTAATTTAATTCTAATTTATCAAAATCATATCCAATTATCTCAGAAAATGTCAATTAAGTGCACATAAAACATATGTCACTTATTTGTCATATTTATAAACAATAATCTATGTACGTGTATGTTAATCCTATACATGTACATAGAATAACAAATTTTATATCCTAACGCACCAAATTAATCATCTAGTGATATAAATTATTTTATTTAATGCAATATGTATAAGCTTAATCTTTTAAACCCTCTAATCCTCAATAATTTAGGAGAAAGGATATTACATTTTAGGGCAATCTAGGTATTAAGATAATGTTTTCTACAACTTGCCATCTACAAACTGATGGGCAAATTGAGGTAGTTAATCGAACTTTGTCTACATTATTGCATGCTATCATTCAAAAGAATTTGAAGAATTGGGAAGATTGTTTGTGACATACTGAATTTACCTATAATCGTTCTGTCCATTCGACTACTAACTTTTCACCTTTTAAAGTTATGTATGGGTGGTTTAATCCCTTGACTCCGATGGATTTAACACCTTTACCAATTGATGAGCGTGCTAGTTTAGATGGCACAAGAAAGGCCAAATTAGTGAAGCAATTGCATGAAAAGTTTAGACATCAAATCGAAAAGAGGACATAACAATATACTTTTGAAGCCAACAAAGTGAGTAAGAAAGTGATCTTTGAACCAAGAGATTGGGTTTGGGTTCATTTGAGGAAGGAGCGATTTTCAGCAAAATGTCATTCTAAATTGCATTAAGAGGAGATGGACCATTCTAAGTCATTGCTTGTATCAATGACAATGCATACAAGCTGGATATAATATTTTCAGCAAAATGTCATTCTAAATTGCATTTAAGAGGAGATGGACCATTCTAAGTCAATGCTCGTATCAATGACAATGCATACAAGTTGGATCTAACAGGTGAGTATAATGTTATTACTTTATTTAATATTTTTGATCTCTCTCTGTTTGATGTAAGTGATGAATATTCGAGGACAAATCCTCTTAAGGACATGCAAAGGATGGTGCAATCTGGTTCAACATATTTTGATGACCCATTACACATTAATGGAGGACAAATAACTCGAGCTAAAGCTAAAAGGATGAAGGAAGCTTTTAATAGACTAATTAAAGATGTTTAGGCTAATCAAGCAATAATAGAAGTTGATTTGGGTTTGGAGAGATCAATCAACCCTATCACCTTAATTCAAGCATTAAATAGGCCTAATTAGTTGTGTTATAATTAGAAGACTATGATATTTTGATGATTTTAAGAGATCCCTAGTTGATTTCATGGTGCCTAAAAGTCCACTTTCTATATTTGGCTTTATGAGTTAGTTTTAAAAAGGCTTTCCTAAATCTTATAGATTTCCTTATTTTTAGGAGTAAATCATTGCTATAAGATTGATTAGGGTTTTCTTTAGCTTATATAACTATCATCTTTTGTACAAGAATGCATATTGGAATTTTTATGAAATTGGTGAGGCTATTCACTTTGTTGGTTCTTCATTAAACTTGGAACTTATTAAGGTTATTCCTGATGGTGTACATTCGACTTATCACTCTCAATCTCTTCTTTTCTAGAGTGTGGCATCAATATCCTTCTTTTATAACTTTGGTTCGTGTTTCTCTAAACATTGGTCAAGGTTTTTCTTGAAAACAAAATAGATTTAACTTTACTAGAAATTCCTTTCAACAACTTGTTCGTGGGATATACACTTGTCTAATTCATCAGGAGTTAGAGCAAAGACAAAAAGGTCAACACAATTTGTGTTAGACCTTATGTGACTAGATTGGCATGATGGATGGGTTTATTTAATCGACTACCATCGTTGCAGTAAATGAGAACCATAATGGAGATATCTACGGGCTTATTAGGGGACCCGATGAGCTAGCAATAGAGGGTGGAGATAAAATGAAGCCACCTATAGTGGAGCAGCCACTGCAACTATAGCCATCACCACTCGAGATGGGAGATAAAGCACCAGAGTCAGATATTCAAAGAGTTCCCAAAGCTAAGTTGTAAAACCTAGCTCAGGTAAAAGTAAAACTATTGGAGAGATGGGTAGGCTAGTTTATGGGAACTCAAAAGACCATCCAGTGACAACAGGCAGAGCTTATTAAGTTGATAGGATGACTCAAAACTGTAGTTGAGCGATTAGGAAGACCTGAGCCTACAATCGGATGGATGGAACGGTTGATTTTATTAATGGTGAGTCGTCTAAGCATCAATTTCTAGTCTCCATCATCTGATGAGGGCACTTCCTTTACAGCCCCTCTACTGGTATAGGATCATCCATCCAAGGACCGTCGATCCAGTCAGGATAACAAAATAAGGACAATGCTTGATTTTTGCATAGATTTTCTTTTTCTTCATTAATTATGTATTTATTTTATGTTTTTCTTAATCTTTGTGTGTTATTTTATTTCTTTTTATGTTTTTTATCCCTTTTTCTTTATGTTTTGCAAGGATGTAATTTAATACTGGATAGATCAAATATCAAAAAAATCTTCTTACTAGGAAACTACCACAAACCTTCTCACTTATTATATATACTTATATTGTGTACATTAGGAACAATGCACAATTTTAAGTGTGGGGGAAGAGGTTAACAATTTTTATGATGTTCTTAAGCTTATTATAATCTTAGTTATTTTATAATCGGATATCTTGACTTAATTGAAATCTGTCCATCATTATTATATTTCACTATTGAACATTGATTTGAATTAGTATGCAAAAGGATGAGAGTTGGAATCAAATTGCTTTCATAAGTTATATTTTTATTAATCATTGAGATAGTGGAGTTGAACAAAAATTGTATATTTTTTACACATATATACCTATCTTTTTCGCGAGCTTTTGATCAAAAGAGTGAGAAATTTTCAAAATTTTAAAGCTTTTTTATTTCTTTCATGTGTGTTATCGTGCATCGTTGAACAATCCTAGAACTTGCTTTTATTATATATATTGAGATCACATTTGTTAAATTAAAGCATTGAGGTGATAAAGGCATTCAGATTTAACAGTTTGTTTGAGCTTATTTCTTTGATCATTAGCTTACCTTAAATTTATCTTTAGGAATAACTAAGTTGAGCCTTAGCCTTTTTCATTGATTATAACCAATCACTAACCTTTATCTCATCTTTCTTTCAAGCCTTTTTATTGTTTTGAATCCTAATGGTTATTTACATTCCTTGCTTGTTTGAAGCTTGAAAATATTGAAAGGTCCATTATTTTTTAATTGTGATAATGAATGCTTGAAACAACGTTTTGATATAAAAAAAGTGAGCATATAAAAGAAAAGAAGAAAAATATATAGTACCATTGTTTTTATAATGAAAGGACCTATGTAAACTATAGAAAAGTTTCTTGTAATGATTTTTTTAGTAAGTTTCTTTCAATTTTATCACACTTTTTTATTTTTCCAACCATACCTTACCTAAGCCCTATTATAACCAGTATAAAGACCTTTTGATTTTTGTTTCTAGTTTACATAAGTGGTGGAGATATGATCGTATTTCAAGCCTACAGTAAAAGTTCTACTATGCATTAATTTGACGATTTGACACTTTTCACCTTAAACACTTGAGTGCAATGAGTGAAATCTTGGTGAGGTTGTAAAGGTTTATGCTTTTATTTTCAAAGAAATTATTAACGTGATTATTATTGATATTGACTTAGGAAGTTAATTTTAGGATAACTTGACTCTATTTATGTGTTAATTTGATTAATATGTCATAAAGATTTATAGTATGAATGGATATGTTAAGATTAATGAAGGATGGATGTTGTAAGATTTATAATTTTGATTATGGTTTGCTTGAGGACAAGCAAAAGCTTAAGTGTGAGGATGTTTGATAGATGCATATTTAACCATATTTATATACCCATATTTGATGTATTTTTCTTGATATTTTATACTTTTAATATATATTTGGTACTTAATTTGTTCCAAGTGTATTTATAGGTTATAATTGCCTTTATGGACCAAAAGGAAAAGAATTCGAATGAAAATGCGGCATAAAACAAAGGTTTAAAGCAAATAAGGGATACACGACTGTGTTTGTGGCCTTGTACATCTCATAACCTGTTCAGAATTACAATTTACAAAGATTTTTGGATATACATAGTCTCCCACACGCCTATGTATCAAATCGTTTATATCTCAGAAATCCTAAAAAATACTATAAAAAGATGTAAGTGGAGGCAAAATGAAGGACCCGAGTTTTAGAGGTGATTCCAAACATAGAGAACGTTCAGAAGGGACAATATTGATCCAAAGATGTGGAAATTTTGAAGAAATCATCAACAGATCCAACATAATACAACATCAAACCTCATGCTTGCAAGAACATTCGATAGAAGATAAAGGGAGATTTATAATTATAAACTTTTTGTTTTTTATTCATTGTTCTTCTTATTTATGTTTAAATTCATTTTCTACCATGTGTAACCAAACATCTTTAGCGTCTAGGTGTTAATGCAATTTTTTTATTGATCTTTCGTGATTCAATAATGTTTTTTATATATGTTCTAATAGATCCAGAATATTAGAGCATAATCTAATTTCGTAACATAGAGATTGAGAAATCCTGTGTATGAATAGATCTACTGTAATTGAAAGGATTTGATTGCAAACCTGGAGATAGTCGACATAAATCCTCTTAATAGGGTCAAACCTAATAGCGGAATTCACAAATCAGTAAAGCAATCTTAGAATCTTTAACCTGAATAATTTCAATTGATAAACCTAAGATTAGTTATTAGTAATCTCAAGTGAGTTATTAGCATATAATAGGAATTTCCACGCCCCAATAGTTAATAAAACAATTACATAATAAAAGTTTAATTATCTAATATTTTAGGGGGATTCATTATGTAAACACTAATTCTTGATATTGATTGTTTTCTAAGCAATTTCTTTGTTCCCTGCTCATTATTACTTCCTACTTTATTAGTTATTTAAGTATTATTTTTAATTAAAAACCAAAATGCAATCTGTAGGCTGGATAATAGAAGAAATGTAATTACAAATAATCATTGTCTTCATAGGATTTGAGCCGTAATTGCCTATGATAGCTACAACTATACTGTGCACTTGCGTTTAATTCAAATATTGATATTAGAAAAGTATCAATCAAAGAGACCTGGAAAATTGAAAGCTTCTAAACTGTCGAGGATAAAATCCCACTCAAATGAGTGAAAGGCTTTATAGAGATCATTTTTCATGGAACAATTTTGAATGGCCAGGTTAGTGCGATAATCTTTAAACAACTATTGAGCAAGTAAGAGATTGTCACCAATTTTCCTTCCTTTAAAGAAGGCACCTTGACTGCTATTCATGATTGGTATAAGTACTTTTTTTAGTTTAATAGCCAGTATTTTACAATTTTTTATGTACTAGATTACAATAAAGTAGTTGGTCTGACGTCCTATATTGAAGAGTGGTTGTTCTTCTTAGGAATTATGCTTAGCTGAGTTTTATTTAATTCTCTAAGCATTTTATGTTTTCTGAAGAACTCATAGACATAGTCTACCACTAGACCTCTAATTATATCCTATGTACTAAAAAAAAGCAAACATGAAAGCTATATGGACTAGGGGCTTTGTCTGGTTTGAAACTAAACATTACCGTTTTGATACTTTTAGTGTTATTGGGTGATAAGGAAAGAAGAAACATTTGGCTTAAGTCTTGGTTGAACTAATTTTGAGATTGCTTAAACTAAAGAGATACAATATAACGAGGATCCAAGAAGATTCTTGTAATAATTGAAAGCAAGTTCCTTTGTTAAAGCTTAATCACTGTAAGAGTTACCATGGTTATATATGAAGGTATTTATTATATTGGTGTTCTTTTTAAGGACATTCCATAAATAATTTCTCTAGAATCCCACATTAGGAGCATCAATTACTAAGATGAGAAATAAGGAATAATACCTAGTTGAGGTGCAATGTAAGTGAATTATTTAGTTTGTGGAGAAGATCTCACTTATTGGAATGAGGGAGGGATTAAAACTAACTACAATTCTTCCGTTGTAATTATGATTATGGTTGGAAATGTAATCTCATCTACTACCCAAAAAACAAAATTCCTCCAAGCTGGAATTTTTTATTTTTTGTTTCAAGTAACCTAAATAAGATAGAACCCTCCCTAGTCCCTTTTTAATTCATGTAATAAGGTTCAGGGTAGAACTGTATCCTTTTTTCTTTTTGCTAAACTTCCTACCTCCTTTAACTTGGTAGCTCCAACAGTTGGCTCCTTACTTTTAGCAAAAGTAAGGCTAATACAGAGATAGAGTGGAAAATAAAAGTTTGCCTTCAATATCCTTATCTTTACTTCGCAATTCTTGCTGACCTTTTATTTGATTTAGTACTTGTACTTTAATATCATTTAAGCAAATTAAATTTCCTATATTTATTTTATAATTGGTTTTATTATGTATATTATTTTGGCATGAAAGTTATGCGAAGTTAATTACAAAGTAAAAACAAAAACGAGATTCTTTAAAAATAAAATACATCTCTTACTAGAAAAGAAAAAGAATGTAAATCGGGTGCAACAAGTGCAGTATATTAGGAACTGTCTCTTTTAAGGGCCTATTTGATTGGATGTTAACGCTGCATTTGATTACTGTCTCTCATATACAGAGACGGAACGAGACAAAAATTTGAAATCAGAGTAGAAAAAAATTGGAGACAGTGAGGTGTTTGGCAATGGTGGACAAAACAAATAAAACTGTCTTCGTCTCGAGGACAGAAATGTGTTTGGTTGCAATTGACAGAACATAAAAATATTATCAATGACTAAAATACCCCCTAGTATAATATGATTGGAAATATATAATTCATTAATTATTTTAATAATAATAATAATAATAATAATAAGATAGTTAATTTCGTATAATAAAATTAATAAAAATATTAATATTAATAATAAAAAGAATAATAATAAGAAGAAAATTTATAACAATAACTAATAATAATAATAATTAATAATAATAATAAGATAATTAATTTCGTATAATAAAATTAATAATAAAAATAAAAAAAAATAATAATAATAGGTACAAAATTTATTATAATAATAATAATAATAAGATAATTAATTTCGTAAAATAAAAATAATAATATTAATAATAAAAAGAATATATTAAGTAGAAAATTTATAACAATAATTAATAATAATTGATGATGATGATGATGATGATGATGATAAAATAAGTTCAAAATTTCGTATAATAATAATAATAATAATAATAATAATAATGAGTTTAATAATATAATTAAGAATAAAAAATTGCTTATGTGGGGGGAGGGGTATTTCTGGAAGTTGCTTATGTATTTTGTTTTGGAGACGGGGACAAAAAATTTTGTACCACAATCTTGGAAGAAACAAAAAATTTATGTCTCTGTGCTCTGGAATCGGGACAAAAATAAATAGGGACAGCAAGCAAACACTATGGAACACAGAACTTTTGTGTACCTGTCATCTGTCTCCACTCATTAGAACATGAGCCAAACGCTACGTAATGGAACGGAACGAAGCAGAATACAATAGAACAGAAAGGAATGGTTTTATAATAGAATGAAATGTAATAGAATGAAAAGTTGTTTGAGAGAGATGAAAGGGTTTATAATGTAATGTAGTAAAATATTGTTTGGAAGATAAATGAAATGGAATGTAATGTATAATAAATGATTATTATATCCCTAATATTAAAATGGTTATTGCAAGAGGTTTAACGCTATGATTTTAAAACAGAAATCATGTCCAATTAAAAAGTTACACACAACGACAAATAATTTTTTATATATTTTTATTTTAAAATAATAATATTTTATTATTATTTATCTACAATTTATTATTAATTATATAAAAATATTATTATTAATTATTTAATAAATTTTATTATATTATATGTGATTTATATTTTAAAATTATTTATATTTTTATTTATACCAAACAATTAAAGAATAATTTTTATATATTTCCTATTTTATTAATAAAAATTTTATTAGTTTATTAATTTTATTATTAATTATATACAATTTTTTATTAATAATATAAAAATATTATTATTAGGGTAAGGAAAAATAATATAAAATCATTATTAATTATATACAAGGGGTTAGGGTTAGAAGAAATAATTGGTATTAAGAAAAGTTATTGAAGGTATATTAGGTAGTATGTGTTTATTAGTTTTACCTTCCATCGTAAACCCTCCGAGTCGGAGGTTTCTTATTTTCACTGTTTAGGATGAAATGAAACGTAAGATGAAACTCTCCGTTTCTATCTTATTTCGTTCGTTTCTATTATGAAACCCTCAATCAAACAATAAAAGTATGTTACTTTACGTTCCATTACCAACCTTCCAACTAAATATACTTCGATAATATATATATAGGCTGACTAGCTGATTTACTATGCTAAACATGTAGATATTGGACTCATCTATTTTGACACTACACTCATCAAATGCCACCATTTCCTTACAGAGTATAGATTAGGGATCTATTTCCTTAGACTCCTTATATAATTTTAGGTTTTATTTTTCCTTAAAAATACATATATACGTTCTGTAATAATAATAATAATAATAATAAAAGAGAGAGGAAAATGCTAGAGAAATGATCACACATTCAATTGAACTCGTCACCCAATTCATACCTCTTTCCTTACCAAGCTATGGCCACAGCGGTGGCATGGCAGCCCCGACTCTCCCCGATGTTCTTTCGACGCCCACCTCCTTCTCCGGTTACTGTCCACGCCTTCCTGCGCGGAGACTTCGATAGATTCGCGAAGGAAGCGTGGCGCAGTGCCAACGACGGCTTCGAACAGTTTATATTTGAGGCCAAGAAGACCGCTGAGCGTCTAGACCGTCAATATTCTGTTTCTCGCCGGATTAGCTCCGTCACCCAATCTGCCTCCAACCGTGCTCGTGAGATTGATCGTGAGCTGGAGATTACTATTCGTTGGCGTGCCTTTTCCATGGATTTCTCCAGAAATTGGCCTAGGGTTTGTCCTCCAATTCTCAGTTACAATTGTGAATGTTTGTTGTAACTGAATGGGGCAATTCTTTTGACTTCTTCTTTAGCATGGAGTCCTGTCTGAAGCATACATAGGATAAGAGAGTTACTAACTCACTCGTTTGGGATTTCCATATCTAAACTACGTCTGGATATTGTTTAGCTTCTAGTTTCTCTTGTTATATATTTCTTTCAAAACTCTCGTAGTAGTTGTCAACTACAAATTATCATCAAGTAGATTGTTGAACTTAAAAAACTGTGTTCGTTGGATATTCTTTCAATCTCTTCCACCGTTTATGTTATTCGACTTCCCTTTTTATAGTAAAAAGTTGAACTTATTTCTTTATTAGTCAAGATTTCAGACTAAGTATATGCCATCTTGTTGCGTTGTAATGGCTTCAAATCTTGCAGTACAGAAAGCGGCTCAGTGATTTTCTGGATACACCATTAGGGAGGAGTTTTGCTGTAAGTATCTTCTATCATGCCATTTTTTATGTTAAACATGTCTTTTCATGTTTGAAAGCTGTTTGAACTTTTCAATAGAGATAAATCTTTTCCCTCCTCCTGCAGCATGGGATATTTCAACATCATGATAGCTAACAATGAGGAAAATCTACTCTTGTTGGTTAAATTGCTGACATGCGGACATATTCTTACTATTGTGGTCCAAAGCTTGTTAGGATGGAATTAAGGAGATATTGATACTTCATTTGGTTGCTATTCTTATTTTCTGTGTATATTTTTAGCAAGTTCAGGAAAAAGTTCCTTGTAAGGACAGTGTATAGGAGCCAGAGTTATGGCCTTCATTTCATACTTCTATGCAGGGCTGGCCTTTACTTATGAGAATGTTTTATGGTACCAAACACACATATTTTACTAACATTCTTCTTTTTTTTTTTTTCCCCTAGACAATTTTTTTCCTTTGGTTTGCATTATCTGGGTGGCTATTTCGGTTCTTGATATTTGCTACCTGGATTCTGCCATTTGCTGGACCTCTTCTCATTGGAACTTTGGGTAACAATCTTTTCATTAAGGTAAACTGTTCAGTTGTACAGTCCTTTTTGAGTTGTATTCCACTATTATCCCTTTTTATCTCATAATTTATTTTGCAATTTCAATGGCTGCCAGACATGCTTTCTTATATTTCTTTATTGTTAGACGCTTCTTAATAGCCATAGGGGAAGGGCTTTTTCAGGAATATTGTCTTGTGCTTTTCAGCATTCACTGCTATTTTTGTACCAACGAAGCTGATTCACAGGATAGAGTTATTGATGACACATATGTCTGTAGTCCATTTTCTCAAATGTTTGTTAGGATCTTGTTTGATTCTTCAATTTTTACTATACTGACAATGTTACAGCTTTGGCTTTTTAGATGTATATAATCTCTAATACACATTTACATGAAAAGGTTAACAGTGATTGCATTTTATTTTGACTGCTAAGCATTTTTAACAGAAACAAATTTGAAGTAGGAATATGTTATGTGAAAAGACTTAACTGCAAATATTTTTAGTAATAGTAAATCATTCATTTTACTAAAAATATTGATACTATTTGATGTAGGACAAATCAAAGAGATATCAAACTAGTGGTTAATATGTTGTAAAAAACTGTAAAATTTAAGCTAATATTCTAATAAATCACTGGATTAACCAATATCATATTTCGAATGTGAATGTTTTACTGTTGTTGTTCTGTTTAACTGCTTTTATAATATCTATTCCTACTTAATATGTACTGCCCATTATGCAATTAATTGAAAGATAAAATGGCAAGTTTTAGTGTTTCTTCTACTCTTATTCTGCCTGGGCAATCTCTCCATCTTTTTTAGTCCCCTCAATAGTGTCTGATTTGGTAATGTAGCGTTTCAAGGTCTAGAAAACTGTTCTATTTCTTGATATCTGTCTTTAGTGTTGATCATCAATCTGACGCATGCTTTTTGGAAGGTAGGCATGATCATTCATTCCATCTTGATCACCACTCACGTATATATATCTTCAACCCTTTATCCATTGGCAAACAAACATTGGAAAATTTTCAAAGCTATTTAAAAAACACTTGTGCATGTAAATCCTAACATTTGATTATCAGCTTTAGTGAATAGTATAGGCTGTGCTTTTTTTTTGGCAAAACAAGGTAAAGGGCATCTTTCCAGTGTATTGTTCCCATAATTACTTGATGTCCTCAGGTTTGTTAATATGTATGTACATAGTAAAGGAATTGTTATATTCTCCTGCCACGTAAAAACTCAAACTTGTTTTTTATTGTTCCTGTATGGAAAGAGTAACTAAATTTTGTTTTTCTATAGGGAAATATGTACTGTATGAGTTTGAATACTGGAAAGGCTGTTATTATTATGACTGTGAATGTTGGAAAGTCTGTTCTTATTCAGCTGCATGAAAGTGATTAATTGGTTGGACTCCACTTTTGGATTCCTAACTGTTAATCCCACCAAACATTGAAATATGACTAACACGATTACAGCTTGATCAACTTCTTAGGCTGAACTATTGAATATTATCTTAATTACTGCATGATCAACTTTTGAGATGTATTGACAATTTGGCCCTCTTCAACTTGTCGATTAGAAACCATAATCATAAGAGTGAGTTTACTATGGCTTATTGCCTATCCGATTTTATTCTAGCTTGCTGTTTGAATTTGATCGAGGAATAACACTTAATAACACTTAACTGGTTGAAACTGCTTTTGGGTGAAATTATAAATTTATAATGTGCAAGAACAACTTTAAGAGAGTTGACTGGGAATACTAGAAAAAACTATCAAGGTGCGGAAGAGATTTGTCATATGTGATTTGATTTACAAGAGCTTAAATTTGTTGCTGTCTTTGAATGAGATTCCTGTTTTCTAAATATTCGCATTAGTCTAACAGCGTAGCCTTTTGAGGGCAACATATTATGATAAGAATCATTCATTTAAAAACTATTTGTTAATTTCGAGGTGATTCGCATAATGCCACTGCTCTATGCGGTACCTATGCAAAGTATTAACACTTACTATGATAAGTTTCGTTACAATAATCAATCAAATATCAATCTTGATTTTGATTTGAACAGGGAGTGTGTCCAGCTTGTCAGAGGCAGTTTGTTGGTTATAGGAACCAAATAATTCGTTGTGGTGGTTGTGGTAACATTGTCTGGCAACCCAAAGGAGACTTCTTTTCTCGAGATGGTAAGGGACCGACAACACCAAAGTCTGATCCACAGATTATTGACGTCGAATTTGAGGAGAAGTGATTGAAGATGCTTGACAAAGAGAATCGCTACTCTTTCTACTGGATTCTACATGACGGAAAGGTACTTGTTTACTGTAGGGTATTTGAATAGTATGAGAGATTACGTAGGAAACCCACCCTTGTTGTAAAAAATCTGTAATCTTATGTTACAGTCATTCGTTGGTTTGGTTAAATTAAATGGGTTAGAATATTGTAGCCTGCGTTCAAATATATCCCTGTTCTTTTAGTTTTAGGTGTTTTTAACTGTTACCGAAGCTAGAGCCGAAATTACACGATCAAAACATCTACTTTTCAGTCTGTAACGATGAAAGATTCTACATGGACTTCTAGTAAGGAAAATTTCTACCCATTACATGAGACTGAATTCTCATCCCATATATTTATCAAGATCGAAATAATAAGGAATCAGGATATCGTTAATTATTTACATTGCGAGGAACTTTCATAAAGAATTGAAACTATAAAAAACCATCCCTTATTGGATGGATGGAGGACAAATCAAGTCCGAGTATGAGTATACAAGTAACTTGACCGTCAAGTAATAGTCGGTATGATTCGTACCAGTAAGAAATTAGTAGTCAAGATTTTGTTTTCGTACGGGTGCTAGTTAGTGCCGACTTTTTGAATTGGTACAAAAAAATGATTAATATTGGAATAAAAATAAAAATAATATATTTAAGAATTAAAAATTTTAAAGGATTTAATTTGATTATACCGGTCTAACAAAGTCAAATGTTAACTAATTCAATACTTTTAATTTGTCTTTCCTTTTCACCGTCGCCGCCGCCACTCATCACCATCATTCGTAGCCGTCATCTTTCTCATTGTTCTCTTCTCTACTATTGCTGTAAGTTCGTAATGTTGTTTTGGATTGTGGTTGTTTCTTGTACTTGTAGGACGTTAAATGCTTGATTTTTGTTTCAATAAATTTCCTGTTACATTTTAAGGAATATCCACTTATGTGACGTTATGTTTGCTTGTATCTCTGCACTGTACTTGCTTCTGAAGTCCCAGCTCTGCTTATTATAGAACTTGATTGGCAGCCAATAGTGATAATGGCAATAGCAGATTCATTTGCTACCTGAAAAGGAGACGACATGAATGGAGTGGATACTGAAACAATGCATAAAATTCGTTGTTTGGCAGAGACGTGAATATCGTATGCACTAGCTGACTTCAAAGCCAAATCTGTGACGTTTCAGGATTTCGCTATAGAATTTAGGACTTCCACGGTTGAACTAAGGATAGAAGTACATATACAACTTCAAGTTGTAATCATCAGTTCGCTGCATTGTTCTAACAAGTGAGGCATTTGTTATTAAGATTGAAATGGTTACTCTCATTTTTCAATTATGAAAACCAAACAAGTGTTAGAACTTAAAACTAAGGAATCATAGAGAAAAAAAAAATAAAAAGGAGAGGAAAAAAAACTTAGAAAACTTTTACTCACTCATGTAGGAGCCTGAAGAAAAGTAAGTTGATCAACCAAATACTCACTCTTGTTCCCCAAGCCTTTGCCTTGCCTTCAATCAAATGGATAAATCGCTTATTTCTTCATTCTGTTTTTTTTTACTCCACCTTATGATTTGACTTAATAATTTCGTCATGATTGAAATTCAAGTGCATTCCTTAAGAATAGAAATGCTTGCAAGCCTTTTCCCTTCTATTGAATAGTTGTTATTAATTATGATTAATATGCTTTCATTTGTGTATACTTTATTTTGATGTAAAGTTATTGCTTTATTTTTTTTATATATGTTTATATTTATTTTTATAGGAAAATGAAGAGAAGTTTAAGTACTACTAATAACTAAACCTCTTCACGAAGATTCGATTGTCCAGCTCGACCTCATGCAATATTGGTTCTTAATATGAAAAATCATACTATAGATTTGCATTGTGGAAACTTTTAAAAGGCGGTGAAATCAGCATATTAAGATTAATTTAGTTCACTTAAATTAATCTTAAACAAAAACAAAAATAGATGCAATCCGAAACATTCTATGCAATCCTAAACATTCTATCTCAATTTATTGAGTGAAGGCTTTAAAGAAAATCACAAAATTAAACTAAAAAGTAAAATGATTTTATTGGAAGCAAAAAAGAATAGATTAATCGAAATGGAAAATTCTTGAGAATTAATTTCACTAATTTAATCTCCTATGTATGATTAAGGAGAAATGATTGGATAATTGTCTTAATAAAATTGACTTTTAGGTTTTAAGAGCAACTCGAATAATAAACTAAATCTAATTTTCGTATTCGACAAGTTATCATCTGAATTAATTATGAAAACCCGATTGATAATTACTACTTAAGTTAATATGTTTCTAATTCTTAACCTAAGCATCTACAGTTTCTCGTTCCATATTAAACTTCTTATCTCGATCATTCATTTAATACCAAAATGATGTAATGTTTGGTCATGCTTGTACATCTATTCAGTTCAGAAACTATAGCAAACATAAGACAATAACACAGTAACTCAATTATGCATATTTGACTAAACTAGCTACATTAATTTTCAAGAAAACAAAATCAGCCCACCATGCAATAAACAAGATTCATCATCTTCATATACTTCAATTCCATCTTTATCAGTATAATAGAAGTATTAAAGCAATAAACCAAGTGCATAACCGAAATGAACTACCACAAGTTAACAGAGTATTAGTCTATCAACTAATTGAGGAGTAAATCTAGTAAAATAATAGATAAATAACGCAAGAGATATAACAGAATTAGCAAAAAAGTGTTCAGATGAGGGAGTTGCGGTGATCTCCTGCCACTCTTAAGCTCTTTGTATTGGCTCTTGCCTTCTGCTTCTGCTTGGTTCTCACCCAGATGATTGAAGGCTCACACTGCTTCCACCTTTTTGCTGTTCTTCTTCTTTTGCTCACCCGACTACTCTCTGTTCTCTCCTCTCTTCTCCCTTTCTTTCTTTGTTGGGCCTTGAATTTTTTTTATTTTAGTAAACATGATTTGAATGAATTTTGGTATTGTTAGATAAATTATTTTGA
>JANIIA010000006.1:34646712-34666585 GCA_027478495.1 Erythroxylum alaternifolium | reverse complement strand
TAAATTTGTCATAAGCCTAGGTAATTATTTAGATTGGCATGATTAGGTGCCTAACACCTTCCCTATCTTGCAATCAATATTCCTCAAACTTTCATTCTTAGATTAGGACTTTATAGTTCCTTTTCTTTTAAAACAAGAACAAACTTGAAGAGTGAACAAATAATGACATCCAAGAACAAGTCCTTTTTTCTCTAAGTCCGATCGCACCGAAACAGGAAATTAAATAGTTAAAGCAATCCACATTCCACACTGGTTATTTTAAATTTGAAGCAAAGCCAACAGTCCAAAACAAGTGAATTAATGGCATTATTTGAGCAAAAGAAACCCCTTTTCTATAAGTTGGAAAGAGAATGATGAAAACCAATAAAATATACCATTTCCTTTCCTTCAATTGAATGCATGTGAGTATATAATTCCTATGATCCTATAATTCAATGATGTAATAAGGAGCTAAAAACAAATGAAAATAATTAGGTTAATTTTAAATGGTATGTAAATAGTGCTTCTAATACGAATAATAAGTGTAGAATAATAAATTATGCTAATTTAACACATGAAAAATAAATCTAAAATTTATCATTGCTTAGGAAACTTTAAAGTAAAAAAGAATCTTGAAATATAAGAGAATATATGAAAGATGTGTTACTTGTAAATAGGCTAAATCTCAAATGCAACCCTATAGATAGGTAGATTTTTTAATAGATTTTTCTTTAGGTTTATCTAGTTCTAGAAATGGTAAGGATTCAATATTTGTAGTACTAAATAGGTTTTTTAAAATGGAACACTTATTATAAGTCAAAAAGTCAACGATGCATTCTACATTACTTAACTATTTGTTTTAGTTGTTTTACCACAAGTGCATAATGTAGTTGTAGCTAACAATGCAAGTACAATTCAATCCTATGGGATTCTTGATTAACTACCCATTATCTACAAACTTAGCAAGATATATTAACATTTATAGATGACTGGATAAATAAAATAAAGTAACAATCTAAATACTAATGCAAAGAAATAATCAAGAATATAACAAACTATGAATTGGCTAGATTTAGGTCAGGTTCCCCTAAGGCTCTACTATATTTGGTTTCATTATTGATTAATAAATTATTCTAATTCTTGGACCAGTAAGAGTTCCTAATTTTGAATATATTCTCGCTCGAGACAAGTAATACCTATTCAAAGGGTAATCAACTAAAATCATTTTTGAATCTAGAAAACCTAAAAATAATTTAATTCATTCTATAAACTCTCATATAGATTTTACATTAATCTAAAAAGATCTTATGGCTTTCTTTTAAATAGCTCATGCTTTATTCTCTTTATTCATGTTATAATCTAAACATATATATTCATGTTATGATCTAAACATATATCTCAACTCTCAAATCTCAATTTTTAAATCTAATAATGAATCTTTTACCTTCGCTCATTCGATTTAATAAATGTAAAAGCATAAATAAATCACAATAAAACTACAATTTCATTAAACAAAGAATCAATTAGAGTATATCACATCCTAAGTTCTTCCTACCTAAATCTATATCAATATTCGTTCATAAACACATAAATAATATCAACATAAAAATAATAAACAAAACAATATAAAGAAGTCACGTTCTTGAATCTTAAAAATCTCCAAAGAATTGTTGAATCCTTCCTCTATCTCCAAAGAATGGTGAACTCTTGATAAAGAATAATGGAAAATAGTTTCAAAGTAACTTTTTGATGTTTTCTTGGCCAAATAACTTCTCTTTTATACCTCCTCCACTTGCTAAAACCAAAACCCTAACTTTTAATAAGCTATATTTTTTTTGTTTTCTAATTCATGACCGAAATGCCACTCTCTCGTAAGCCCCATTATACACTACACCACACTAAACCATCAAAAAAATTGAAAATAAAAAACTGAAATCATTTTTTCAATGTAGAAATGATTCATTTTTTCACTATACACACTTGTATCAAAGTTATAACACTCCTATCATTTAAAGGAACAGATTTCTATCAATTTAAATTACACAAAACACTCCTATACAATAAACATCAACATAACAGGTATTTCATCAAACACCTTACATGCATCAGAAATTCATCCCAATATCACAACCAAAATCACATCTTGTCCTTTCTATCACTAACATTAATACCTTAAAATTGTTTTCCATTCATAGAATACACAAATAAACTAAAGTAATCAAGTACCCAAATTACCTTTCATCAAATATACGAGAAAAAAGATGGCAGTGCCTAGAAAAATACCTCCACCGAAGAACATGATGATAGTGGCTAGAGAAGACAAACGCTGATGTGCGGAAGAGGAGTCCACGACAGAGAAACCAAAGAGATGAATATCGCACAAGAGGAGAGATGAAGCAGACGAAGAAGAAGACAGGGCTGGAGGGGGAGGGCAGGAGGAGCTTTTGGGTGAGTTAAAGCACCAAATGACGTCATTTTAGTTTACTTCAAAATGTTGAAGTCGAAGTAAATGACGACGTTTACCTTTAAAATTTACCGACGAAAAAGTTTCCGTCAGTAAACCCAAAACTTTTTTATTCCACCAACAATTCCTGCCTTCTTTACCAATGGGTATTTTATACTGTCGCTAAAGTTTGTTGGAAATTTTACCAGGATGATTTCTCTCCATATTTACCGACGGATATTACTACTGCTACTAAACGAAAAATTTCCCTTCAATTTTACCAACGGAAATTGATTTTCTGTCGGTAATTTGCAACAGTTTCATTTCTGTTGGTAATTTTTCATCGTTAATTCCTACTTTTCTTGTAGTGAAAGCCTAATTATACTCCTAGTTGTCCTATATTATTCTTTCGATTTAGGTTATGTCTATTTATACCTTTTTTCAAAGATTACATGTTATTTTCTTTTCTTTATTATGCTTGGTTATACTAGTTATATTTAAGAATATAGATATTGATTGAATGTTTTTGAGTGTCATATGTCACAATCATATATATATATATATATATATATATTACTGATATTCATGATAATCAAATTAATTATTTAAAAATGATGAGAAAACTTGTTATATTAATATTTTATTTAATTTATTATTGAATATTATAAGAAAGCATGTTAAATAAAATTTATTTAGTTCATTATACTTGTTATAAATATTTAAAAATTATAAGAAAATTGTGTAGTTCATGTATGATTCTAGGAATAAATATAAGATATCGATGATTTTTGGAGTAAAATATTCTTTAACCTTCAAAGTTCTTATAAGATTCTTAATTTTTAGTTTTCTAGAAAGACCCTTTTCCTTATGTTTTAGTTAAAAAATAACATAAAATATGTAATATAAATATTAAACACGAACTAATCAAATATAACTAATATGGTAACTAAATTTAGTTTGTGAAGTTGATTAAAACTAAATGAACTAGATTTAAGTTAATAACTTAGGATAAAATTTATTTATTTAAGTCAAATTTAATTAATTTAGTTCAAATTAAGAGTTAAATTAAATAATCATATAAATATCATTTAATTAGTACAAATATTATTTTTATATTACGTGTATTTCATTATTGCTACTTAACTAGAGTATAATTGCTTGGAATTTTTTTTTCAGATCTCTTTTTTTAAAAAATTAAAATTTATTGAATAAGTAAAATATAAACTTACACGTCCCGGAATCCTCTCCTATGTTAAGGTAAAAATGACAAAGTCATAACCCATCAAACAACTAAACGACACCGTAATAAATACATTAAACGACAACGTAGGAACGCAGAAACAATGCAAATGCTTTGACGATCAAATTCGGTGATTTTCACTTAGAATAAAGAAACCCCTCCCTTGTGAAGGAAACTCCAGAAGCTTCCGAATTCGGGTAGAGCCGCCGGGTGTCTTCTACATCTCCGTATTGGTGATATCTGCCGAGGTATGAAATTCCTATCTAGAATCATGCTTCTTCTTCTTCTTAATCATTGGCCTTCGTATTTGGGGTTGGATCGACGAGGGATTTCTTCTAACCCGCGCTGGTGGAACTTTTTATGTGCTTTACCGCTCGAATCTGTGATTTTGAGCTTCGATAGAAAAATATTAGCGGAGACTGTTGGATTCGATTGCTACCGCTTAGGGTTTGGAGTGTTGGAACCTCGAAATTCAATTTTGGTAATTTGTGTTTAATTAAAATATAGATAGTTGTTGACCTACAGAAGCAATAGAATTCTATATCTTTTATATTTTGAATTTCTGATTTCTATGATCTTAAACCCTAAATTTATGGTCTGAAACTTTTTGCTCTTGTTTGGATTTCGGATGATTTCAATGGTTTGGAATTGTAGAATATGCGATTTGTGTTGTAAAAACTTCGAAATTCTGAGATTCGTAGCAAACGATGATTTGTAGTTCAAAGAATACATCAATTTATTTCCTTTTAAGTCATATATACACTTCTTCAGTTTCTTTTTTTCTTTGTTAATTGCAATTTTATATTAGACCAACTTGACAAGTTTCTTTACTATTCCGTTTAGTGGGTTTAGATAGACTCGCGCGATGGGTGAATGGAAGACGCAGGAGATGCCCCTCCCTGCTATCTTTGACCAAGCTCGAAAGATCCATCTAAGGGCTACAGAATCTGGTGCTACTGATCAGGTACACCTCTCGAGTACATTTAAGCAAGACCCTCTGTCCTGTTATTGTCTGGTTTCTTCTTTCTTCTCTGACTTTTAATCTCTTTTTCTTCATACGGGTTTCGATTGTTCCTATAGGAAATGGTGAGGAAAGGTTGTGAGGCTCTGGACAAGTGTCAAGATATGATAACAAAATTGGGTTTGTTCTCACCTAATGAGACTAAAGATGATATTAGCACTTGCAATCTCAAATATCTTTTGGTAATCAATCCTTCTCTGATCTCTCTAATTTCATTTGATCTGTTGTTTCTTGCTTATCCTCCTCTTAAATATTTGTGTTATATTCATAAATTAGTTTGAGAGATTTTGGTTGGTTGTCTTGTTAGTATATGGGAAACTGTATATCTAAATTCAAAGGGAGATTAATGAGAAGAAAATCAGTTTTCATTAAGCTTTGGCCACTGAAAAAGTACTAACATGCTCTACCAAAATGTGGTAATCCATTTTACCGAATTGTTTAAGCCGTATGCATGTAAGACTAATGACATTGATAACGTATATGAGTGTGTTTGAAAGGCATCTTTCTGGCTGGAATGAATCAAATGAAGTGTTTATTTGATGTTGCTGGTGGTGTAATGTGAAGAATCTTTTGGTTTCATGTCACAGATGAAAATGTTTACATAAATGACTAATTCTGGTTTAGTTTCCTTTTAGGATAATGGCCACCTTTGTACTTTCAATATAAATGGTGAAGTATGGAATTTTGATTATAATGCTCTTTGTCTGTGTTGTGTTTGTGAGTGCTGGAAATTCAGGATTGATTGTTAATTGCAGTGTTCATTATTATGTTAGAATCATGTTTTGTTAGGTAACTATATAATGTTGCATTTAGTTGTGTGGTGGAAAGTTGTTCATGTGTAAGTCTCTTATTGGATGTATTTCCATGTGTAAAATTTTCTTGCGGTGCTGGAATGAAGAATGAAGAAGAAAAATCTTGGTAATGATGGAATGATTCCTTTGTTCAAGTTCAGAAGGATTGGACCCCTTTAATTCTTTATCTTTCTCCTACAAATTAAATATGCAATTGCCCCAATGCCACCACATTATACTGGCTTTTCTACTTCTTGGTAATGAGGTCATTTCTGGTCACAGTTTATTTAACTATCCACGTAATATGTTCTTATAGGTGCCATTTTATTTTGCTGAGTTGACAGAAAAAATACAACATGATGATAGGGTATTAACTCTTCAGGCTTCCCAAGCAAAATTAAAGGTAAATGTGATTAACCTTGATTTTTAGAATGGACTAGCTTTGGAATGGACATGTTTGCCAATAGTTCAGTTAATTCTGAAAAGATTCCTTTTTGTTTGCTCAAAAATTCGTTTTATTGAAATCAATGAAAGAAAGTTTTGTTATAGGAATTCCTTTCATTTTGCGAAGTGATGAAACTTGTGCCAGATGAACAGTGGCATTCACATGATCAAATGGGTTCAAATTCTTTTGCTGATCGAAGGGCCCAAAAGGTAACTTTATCTATAACATTGTCGTAAGGGCATGAGCTCTGCAAGCCTGCTTAAAAATTGTTTATTTGGATTTGTAAATAACATACCTAGGTTTTTTACTTGTGCAATTTGTAGATTGCACGGTTCAAACTCCAAAAAGCTGCCGAAGCAAAGCTGCTGGAAATAAAAGAGCGTAAGGAGCGACGTGGTCGTTCAAATAAAGCTGCAGCCTTGTCGGCTCCCATTGAGGCTGGGGAAGAAGATGTGCTGGATGAGGATGGAGAAGAAGAAAGGGAGGTTAGTAGTTGACTGGATGGATTCGAGATAAAATCAGAGGATGACAAGATGATATAAAACACTTTGCAATTCCTTTTTACTGATTCAAGCATCTATCTTCCCTCTGCCCATCCTTTTTCCCTTCCTTTTTCTAATCTTACCTTGATGCTAACTTCCTTATGTACTGAATGGCTCATTGCATAGTTAAAGAATAAGTTTGTGAAAGGATATTTAAGGTTGAAAGGAATCAGTTGGACTTCATCGATGCCTAATTAAAGATTGATCAGTTGAACAGTGCACTTAATATCCCATATCTCATACAATACCCATCTTGCCTCTGCACCCCCATGACATCTTTTGCAATATGGGATTCCAACTTTACACCTCTTTTTAGTTCAATTGTGTTGTTTTCTCTCACTCATCACCATGCCACTTTATAGATAAATTATACGGAAGATACGTCTTGAAACAGACATGGAAATCATGTTATGATGGTGGTATTGTGTCTTCATACATGTTAGGTATTTGATGATTGTATCTTGTCTTCAGACATGTATGTAATGATTTTTTCTAGTTCCCTAGATCTTGGATGCTGTGCTATTTAAAATTTTACTTGTATATGATGTGTGTTAATGATAACAATCTGCTGGCTTAAAGGTGGCCCTAAGTCTTAGGTCTACCACGTACATATATCAACTTTAAAACAAATTTGCCCACAGCCACCTTAATGTTAGCCCCAAAATTTCAGTACTCAACTTTTGAGGAATGCCAATGTGTTAGTATAATCAATTTGTCTTTGAATCACATAATTGTGACTTGGAAAATTGTAGTTCATATCCATCGTTCAATTTTGTTTTTCAGAATGTTGGTCATCTAGGAAAGTTATCTTGATGTTACTATGCAGGTTATTCACCCTTTTAGCTTAACGAGATTTCCTTTTTAACTTCTAAAATTTGCAGTGGTGGGACACTAAACCCCATGTAAACATTTAGTTTAGCATAAGTTACATATTTATGCAGTTATCTTGGAACTGTTATCATGCAGGCTTGGTTGACTGCCATCTCTTTGGCCATCTGCAAGGTTAGTCTTCGCTACAGTCATCCTAATGTGCAAGCTTGTAACCCATATATGTTACATTTACCGTACTGCTTTCAATTGCAGGCAGTTGATCTATTGGAAATGCTAAAGAGGGAGGAAGAAATGCTTTCCATGGTGAAGGAAAAGCAACTGAAGGTACTATCAGATTTTATTCCAAGAAGCAGTGATAGGTTTCTTGACATATTATGTGCTATTTCTTGAATCTGCTGACATGCAATTGTTTGAATTCACTAGTATGTGCATTATGTTCAATTACCTGTTGCAAGGAACTCAGGAGGAATATTGTAGTTACTTATCATTATACCAAGGTTGGCTTGCTTGAAAGTCTCATGTTGCATTGGTAATTGAGCCATCAATTTAACTGCAACCAAGGTTATCTTGTCTTCTGATGCATGTGGATGCCCTTAGCATAATATGTGTATAATATGTTATCTTCTGAATGGGGAAGTTGACTGTTGATGATTGCCAATGAATTTCAGGAAGGAGATGGTGAATTTTCCAAAGCTGTTCTTGATGAGCGTAGCAAGAGAGCAGAAGCCTGGCATCGAGATGCTTCCATTCGAGCACAGTACATTAAACCAGCCCAACCTATAACATGTGCTACTTTTGCTCAAGATGTTCTAGAAGGGAGAGCAAAGGCTTCCCAGGTTCATGACCACAAGCATCAGCCAATGATATTTGGACCAGCGAGTATTCTGAGTGGAGGCCTAATCGATGAGAGGGAAAGGATGGCAGCACAGGTTTTTCAACCTGGGTACAGGTGCATTTCTGACCCTTATTCACCAGTATTAACACAATGCTTGCTGTTTCAATGCTCTTTCAACTTGAAACAAGATTATTGTTTTCTGAAATAATTGAGCAGAATGAAATTTAGATCTGTGAACCTGTGGTTTTCATTTTGTTAACAACACTTCTAAATGCAATTCTAAGGTTGCCAACAATGAGCATAGAAGAAGCTGGATTGAAGGAGATGGAAATGATGAATAAATGGCAAGAAAGGAATGCGAAGCTTATGGAAGAGGCCAAATCCACATGGCACAGTGATAGTCAGCCAGGTGAAAATGACGATGATGATAATGAGGATGATGACATTGCTGTAGCAAAAGCAAGAGCATGGGATGACTGGAAGGACGATAATCCACGTGGTGCTGGCAATAAGAAGCTTACCCCATGTGGGTGAAAGGATTTGGCATTTTCTTTTCTTTGCATCGTGTAAACTACAGAAACTTTCCCTTTGTGCTTTTTTCATTTGCAATTCATAGCTCTGTTGTTACTGGTTCTAAATATTTTTTCTATTTACTGTTACCTATACAATATTTTAAATTCCTTATCTAGGATAGTTGGTCGGGAACTTGATGAATTACATTCCTAGCTACTTGTTGACGCCCTGTGTTTGACCTGTTGCAATACACTTCCTCTCTGTAGCATTTGATTTGAAATTGCAAGGTAGTGTAGAGGGCTGTAAGTCTATAAAGAAGTCGTGTGGGCCTTTTACCATGTAAAATAATCTGTATGTTTTGTTTAATCCCTGAGGTACCTCATAGGGGCTTGCTTTTAATGAACGAAAAGCTGCATATTAGAACTTAAAGAGTGACTGGAAATAAATTAAATTTAAACCTTTGATCGAAATGAAAATGTCTTTTTTTAAGAAAGGAAATTCATTAAAATTGTGCAAGCCTGAAGCTGACAATGTCATAAGCTCGCAAATACAGAAATTGTAAGGCAACTCCATAAAAGAACTCACTAAGGTGCAGAAATGAATAAACCAACTAGTAGCCACGGGGACTGGTGATGAATTTGCTATCTTCTTACACTGGATAGTGGATGCTTAGTAGGTGGAGTAATCTGGATATTTTAATTAGGATCCATGCTAAAAGTTGTTCTCTTATCTAGATAATCAACTTTGTTTTTTAAATTTCTTTAAATTTATCAGTATGCTAAAAAAAATATAGCATTCCTCTCCTACTATAATGCATACATAGTTCTACTAATAAAGTTTGGAGGATTGATCTATTCCGTGCTTGATATGATGTCATTTGTTGAGAAGTCATTGATGACTTATTCATAGTTGTTTATGTTCCCATCTAACTAGTAGACAATGTATTGATTTCAATACATCCAATGAGTATTTACATTTGAGGAGGAGGTGCTCTTGAGATTAAGGGAATAATCTATAAAGCATATAAAAGTTAGGAATATCAAAAAAATAGTCTATTGTGTGGGAAATTTATGCTTAGAAGTCAACCAAATAAAGGTTGCTACCTTAGGAAGTGCTTTATTCTCCCACATAATATCAATGTAAGGAGGTTTTTGAACTTGAGGTCTAAGTAGCATTTTGCAAGACCTCAAGGTGAATATATAAGAAGAATGCTTTAGCCAGATATAAGTATCTTGTTTATTGGTATTGAGGAGATAATTGGGTGAGATATTACCAAATTGAGTTGCAAATTCATTCTTCTAGGTATTATTATTGATGATTTAGCATACGCATCATTAGGGAAGAGATGTATAGGATTGCTCACTAAATTAAAATTTGTTATAGGTCCTTGGTTTATCTAGTTGTCAAACCATAGGGAAACTAATTCTTAACGATACATATGATGCTTGAATGAAGAACTTCT
This sequence comes from Erythroxylum alaternifolium, assembly GCA_027478495.1. Taxonomy (NCBI): domain Eukaryota; kingdom Viridiplantae; phylum Streptophyta; class Magnoliopsida; order Malpighiales; family Erythroxylaceae; genus Erythroxylum; species Erythroxylum alaternifolium. Next base: position 34,656,483 of record JANIIA010000006.1, on the reverse strand, counting down.
CTCAAATTTAATAGCTGAGCAATAGGTGACTTAATTTTGATTTTCAAAAAGCTTTTACCTTTCAAGAAGTAAATGCTGATCCATTTAGCATAGTGTGTTCTAGAATTTGCTAGAATTCTCCAATATATTTTTGCCATCAAAGCTCTATTGGTAAGCTTCAAGGGGTTGGCGAACATTCTTCTTCCCATTTGATTTTAACAATAGATGGTTTATTGACGGAACCTATAAAATATTATCAGCAACTTTCCTATATATTTGATTAGACCTTTCTTGAGAAAATTCTACTTTAACAACATAAATATTAGGGAAATTATTCTTGTACTTCTTGAAGAGTTCTTAAGTTAGGAGAATATTGTCTCCAATCAGCCTATCTTACATAAAGCATCTTGGGCATCACTATAAGTGGCGCAATAAACTATTTCAATCTCAAAGCATACAACTTAGATTTGATTTTGTAGAGGGTATTATAAGATGAAATAGGTATAAAAATAGATAAAGAAGTAGGGTTATAAGTCTTGGGGATAAGGATAATAAATGTTTTTGTTTATTTCCTTAACACAGGATTAGGCACTATACTTTTAGTCTAAGAACAAGGTTTTTAAGAAAATAGAGTGTTTCAACCATCAGGGATAAGAGGCTTACTTGAGTTTATATTTAAGACAACCTTTTCCACCTCCTCCTCAGTGAATGGTTTGTTTTTTTTTGGAATTTTGTCGTAGTTGCTAAGAATTAGTGAGAAATAAAAGTATGAAGAATCTAAGTTGAGGAGTAGTAGTTTTCAAATTACCTAAGGTACTTTGGAAGTATGAGAAAACTTCCTTACTTATCTCTTCATAAGTGAGGGATAAACCTCCATCTTGTTTAACAAAAGATGTGATTATATTATTATTCTTCTTGGAAATGATGGGTTTGTGGAAGAACTTGGTATTTTATTCCCATATTTAATCCATATTACTTTAGATATCTACTTTAGAGATGATTTGTGAATCTTCAGTAATTTTATATAAGCATTCAAAGCTTCCTTCTCCATTTTTAATAAGGAAACATTTCCTTTTGCATTACCAAGGCATATGATACGGTTTCATCGGACTTTCTTGAAAACATGATGAAAGGGTTGGGCTTCCCTCATACATTTGTCCGATGGGTTATGGAATGTGCAACAACTGCTTCCTTCCCAGTTTCGATTAATGGCACACTACATGGGATGTTCAAGGGTCGGAGAGGATTAAGACAGGGGGATCCAATGTCACCAACCCTTTTCCTCCTTTGTTTGGAGTACCTTTCCCGATTGCTACGAGTGAGAACTAATACTTCCCATTTCAAATATCATCCGAAATTTCAAAAAGTTGGTATTACCCATTTTGCATTTGCGGATGATCTTATGCTATTCTCTTGAGGCAATTTTGACTCCACACATATTCTTGTGCATGCATTGACTGAATTGAAGGATGTATTAGGGCTGTGGGTCAATCCCTTAAAATCCAACATATATTTAGCTGGAGTTTATGGACAGGAATAAGAGGAAAACTTACAGAAGATTGAATATCCACCAGGTGAATTTCCAGTTGGATATTTAGGGGTAGCTCTGGCACCTTTGAAGGTCTCGGTGGCTCAATTCTCAGTATTAATAGAATCCGTGGAGACCTTCATAAATGGATGGAATGGGAAGACACCTTCCTACACAGGTAGAGTTGAATTGATTAATTCTGTTATTCAGGGAGTTTTGTCTTTTTGGCTACAGGCATTTCCCATCCTAGCAATTATCCTGGAGAGGATAACCTCCTTATGTCGATTATTCTTATGGGGTGGCAAACATTTCAGGGTAGCATGGGATACTATTTGTGCACCCAAAGAGAAGGGAGGTCTGGGTTTGAGAAACTATAAATTGTGGAATTCGACTCTCTTATCTAAAGTTTTGTGGAATATTCATGCAAAATTTGATTCGTTATGGGTAAAGTGGATTTATGAAATAGATCTGAAGGGCTCTTCAATATGGGATTAGGAACCTCACACCCATGACTCCCCCCTTATGAAGAGACTTGCACAAATCCGTAATATGTTGGTAGCTAAATTGGGTGGCTGTAGGGAGGTTGAATATGGCTTGCAGAAATTTTGCATTAATGGAATCCTCTCTTCACAGAAAGTTTATGAGCTACTGCGGGTTAAATCTTCCACAAGACCATGGATGTCTTTTATATGGAAACACTACATTCCATAAAAATTTTCCTTCATAGCATGGCTTAGCTTTCGAAATAGACTACCTACAAAGGACAATTTGATGTTTTTGGAGATTGACCGCATATGCAGCTTATGCAATACTAAAGCTGAAACAGTTGATCACCTTTTCTTTAAATGTTCTTTTATAGGTAAAATTTGGAGAGGCATTCGGAGCTGGCTCGGATTGACCCACACCATGTCCTCATTGTCCAGCGCCATAAAGTGGATCTGGAAAGATTACACTGGAGCGTGTCTACTAAGCAAAGCAGCGAGATTGACACTAATTTGCACCATGTACATGATATGGAAGACAATTTCTTTTACGAGCTTTGATGTAGTGTCTAAGATAAAAAATGTACTGTACAAGATCTTATATCGACTGTATCTCAATGCATTAATTACTTTTTGATTGTTTGACTATATAGGTAACATTGTTGATTGGGTTACAGACCTTGATCGGGGTATGCCCGATTAGACCGTGCACATAATTTTTTGATAAATATATTTACCTTTTATCAAAAAAGAAAGGAAACATCCCCAAGGCTTATGTTGAGATCCTGTTGGATTTAGACTTGTTGTTGCTTGGTATCACTTATATTCTTTAAGTGATGTGGAATCTATGATGGCTGAGAAGTTTCAGTTTATGTTCACCACCTCTATTTTCCTCATACAAATATAATATTTAATGCTATGAAAACGATACGCTAAACTTTTTTTTTACTGCTGATTCAAATCCCTTAATCCTATTATAAAATTATTGAAACAAGAGGGAGCTTTTTATGTTGAAAATCTAGTTCTTGATAATAATTAGGATGTGGTGTGAGAACAAGAGATTACCAATAGTGGCTCTATGGTTAGATAATTTATAAAGCCATTCCTAATTGACCAAAACTCTATATAGCTTCTTTCTAATGTGCTAACTTCCTTGTTATTTATTACTCCAACTAAAGAAATTATCCTTAGTTTTTAAGTTAATTACCTTTATATCAATAACACAATCTTTAAAATATTTTGTTGAGACGGTTCCTTTAGTCATTGCATAATTTTTGTTGTTTTTAGATATGCTAGTTATGGACATATTATTCAAAGTTTTGTCAACACCGAGGACTTGATATCATATAATTAAACAAAAACTTGTCATTACCAAAATAAACTTGATGAAGATAGAAACTCAAAAACTTCTATTTAATTTTTTTTGTTCTAGTTAGTTGGTCAATAGTCGAATTACCTGTGACTTTAGTAGTTGGTTTTCCTTACGAATTCTTTGGTTTATATGTTTTCGCAATGCTAACTAGAGCATAAGTTTCCTAATATGTTTTTTTATAACTATATAATCTTCGACATCCACCCATGATCGTATTGTTTGCTAGTTATGTTGTTACAGTGGATAAAAGGAAATATTATCATACACCATTGATACTGTTGCATCAGAAGAATTTGTGGTTAATTAATATTTTTCTTGCAATATTATTCATTATCTTATAAACAAAAACGCAATTAATTTTATCCATGGAAGTAGTCACATTATGTATCTTGTCTTTTTAAGTTGTAAATAGTAATAAGACCTAAATTCATATAAAAAAGTGCTTATATAGTTGTAATTATAACAAGAAGTGTACTATGTTAATTTTGACTCAAAAATGTCATTTTTCATAAGAAATGAACCAAGATCACCACATTCATTTGTCCAAAATTGTATAGCTATAACAAGTTATCGGATTTTTTTTTGCATTATATACTATATCCCGTACTTTGTTTGAGATATTGGACATGTTAAATCAACTTTTTAGGATTAATAAAGTTGATGGCCTATGTGGAATGGCTACTATAGATGCTAATAAATTCTTAACCATGGTATAAGATTATTGGTCAACGTTTCCTCATAGTTTCGAAGGCTAGAAGGACACTTTGAAACTTAAATTTTGTAAGTGTAATTATGAAATTTGCTCTCCCATTTTACTCCATATCTATGTAAGTCCTTAATATAATTTCATTTCCATTTTTAACTTAAAATCTTAAATTTTTTTCTCCCATCACGTTAATTTGTTGCACATAAGCAATGAAGTTTACTTTAATCCATAGGGTTTTATACATTCAATAGTTGTAACAGCTTGCAGTTATTGTTATAAAAGAATTAAATTCTTTTCCTTCTTACATTTAAATAATAAAGCAATAATATATGCAAGGTCACTAAATGTAATTCACACCTTTTATATGTAAAAATCGTGTCTATGAGATGTTATCGTTAGTCGTTGATGGTTGCTAGGTGACTCACTTGCCATTATTTATGATCAATAATTAAAGGGTCCGCAAATGGCCAACATACAAACATATATAGAATTAAACAATTGAGTTTGCAATACCTTTTGCAAGTTTTGTTTGTACAGGAATTACTACCATGCCTTTTAGTATTCCTTCTCTATATCAAATCATGTCACCACTTGCACTTACTTAATCAAACTCCATTTCATGCTCAATCTTTTCCCTCATCACTTGCTCATATTACTCAACAAATTGTCTTAACATGCTACAGGCAAGGATATAGACATCGAAGTAAGCATTCATACCCTCACTTATTTGTATTATCGAAATGGCAAAAACAAACATTGGAGCCTACCACACATGGTCATTAAAGAGATAACACAACTTATCTCCCAAGTTAAATTTCACAACCATATCACCCCATTTCCTCTTATACACTTGGTTGTTCTTGGAATCATACACGATACCTATAAAACTACCTTTCAACTTGTTATAATTATTTTAGGCACTAAATTTTTCTAGTAATTTTTAGATATATGCCGCAAACATAGTCTATGCTTGATAGTTAGGAATACTATCTCAATGTAATTACGTATACTTATGCACTTATTAATAATTAGAGCTATAAGTGGCTTCCAATATATATATATCTCAACCATGTACAGAATAACCAATAAAAATTTTTAGTGGCTTGAAACATAATTGAAAATGAAGGTTTACACTAATAAATGGAGAAAACAACATTTAGTATTTATTCATAAGATAAGTTGTATCAAATGTTACCTCATCACCAAATTCAACAAATGATGTACAACTCCTTGCATTTCATCATAAAACATTCCTTAACCTTCCATCCTTATTGTAATCAATTTTGTTAAAAAAATCTACTATCCTTCTTTTTCATTTTAATAAGCATCATATACATAACTTCCATATCACCAACTTCTAACGTCACTCTCCTTAACTAGTCTATATGATTAAGAGCAAACTTTGTGTCAACATGTTTTATGATTAATCCACCCACAATTACTACAATAGTTTGTACGTTAGTGTATATTCTAATCCCACAATCGACGCTGATTTCCAATCTACAAGATGATGACTATCGAAAACTCGATGATACTTCTTAAACCTTGAACTATTTCCATTTAGTCCAGGGTTATACACATCATCAAACTAGCTCATACTCCAGATACCTTCATCTTACCTCATCTTACCAACTACATCCATAAACATTGCATCCCTTTCTTCCACTATTTCTAGGCTTCATTAGTTTCCGATGGCATGGTTTATATAATCAAATTTTATTGACATAATTATTCTACTTTACACTTCCCATTCTTATGTTTCTTTCTTGACCTTATAGCAATGACAAAACCATACCATCAAGCATATTTTTGGAACAAATAAAAAAAAATCATTCCTACCTTTCAAACTTCCTTGTCCTAGCTTTCAAACTATATTTGCACTTTAATCAACATCTCTATGTCAATCTCCTTTTCCCTACTACATGATGTCATCATATCTAAAAAACTAGTCTCATTCTCCATTTTCTCACTCATCTTTACTACACTAACTGCATTATGCCACAATTACTAAAATAGAAACTCAAATTATGCCACTGATATATAAAAAAGATAATTGTATCATCAAACATGTATAAGTATATGTTAAATGGTTAGAAGTACATAAAATAACATATAGTACACAAAAAATAAGTGCAAAGATATTTAAAGCTCGAACATTAACGATCCTCTTATTCTTCTTTTCAAGATCTTCTTATCTTTTGATTATACAACCATTTTGTTTGTAAAAAAATATCAACTCATATAGTAAAATTTTTTAAGATAGAAATTTTTTAAAATTTATCATATATTTTAAAATAAAATCCTCTAACTATCTGCTTCACATTTCTCGTAGAAACATTGCCATTTCAGACTCTTACACCTTTGAATGTAGAACTAAAAGACTTTACAAGGGGCCTTACTCTAACCATAATATTCACCACAATTATGCTTCTCCTTTTAGGGAGGTTATAAATTAAACAAAAATAAAAGATTATATTATAAGTCGAAACTGGACATACACTTTAAAGCTTCCTTACTAACACTTTGGTCTTAAAAAAAGAAACACCGTAAGTACAAGAGACTAATTAAAAATAATCAATCATCAATAAACTGATTATTTTCTATGGTTAACTGACAAATTTCTCCTACAAAAATTAAAACACAAACATGACTAACGAAAAAGATGTATACTTAATTATGTGTAACACCAATATTAGTAAACATGATTTCAAACAAGGGAGTGTAATTTGTAGTTTCTGCAATAAACCTATATAACTATTCAATGTAGTTATGTACACGATTGTGTACCAACCTATGTCATTAACATGTCTCTTCAGAAATTATACCATGGAGCATTGTCCACATGCCTATGTAGTTAATAGTTTTTGATATTACCTTTACTATATAATTTCATGCACGATTGTGTATTAAACCATCTATTTCACATTTTCCCTTCTCTATTTCAAATGAGAACACATATGAAGCGAACCTGTGTGGTTAACTATATTAGATAAAATCTTTAATGGAAATAATTAGATGCACTATAGTGTTCATTTGATTATAAAGTGAATTTCGATTTAAATGTGTTGGTGTTATACATTTGTCATCAATATATTAGTAGTGTGCCCTAGGCCAATGGTCATATATGACTTTTGTACTGACATTCTGACTTATTAATAATATATTATGAGGTATTTTTTATATATATGCATGTATACTGTTTATGTAATGTGATTTACATTCCATGAATAGTATTGGGCTCATGTCATCAAGGATGTGACTTGATAGTAAAACCATAACCATTATAATACTATTCTAAAATGTCCCTGGTTGATCATTATTGGTGGAACGATAATGAATTAAGGCTAGTATGTGTTCTGATTGATGATTACGTTTTACTAATCATAGATATGAATTATCAAATCAGAAACATAGATATATGTTAGAGAACATATATTGGACTGACTCACAGAGAGAACACTGCATGGTTTCATGTCATTAGTGATTCTCAATATGGTTTGACTTTAGTCCTCTAACCTGAAGTCATCATGGTTCCCTACATGAGGAATTCAGTGTTTTGACATTAGACTAAGTTATCTTTAACCGGATTACAAGTAGTCTTATGTTGGACATTAAATGAATCATGCGGAGGGATGTGAATGATGTAGATGGGATTTATTCCTCTCTTAAATGAGAGAGATATCATTTGGGCCTCTTGACCAGTATGACTAAAGAAATGCATGCCGTGCTCAAATGAATTGATGAGGAGTCATCAATGTCAATTGTTATAGTCAGTCAACTTAGGAATCTAGAACCTATGATTAATCAAAGGTTGACATATACCATGCCTTGTGATTAATCTTAATATCATATTATAAAGGGACTGAGTTTATAACCATGGTTACAGGTTAAATCGGATTACTGATCCTCATTTGATTTAGGTAGTCATAATGTCTTGCTAGAGGCCACTTATGACTTATGGGTTTTGAAGTGTGATCAAGCCCATTACCAACATCAAATGAGCCTACAGGGTCACACACAAAGAGTGATGTGATTTAGGCTTATTCTCTTGGACCTAATTTATTAGGCATTAAATAAATATATGTGGATATATTTATTAGGCTAGATTGAATTAAGTTGTCGGGATTTTATTATATAAGATATAATATCGGTTCAAACTTATTGGGCTTCCATAATCCTAATGGGTTTAGGATTATAATATTCTTATTCCTAATACGAATAGGGATTAGAGTTACTCTATAAATAGAGAACTTAAGTCTCATTAGATATGATACGAAAACCCTAGCCACCTAGACCTAGCCGTTCGTTCTTTTCGAGAGAAAAATTGTGCAGCATTCTAAAGTGTTTTAGAATGTGCTAGCACACATTAGCCATTGCCCAAATTGTTTATCCTTGTGTGGATACCGGTAGAGCACGTTCACGTGCTGCAGCTTCTACAAATCTAAAAAACAAATGCCAATTTGCGTCAAAAAGTAATTTTGTACATGTTGTGAAATATTAATTATACTTCTTGTTATATAGTATGGTCCATTCCGCTACGTATTATGAATAACTAGGATATAGGCGATCCAACAGTTTGAGTATATGGAATATGAAGAGGATGTTATATTAGATGGAGCATTTCATTGTGTTATGTTCATATGGTTTATGATATGAGAGCTAAATTGAGTTGTGAAATATAATTGGTGCATTATTCATAACTGACGATACCTAGTTATGGATAAATGCTAACTTGCGCATTTGATTTTTCATTAAATATTACTTTTGCTTCACTAGCTTAATGGCTTTCAAACTACATTAACCAAAATACATGCCACCTTACTTTAGCTCACATTACAACCCCAAAAGTCCTTTGATTCATGATTAAGTATGTGACTTTTAGTGGTGGAGAAATGAAATGATATGCAAAGTTATGGATTGTTGTGATCATGAATGGTGTTTAAGTATACCCATGGAAATATCTTGTTTAAACACTTTTTGTCCAAGTCTACCTCTAGATTACTCAGTTTCTATGGGTGTTGAATATTGATTGATCATGAGTATAAGCTTGAATGTTAAGTTTTCACTATAGGTTTTGAAAGTAATTCATTTTTACTTATGGTTATCTATTCTTAAGAAATATGGAAAATGAATAAAAGTTTTAGTTTGTGATTTTGATTTTGACGATTTGCCCGAGGACAGTCAACAGCTAAGTGTGGGGGAAGTTGACATGTGTTTAAATGTTAATTCATTTGATAAACTACACTTAGTGACTAATACCTTAGAAATGCTTAGGATACTCACTTTAGCTCATATTTGATCTTATGTACATTACGAAAGTGAAAGAACTAAAGTGACCCAAAAGCATGTCCATTGAAGTTATCTTCTCTACTTCCATACTCCATTAATTCATGGAACATGAAGAAAATTGTAACATCCCGTTTCCAGAGAACGGGTCGGACCAGAGAAACGGGTCCAAGTGTGTGGTAAATCAACACATCTCATGCTCATGCATTTGCGAACAGTGATATGTGCATATAAAAAATTTGTTGTACGTGCATTCATGACATATTCCCGGTATAAGTGTGAATGAAGTATGACTTCTTGAAAAATAGGTAGTGTGAGTGATAAGTGGAATCGGAGAGGTACAAAGTGATTCTCTAATTTTTAGAGAATTATGGAAATTTTCTGGGAATTTTTCGGAACTGTTTCCGGACCCGGAAAA
>JANIIA010000006.1:34522077-34533575 GCA_027478495.1 Erythroxylum alaternifolium | reverse complement strand
TAAGAAATGTTTCGTCGGTGAATTTAGCTACGGCCGAATCACCGACGTTTTCTTCCGTCGGTTTATTCCGTCGGTAAAATTATTTACCGACGGTATATTGGCTTTTTCGGTCGGTAATTGCCGTATGTAATTCACTATTTTCTTGTAGTGTTATCCTATGGATCATTTCAAACCTACACCTAATCATGATAAAGACAGTGTAAGTCTTCTTAAAGTATATTTTAAATCCACAATCTATAATATTTTTATCTTTAAGATGATTCATTCTTATAGTCCTTTTATTCGAAGTCCATCATGGCTCTCTTTTTACTTAGGTTCTTCATAGCTAATGTCGATTAAGTTCTTTATGGCTAATTTCGATCCTTACCCTCATAGTTCTTAGGAATTGTATACCTATTAAGTTTCGCTTAGTTTATCACTAACCTGATGTCATGCTTGTGGTTCTACCTTTGATATCTTCTATAATAGTCCTAGCTCATATTAGCCTTATAATAACTTTGTTGTGGACCTTTTTCACTAAATTTCCTAAAAAGAGTTACCTGTATATAATGATCTTATAAACTTTTCTATCTCAAAATTCCTTTTCAGTACATAAATGTGATATCCCTAACACTACTCTATTTAACCCCTAATGTTTAAACCATGGCATACTTATAAGCATCTTCTTTTAAATCATTCAAAAGTGAACTTAGATCATATTTTAAACATTCATATGAGTAAATCCATATCAAGAATAATCACATATATTTTACATATATGAATCCCTTGTCATAAATAAAATTAAATTAATCCACAAAAAAATAATAACTAGGATTTTTGTTATCTAAACATATAAAACAGTTCGATACAAAATAATAGACAAAATAGAAGACATCATGGTAAAAGGAAATCTAGATAAAAATCTTATATTTGAAACAATTTGATCCATTGCGATGATCTTCAATCTTGTTTCTCAAATGAAAATGGCTTCAATATTGACATCCCAATGGTTGGTCTACCTCTCACTAAATAACCCCAACTTTTTAGAGTAAAAAGAATGATAAGACATGAAAAGTCACTTAATGTCTTCCAAAAATTAGAGTTTTCATTATTTAAATACATTTGATCAACCTGAGAAGCAGTCTAAGACACAATCGTGTCCCAGGCTATATATCATTAAATTTCTCTTAGGGAGGGATAAGAACTCCAACATAACTATAACCTAGACCATGTATCCTTCTATTTCTTTTATATGCATGGACATGAGCTGAGACAAGGTTGTGTCTCAAGTTGTGTTACTATTTGGCCTTTTTCTCAATCACATGGTGCCTCTCGAGGCCATATTCTAGGTCGTGTATTTATTTGTATATGATGTGTATTAGATATAGGCTGGTGCATAGGCCTGTCTCAGACCATGTTCAACCAAGAATTATGTTTAGATTTTTCCTTAAAAAATCCTCTAATTCTTGTAAATACATCCCAAGGCTAAATCTTTTTAATAAACTAAATATAGTGAAAACTAAGTAAAATAAGGAAATTTAGCATGAAATCGAGAAATATACTAATAAAAATAAGTGTATATTTCCCCTTTCAAACATATTAGTAACTTAAATTGGAAGTCAATTAAAGTACTTATTTTTATATTATTTTGGAGAATTAGAGGCTTGTTTGAAAAGTCACCTTACCTTTTAAAGCGAAAGTAAGCACCTTGTTATTATTATCCTCAATTACTTAATTAGATCTCTAATTCAAATGGCTAGTAAGACTAGTCTTAACTTCAAGATTTTTACTTAAGTTTAATGGAGTGAACTTATTTATACTTTTTTTATTCACATTTTTTGTTAGGATACTAAACATGCTTAATAAAAGTCATTTCTAACTTAATTTATGTTAAAATTATACAAAAATTTCCTTATGCAAATTAATCATCTGTTTCAAGATCATTAGATCAAATTGAACTAAGTTTTTTGTCGAAATATAATAGATTTCATTAGCAATGTTTATGTAGAATCCAAAGATGCACAAAATCTAGATAAATACAAAAGTTCTAGATTACCTGGAATTATGGTTCCTAATAATCAGGTTGTACAAGGTGGTTCAATCCAACGACTATCTCTTCCTTGTGTTAATTGAAAGGTTTCTTGTTATTCCTCTTTCTAACATGACCGGCCTACTTTAGGGTATAACTTCCTATTAAACCTTCTCTATGCTTTTGTTTTCTTGTATGAAAATTTTTCTGCTTCTCTCTTTCCATATGTTGTATACCATTTATGCCCAGCTAATCTTGATTGCTTTATAATCAACCTAATTCCCCATTTAAATGTTTTGATATCTATTTACCTAAAATAACTGAATATTAATAAAATCTAACTTTAAATAAATCCTCTTAGTTACTCTTCTTTCATTGTTAAAGATCCTATAATTATCACCTTCTAGGCTAATTTCAATTATATTAATTTACCAAGGTGAAATTAAGGTAAAAAAGAACACTACAATCTCCCACGCTTGAATTGTACATTGTCATCAATGTAAAGATAAAGAGATTTTTAAAACAAAAAGATATTAAAGGAAAAAAGCAAAGAGGATAAATAAAGGTAAAAGAAACTTCTCAGAGCCTTTTCATGGTCTAATGTCCAAGAAAATGTAATAAACAATTAGAGTTCATTCGTATCTTTTGAAAAAAACTAAAACAAAATATAAACACTATAAAATGAATATTCTATTACAATAAAGAGAAAATAGAAAAAAATCCAAAAGTACCAACCGAAAGGAAAAAGTTAAAAGCTGAAAAAATAAGATAGTTCCAACCGTGGGTAGAAAGGAAATTAAAAAGTATCTAGAATACAAAGAAAATATGGTGAATAAGATATAAAATAATTGTCATCATCATTGTCCATAACAGATACTGATTTGGGTTAATATGATTGAGAAGGTTATGGAAGAAACTCGATATGCTCAAAATATATAGCCAGATTATCATCTATCTAACTAGGCTATAGGGAATGCTCCTATACCATATTACAAAAAGGTACATGCTGTCTCTCTAATTAATGGACTTCCTTATCAATTTGTTCACATATAAGTCATTAAGTTGTTGATTTCACATCCTTTGTCTTCCATTATCCTACAAGAGGTCTTCTCTCCTATGAAGTACCTACTGCAGTAATGACTTTATTCTCCCTGATACTGCTCCTGTCTCCTTCATAGGGGCATCAACCTTTGCATGATCTCCCTTTCTCTCCTTACTTATGTATAAGGTTCAATAACCTTTTAACTAATTCCATATATCATGTTATCACTCAATTGATGATAGCCTCTGTACATCCTAGTGTTAATCTTGAAGACCCCTAGGTTTTTCACCAGTCTTATTAAGTAAGGTCCTCCATAAATGCCACCTTTCTTCTTAATTCCCATCTAATTTATATACACCAAAGAATAATAACCTAAGTGAAATAGTGTCCTTCCCACTACACACCAATGATAGAAAAGATCCCTAAGTTTCACTACACCAGTAGTTTCCTTCCTTTTAAAAATTGCATAAGTAATGATCCTATGCAACTATCAAAGAGTTGGGGATCTAATGTAAGTGCTTTTAGTTATATAATGGTCATATCTAGGCCTTATACTTGATATAGATTCCCAAAATGCACAAGGAGTGCAATTATGTTAGTTATTAGAAAATTTTATTATGGAGTTTTTAAAGGTTTTGGTATTCACCTAGTCGAGTGTGTTTAAAAGACAGTTATTTTATCCCCCTAAACCTAAATTAAACAACATCCTGCTTACCCCAGCTAGTATGCCTAGTTATCACAAAGTAGTTAAAATTTCTAAAGTAAGCACTTTATAAGCATGTTCTACTACTTCAAAGAACATAGCCTATCCCAAATTATCTATGTAATTTTGAACCTCTTTTACCAATCCTATGGTTTTTAATCTAACCTTATCTAGATGGCTATTTGAATCAAAAGATCTATACTTAAGAACTTGAAAGGAAATTTATGTAAAAGGTGTAACACCCTAAATTATTCCCTAGTTGAAATGTTACATATTTATGGAAGTATATGTGATAGATGTTAAAATTATGATATGATTGTAAATTGCATATGACTTGAATTTTGGTTTAATGGATCATACTTAGTCAGTTGGAATTAATTAATACCATTAGAGAATTGAGGTATTAAATGGACATTTGGAATAGGAAAATTTCAAGGGGTAGAATAAATTGATAATGAAAAATTAGGGTTATTAAGCATATAATTGAGTGATATTTGGCATAGTTAAATAAGGGCCAAATGGACCAATTATTATGTGACAAGTGGATAAATCTTGGAGTGACATATGGACTAATTATTTAGATACATATGGACTAATCAATTGGTGACAAATGGTAGCATTTTAAGTGGATTTGTGGCAGCTTATGAAGTAGGCAAATGGCATCACATGCCTTAAGACATATAGCTAGATTAAAAGGTGACACCTAGCATGTTTAAGAGGTAAATTCCAATAACAATTTTCTGCTATCTTTCATTTTGCTTCTCCACCTAATTTTCTCTTCTCTTCTCTTTGCATTGTAGTCTTAATCCTAGTCAATTTGTTGCACAAAAATCATACTTTAACCCCACACAAAATAACCAAGAAACTAGTTCAAAGTGGTCTTCATATTGTTGTCTAAAAATGACCTTAAGGTGGTGTTGATTAGCTAGTTCTTTGGAGTTGAATTTGAAGTTAAATAGGTAAGGGAATTCTAAACTTGATAGCATGTATTCATACAAGTGGTATGATAAATGAATTGGCCTGAAATATATGTTAAGATGTCGGTAATTAAGTGCTGGAAAAATGATGCTTGCATGATAATTTCTATTTTGGTTTTGATGCATGAAGGACTATGGTTATGAGCTATCAAGTGGATCGTTTTGACTTGGAATTGGACATGAATTTGATAAGGAATTGAAGCATGGATAAGGTGTAATTGAGATATGATATATGTATTTAACTGAAGATGTTTGGAATTTGGAATAAAGATGTTGAATCTAGAAATTCGTAGGATAATGAGCTAGGCCATGATCGTGGAACCTATCCCACAATCGTGGACAGATGTAGTAGCTTCTATCATGATCGTGGGGAGGGCAGTACTTAGGAAGGATAAATGTTGGTTTTAGACAATTTTCAGACTACATATGGTTAAGGTACTTAATAATGGTTTAATTGTACTTAATTTTGGTTGCAAATGAACTTAGATGATGTTAGATTAATTAAGTAGAAGTTAATCTAGTTATGGACAATTAGTTGAGGTAATAACTTAAAGAATGTGTGATTATTTAATAATGTGTCTAATGTTAACATGTATGGCATGTTCAAGATGAATGTATTCTTAAGAATACAAATGTATTCCAAGGGCTTGATGTGATGTGAATTGGACACGAATGTTTGTGAATTAGGAATTTCTATGGTGTCATGCAATATGTAATGGCTTAATGTTTCATTGATATATTGATGCAAATGCTTATGTTTATAAGACATTGAGTTTGATCAAAAGGGAGTGAATTTGTTTAATTTGAGAAAAAAAGAAAAAAGATATATGTTATAAACAACATTAGCTGTTTGTGATTTTGACTTCTGAAATCTAAAATGGTTTGTTTTCAAACTGTAAAGTCTTAGTCATAGGTAAATAGGCATGTTTAGAAGGGTCTGTAGCTGCTCTTGTGACACTTCGGTGTCGACACTTTTATGTCACCTAATATTGACAATTCGGTGTCTCTTGATATTAACACTCTAGTGTCTCCTGATATTGACACTCCAGTGTCTCCTGATATTAAAACTTCGGTGTTTGAGATATAGGTATCTCTTGTTCTGTGATACCAATCATAGGTATCTCCTGTTCTGGTCCCGTTACCCACTTTTGTAAAAAGAATTAGTAGGCTAACCTAATTTGTATTCTAATATATGTTTGATTATGTTATAAACAAGTTTTGATTCGAAATAAGATAAATTATGATCTGATACAAGATGAAATTTGATTTGATACAAGTTCTGATTTATTCTAGCACAATTATGTTCTATTTTGAGACTTGTGCATTCTGTTATAAAGCAATGACATTCTGTTCTGATATTTATATTTTTTCTATATTCATAAATCATAAATTGTTCTGAGACACATAATGTTTAGGTTGCTCTTGAATATGAATAATTAAAGTCTACTTAATATATGATTTATATGCTTAGCATGGTGGATTTGCCTCCGTGTAGGTTCTGATAGGAAGACTTAAGATTGGGACAACTGCAATGGCCAATGAGGACTTGATGTGCTTAGAAGATGCTTTGTTTAAGTTGTATTTTATAATATGAGACTTTTTGTATTTTGTGTAAATGGTTTGTAATAACTATAATACAAGTTGGCTTTTGAATTTATGGCATATATATGATAAGGACAATGTGTATATTATGTTATGTACATAACACAATTTATGTAAGATGAAGTATGCTGCGTTATTTTCTTTCAAGTGTTGGAATATTTTGGCATGTTTTAGTTATGTTTTGGGTGGCATTTGCATATCCTTCTAGGGGTTGTGGGTGTTACTTTGCTTAATATCAGATACTGGTTTAGGTGATTTTAGTTTAACCATTGATTAACTATTGCTTATATTTGTATATAAGAGTTGTGTTTGGCCTAATGCAGGTTGTCCTATGTTTTGGTTTTAGATTTGATTATGGAAAGATCTCATGAAGTCGTTGATAAGGTTTCAGAGAGTAATAATCATGCGCTATCTTGTCCATCTATATCGAGCCCTTTGAGGTCAATTGAGGTGAAGCTGAAGTGTCACCTCCTCCACCTCCAGATCAAGGGGAGATTTGGTTAAGCTATTGCAAGACAAGATGATGTTATTACATTGTATGACTGCACCCAAAGCTCCAATTGTTTAGTTGTGAAAGTATGGAGCTGAGGAATTTATTGGAACATCTCTAGAGGAGTTTAAAAAGGTAGAATTTTGGTTAGAAAAAGTGAAAAGAGTGTTAGATGAAATTAGTTGCCCACCTGAATGGATAGTTCACTGTGTTGTCTCCCTTCTTCAAGGAGCAGCCTATGAATGATGGAAATTTGTTCTGAGAAATCCTCAGTTACTAGAGCTTCTGATTTGGGATTTCTTTTCCCAAGAGTTTAAAGCCAAGTATGTGTCGGAAGCCTATAAAAAGGAGAAGTGGAAGCAGTTTCTGAATCTGAAGCAGAGAAACCTGTTGTTACTGAGTACAATAGAGAATTTAATTGACTAAACAAGTATGCACCTAAACTCATACTTACTGAGTAGTTTCGATGTCATCAGCTTGAAGATGGTTTAAATGATTCAATCAAAGAGCATTTGGCGGCAGTTACTATCTTACAGCAAGTGAGTTACCATCAGCTAGTACAAACTGCCATGAAAATAGAGAAGCAAAAGATAGTTAGTAGAGAAAGTGGTCAGCGAAGAGGTTTTATTAGAGGAGGTCAGTCTTTAGGTAAAAGAAGTCATGAAGGTGCCTCCACTGCTTAAGAATTTACTCAGAGATCTGTAGCTAGGGGAAGGCGAAAGGACTTTCCCTTATTGGCTGATTCTGGTAGGGGTTCTTCTATAGGCCGAGGTTTTAGTGCTCCGGAGTGCACTCATTGCTCCAAATATCATTGGGGTACTTGTCGGAGAGCTACAGGTGCATGTTATCGATGTGGTAGCACTGAGCATTTGATATCCAATTGTCCTATGAGACAACCTCAGACCTCATAAGCGAGTAGAGAGGTTTCTCATGCATCTGCTGGAAATAAAGGACGTGGTAGAGGTCATGGAGGATTTGGACAGAGTAGACCTAATCAAGGTAATATATCAGATGACCTGTTGTGCCATTTGCTTCAGCTCAAGCTTATGCTTTGAAAGCTTGTGAGGATTAGGATGCACCTGATGTCATTACAGGTATTATTTTTCTCTTTGGTTTCGAAATGCATACTTTGATTAATCCCGGATCCACTCGTTCTTATATTTATGTTAGAGAAAATTTTGATAAAGTGATGCTTGTAGATCAGTTAGAGTATGATATTCATGTAACCAGTCCTCTGGGTAGTAGTCTATTGGTTAATCAGGTTTATAGAAATTGTCCTGTTATGATCCAAGGAAGTGATTATGTAGCGGATCTAATTAAATTTCCTTTTTATGAATTTTATTTGATTTTAGGTAAGGGTTGGTTATCCAAGCATTAGGCAGTGGTTGATTGTAATTCTAAGATAGTTGTGCTTAGGAAACTTGATCAATCTGAAATAGTCATGCATAGCATCCGTATTAGTTATCTAGCTAATATGGTATCTGCTATGCAAGCTTAGAAGTTCCTTAAGAAGGGGTGTGAAGCTTATCTAGCTTTTGTGATTGATTCTAAGAAAGAGAGTGTTAAATTGCAAGACATTTTAGTGGTAAGTGAATTTCCATATGTATTTCCTGAAGAGCTACCCGAACTTCCTCCTAAAAGGGAAGTTGAGTTGTCTATTGAAGTTATGCCTATCACTACTCCTATATCCAGAGCATCGTACAGGATGGCTCCTACTGAATTCAAGGAGTTGAAGGTTTAGTTGCAAGAGCTACTAAATAAAAGGTTCATTCAACCTAGTGTCTCACCATAGGGAGCATCGGTCTTGTTTATTACGAAAAAGGATGGTACATTATGGATGTGCATCAGCTACAAGCAATTGAATAGAGTCAGAGTGAAAAACTAGTATTCATTGCCAAGGATAGAATATCTGTTTGATCAATTGAAATATGCACGAGTATTTTCAAAGATAGATTTGCGATCAGGATGTTATCAACTTCGAGTAAAGGATATGGATGTTCTGAAGATTGCATTCAGGACCCGTTATGGATATTATGAATTCTTGGTAATGCCATTCGGGTTAACTAATGCTCTAGCTACATTTATGGATATGATGAATAGGGTGTTTAAGTCCTATTTAAACCAATTTGTAGTGGTGTTTATAGATGATATCTTGGCCTATTCCAAGAATAAACATGATCATGTTGAGCATCTACGAGTTGTGATACAAACCTTACGGGAAAAGTGGTTGTATGCTAAGCTGAGTAAGTGTGATTTTTGACTTTAAGAGGTATCTTTTCTAGGATATGTTGTTTCTTCTCAAGGGATTAAAGTTGATCCCAGTAAGATTGAAGCAATTGTTAACTGGAATCACCATGGAGTGTGACAGAAGTGAGAAATTTTCTGGGTTTGATAGGTTACTATCACTAGTTTATGAAGGGATTCTTGGTGATAGCAACCCCTTTGTCTAAACTGCCACGAAAAGGAGTGAAGTATGAATGGTCTGCTAGATGTTAAACTAGTTTTGATCAACTAAAAAGAATGCTTATTGAAGCTCTTGTATTGACTCAACCTATTTTTGGTAAGGAATATGTTATGTTTAGTGATGCATCTAAAAATGGTTTGGATTATGTTTTGATGCAGGATGGAAAGGTAGTTTCATATGCCTCTAGGCAATTGAAACTTCACAAATAAAACTACCTTACACATGATCTTGAACTTGTAGCGGTAGTGCTTGCCACTACTTGTATGGTGAAAAGTGTAGGATTTTTACTGATCATAAAAGTTTGAAGTACTTGCTTACTTAGAAGGAGCTTAATCTGAGACAACGATGTTGGTTGGAACTGTTTAAATATATTACTGTATTGTGGATTACCATCCGGGTAAGGCTAATGTCGTGGCTGATGCCTTGAGTTGGAAGACTATTTTGGCATTATCAGTGTAGCAAAGTGAAAGGAGACTTGTATCTAAGAAAGCTTTAATAGCTCAATTGAAAGCTAGGCCTACTTTGAGGCAAGAAATTTGTGATGCTCAAAAGTTGATGATAAGTTACAACAACTTATTTTCGTGACTTAGGAAAGGAAACAACCAGATTTTTCTATGAAAGGAGATAATGATCTGTATTATAAAGATCGATTATTTGTACCAGCTAATGATGAATTGACGAGAAAGTTATTGTTTGGGGCCCATAATACTATCTTTACAATGCATCCTAGTTTGTTACATCCTATTTTGATTCCTCAATAGAAATGGGATAACATTACAATAGATTTTGTCACTGGACTTCCTCTCACTCAAAGGAAGAAAGATGCTAAATGGGTGATTGTTGAGAAGTTCACCAAGTCTGCTCACTTTCTACTTATTCATCCTGATTATTCATTAGATAAGCTTGCAGACCTATATGTGAATGAGATAGTGAGGTTGCACAAGGTGCCACTATTTATTATTTCTGATTGTGATCCTTGATTTACTTCGAGATTTTAGAAAAGTCTGAAAAAGGCTTTAGTACATTGGTACTGCTTTCCATCCCCAGACAGATGGACAATCTGAACGAGTTATTCAGATGTTGGAAGATATGGTTCGAGGTTGTGTGATAGAATTCCCAGGAAGTTAGGATAATTATCTTTCTCTGATGGAGTTTGCTTACAACAACAGTTATCAGATTAGTGTTGGCATGGCGCCTTATAAAGCCCTATATGGTTGGAGGTGTAGAACTTTGGTATGTTGGACTGAATTAAGTGAAAACAAGATGATTAGGCCTGATATTGTGAAAGATACTGAAGAGAAAGTTCCAGTTATCCAACAAAGATTGAAAGCTGCCAGTGATAGGCAGAAGTCCTATGCTGATTTAAAATGAAAAGATATTGAGTATCAAGTAGGTGATAAGGTATTCCTGAAAGTATTACCATAGAAACACATACTTTGGTTTGGGAAGAAAGGTAAGCTCAGCCCATGTTATATTAGTCCTTATAAGATTCTTAAGAGAGTCAGATCGGTAACTTATCAATTAGTTCTTCTTGAAGAATTGGCTAAGTTGTATTATGTGTTTTATGTTTTCATATTGAGAAAATATCATTTTGATGATACAGATAAAGTACCAATGTAAGAAATTAAAGTACAACCAGATTTAATTTATGAAGAAGGGCCTATGTCTATTTTAGCCAGAGAAGTACGATAACTCAAAAATAAGCAAATAGCTCTGGTTAAAGTACAATGGCAACACTGTGGACTTAAGGAAACAACTTGGGAGCCAGAATTAACCATGAAAACTTAATTTCCTCAGCTATTCTCATCATGTATGAATTTCGAGGATGAAATTTTTATACAGGGAGAGAATTGTAAGGCCCTAAATTATACCCTAGTTAAAATGTTACATATTCATGAAAGTATATGTGATAGGTGATAAAATTGTGTTGTAACATCTCCTCACCTATGGTGTAACATCCCCTCACCAATTGCTAGTGAACAGTGACATATGCATGCATTATACATGCACATGCATAGCACATAAGTGAATGTTGCACATGAATTGTTTGTACATGCATACATGATGTTTCCCGGTCTTTGGATAGTGATTAAGTGGCTAAATTGAGAAAAGTGTCTTAAGTGTTTGAGAATGGAAATTGGAGAGGTTTAATAGGAGTTTTCTAATTTTAGAAAATTATAGGAATTTTCTGGGAATTTTCTGGACTTGTTTC
>JANIIA010000006.1:34494330-34514180 GCA_027478495.1 Erythroxylum alaternifolium | reverse complement strand
TTTCCTTAATCTCTCTTTGAGCTCATATGTACTGAAATTTCGGGTCTTAACCCTTAATATGAGAACGGGATGTTACAATAAGTTTTATAGTAAGCTTACCGGGATGTATCTTAAGTAGATAATGGAGAATAACTTGTCTTCCCCATATTTGGGCTAAAGGGGGAGATTGTTAAGTGTCTAACCTTATTTCGAGACTTTTGGTAATCGTAGATGCCTTTATGGTTTATGAGGATGATAAACAAGTGAATACAAGATAGAAAAATCTCCTCTGGAGAGTTACATGGTAGTGCAGAGTGCTATACACATGTGTATTGTCCTACAAAGAGGTACACAGTCATATACACGCCTGTATAAAGACACATGACCATATGTGGAGATCGTGTAACTCTCTGTAATTGTGTACAATTGCGAGTGAGGCGGTGCTAAAGATACACGGTCATTTACACGACCATATAAGTGACTTTGTACGATGAAGAAAATTTTATTTTGAGATAAAAAAGAGAAAAAGACATGGGTTTTTGTAAAGAGTGAAACTATACTGTCCAAAAGTAAGGAAAAATAGAGAGAGGAAAAATGGTGTTGTATTTTCATCTTTGTTTGATTAGTTTTGAGATTAGTTCGAATGATTGTTGATTATGATATCAACTTTGGTTTAAATCCTAAAACTTTGTGGGACAACTTGGTTTTGTAGGGTGAGAGATTAATCTTTATATAAATCCTTATTTAGTGAATTTTCTTATTGATTTGTCCCGTGGTTTTTTCCTTTATACTAAAGGTTTTCCATGTAAATCTTAGTGGTTGTTTCATCTTTAAGTTTCTTATTCTCATATTGTTTTGCTAGTGTAAGTTAACGAGTTCTTGCTTGTTGTTGATATTTGGTTAATCTTTTAGAGATTTGTGTTACTATCTCCCAACAATATGGATAAGATTAACTAATTGTCAATATCATTAGATCCATCTCAACTCAAATCATTCCATTCATACCCCACTGTAGATACCTCTAAAGAAGTATGGACCATTTTAGCCAGCATTTATTCCAAACCATCATATGGAAGAATCAAATTTATTAAGAATTAACTCAAAAACATCAACAAAGGTACCATGTCCATCATAAATTTGCTACAAGCAATCAAATTCAAGGTTAATAAACTATCTATCCTTAGTGCACTATTATTTGATAAGATCCTACTGATAAGATTCTTAATTCCTTTGATGATGACTATAAAGGATTAATTCATGTAGTTCAAGCTAGGGATAATTCCATACCATTTGACAAACTGTATGAAATAGGTTCTCCATTTTTAAGCTTCTAATGTTGACGGTAAGTCAGAACCATCGCACTTTCTGGCCTCTACAAACTATGTCAGCCAAAACTTTAATGGAAGAAGAAATAACTCCACTCATCCTATCTATTCAAATAACTAAGGCTCAAATAGTTCATCCTAGCATAATAACGCCAATCAGAATCACATTCCAATAAGAATTCATGTCCTTATCAAGGATATTATCAAATGTATAGAATTTAAGGCCATAAAGCTAAAAATTGTTCCTTATTTCGAGTGGTTCCAATTACAAAATGGAAATTCATCATAGGCTTAACATATTCATCGTAGTCCTAGCAAACTATTGTACATTAAACCAAAAATGTCTAAGGGATAATGTTGTAACTAATTATCTCATATTTGACCTAAGCAACTCATCTCTTCTTATACCATATAAAGCCTTTGATGACATTTTTATCCGAGATGGCACAAGTCTTTTCATAACCCATACAAGTTCCTCTTCTTTAAACACTCCCAACTTTAAGTTTTCCTTAGATAATATTCATCGAGTGCCTAACATGAAATATAATTTAATCTCAATCTAGCAATTTTGAAATTTAAACAATGTTTCTATTAAATTCTTACCCTCTTATTTTCTTATGAAGGACCTTCACACTAGTGTATTGCGTTTGAAGTGTAAAACCAAGGATGGACTGTATGATTGTCCAAATAACTCATCCATACTTGCCTTCTCCGTAACCAAAACCACATCATTTAAGTGACATTCCTAAGATTTAAAGCTATAGTCAGAAAGCATTTCAATCATGTCATCAAAATTTTATAATAGAGTTAAATTCCTTTCCTTATCACACTTTTTATCTATTAATGATATCTCTCATCTTTAAATCCCCACCACATACACCAAAACACAATGACTTTACTAAAAGAAGACATCTTCACATTGTTGAAATAGGTTTAACTAACTCATACATCCATTCCTTATATACTTCAGTAACATGCATTTGGTACTTTTGTATATTTAACTAATAGAAGGCCTACTCACACTTTACATCTTGATTCACTATATGAGAACATTTTTGGCACAACACCAAATTATACAAAATCAAAATATTTGGTTGTTTATACTATCCTTAGTTTTGTCCCCGTACCAATCATAAGATTGAAGAAAGATCAAAGTCATATGTGTTCTTTGGAAACTCATTAATACAAAGTGCTTACCTTTGGTATAATTCAACCTCTGCTAAAATATATACATTAAGACATGTCAAATTTGTTGCATCAGTGTTTCCTTTTAAAACCTTAAATTCATATTCACCGGCATATGATTCCATTACCTTATCAACTTAGATTCCTCCACCTTTAGCCACTCATTTCTCCATCTATTGGTTCAACCTCCAATCAACCTTAACCTTAGTGTGAAGCTTTAACTTAGGTAAACCAATCTGTAGCTTCACTTGAAACCATTAACTTACTAATAACATCCACTCATCTTAAGCAAATATAAGCCAAAAATAACATCCACAAACTTGTTCAAGGTTTAAAACTTATCACTTGCTTGTAAACCTTTGGAAAATTTGAACCAACAATTGCTACTTAGGCCATCAAAGATCTATAATGGCATCAAGCAATGTTAGAAGAATATGATGCTTTGGTTAGAAATGGAACATAGAAGTTAGTTACATATGATTTTATTTAAATTGTAGTTAGTTGAAAATGTATTTTCCATACTAAATATAATTATAATGACTCAATTGGAAGGTTTAAAGTATGGATAGTTGCAAAAGGATTCCATTAAAGGCTATAAGTTTATTACCATGAAAGATTCAGTCCTATTATCAAATCAGTAATAGCGCATCTTGTGTTTAGTCTTACAATCACTAATAGATGGAAGCTACAACAATTGGATATAAATAATGCATTCAGCAAGGTTATCTTTATGGCACCGTTTACGTATGTCAACCTCCAAGGTTCATTTATTAAGATTGGCTCGTTATATTTACAAATTATGAAAAGCAATTTACAGATTGAATAAGCTTCCATGTTTGGTATCATAAGTTAGAGCAATTCCTTCTCAATTTTGTATTTCATAATTATCATTTTGATACCTCACTTTTCATTTATAATTGCAATGGTCAACACCTGTACTTATTAATGTATGTGGACGACATAGTAATTACCACGAGCAACAATAAATTATTGGATCAATTTGTTAAGTCCTTAGCATAAAAATTCCTCCCTTAAAGATCTTAGTCCACTATTATATTTTCTAAGAGTAGAAGTTATTCTTAACTAAAAGGGATCCTCTTATCTTAAAGAAAATATATCCTTGATCTTCTTACAAGAATCATTTTGTTTTCATTATCAAATACTATAGATTTAATAATAATTTTTATAAAAATACCTAATTTCAAAAACTATGCAAAAACAATAGAAATTTCTAGAACCTTAATAAGACATTGCAGAACTAATATCCACTAACTAGACCTACACAGTCAAGTTGGCATTATTTATTTTAAAATGATGTTCTACTAATTGAAAAAATTGATATGTTAGTTGAATCCTTCAAAAGTCAACATTTTAGAGTACCTAAATTGTTTATTTATTGACAATTTTTAAAAATCAGATTTAAGGAAAATACAAAAAGAGAAGAGAAGATGGGAGAAGAAATTCCCGTAGTAATTACATTATCTTTTAAGAGTTTTGTTTAACGCATTTTAGAGTATGCTCCGCGAATCATTCTTCAAAGGGAGTTTTAAGGCACCTTCACATGAAAGTTAGTCGCAGGGGTCAGTTAAGACTTTCTAAGTTAATTATTTTGTATTTTACATATTAAATATTTTAATCGTGTACGTTGGTTAATTATTTATATCCTTTAATTTTTATGGATTTGTGGAGAACCCTAATCTTGACTATTCAACGTAACTAAGTTTTTGTTAAATTGATAATTATGAGGGTTGAGTTAAGTTTATGTGAATTTAGGTATTTTATATGAATTATGGACAGTCAAAAATTAATAAGCATGTGGTGTTACAATTTAGAGTGTCAATAACCACTAATAATTACCTTAAATTATGTTATCTTGTATCATATATATGTTCTTAAGGAATTACAATTTTGAATGTGTAAGATGTGGTGATGAGTTACAACTGCCCTAGGCATACTAAATATTCAACATCAGATGGGGCATACAAACAATCCTTTGTTATGATAAATGATACTAAAACAAAATCAGATATGTACTTCTATTGTTTGGAGTGTATTATTCTAGCTTATCGTTTTTATTTGGAGTGTATCAGTTTTATATTGCAAGTCTTATTGGAAATAGACCAAAACATTAGTCTGAGAATAATAAGAAAAGTTTGTCTATTGTTACTCAAATAGAAGACTCGATATACAGAAATATAAGCACAAAAAATTGAAAATAATCAATATATAAAAATAGAAGGACAAAAATATTTAAAAAAATCAAGAGTAGATTTACAACTAATTATTCTTAATAAATCAAATATTCAGCTTAATATTTTATTGATATTGTACTTCCAATCTTGATATTATAATTGACTAACAATCCCGTAACTATTTCTTAGAAGTTTTCAAAAAATTACAATAAACTTGAAAGAATAATCTTATGGTCCTAACATTTTATTAATTAGAACATTTCTATAAAGTAAATGAAAAATTATAAATTTTCTAACTTGTTACAATTTAATAATTATTGTACAAAAGATGAAGGACTCTTAAACAATTTAATTTTGATGGACAAGATATATATGTACCATTTAACATTCAACTACATGGCTAGATTTATATGAATTAACTCTATCCATTTAGCTCGATAGGCTAAATCTAAAATTAAGGATTTGAAATCTAAAAATTAGTTCATTTATGGGATTTAGATTTAAAACTTAACATAAAAATTAAGAGACGAATTTAGAGTATATAAAAAACAAGAATAGTATACATGATCATATATATATATATATATGAATTTTAAAATTACTTTAAATATATATTTTTTAATATATATTTTATATTAATTGATATATATTTAATATTGCATTATTTAAACAAAATTATGAAATTTTAGAGTTATTTATTTATTGTAATTTTGATACAAATTATGATTGATATTTCACATATATTATTCTAAGATATTATGTTTATTTCTAAATAATTTTATGGAACAATAAATAATTTATATTTTTATAATTATTGACATATTATAACTTTATAGATTAGACTTAAATTTAAATTTTTTATAGTGGTTCCAATTTAAAATTAAAAATGATATCTATCACTAGAAGAAAGTAGGAATTAGCAATGGAAAATTACCGACGGAAACAAAACTGTTGCAAATTATCAAAAAATCAATTTTCGTTAGTAGCATTGACGGGAAAATTTTTGTTTAGTGGTGGTAGTAATATCCGTTGGTAAATATGGAGGGAAATCATCTCAGCAAAATTTGCGACGGACTTTAGCAATAGAAAATCAATTTTCGTCAGTAACATTGACGGAAAAAATTTTGTTTAGCGGCGGTAGTAATATCTGTTGGTAAATATGGAGAGTAGTCATCCTAGAAAAATTTGCGACGGACGGATTCCAATCTTTTAGTCAATCCGGCCAGCAATATTCATCATGGCCATTTATAATTACTCCTTATAATTTGCTTGCATGGATGTGTATGAAAGAGGCATACATGTTCTTGACAGTGATTGTGTCAGGGCCTGCAAATCCAAAGCATAAAATTGATGCATTCATATAACCATTGATATATGAATTGTAGCATCTTTGCGAATATGATGTTGAGACATATCATGTGTCTCTGAAACAAAATTTTATGTTGAGAGCAGCTCTGATGTTGATCATTAGTGATTTTTCGGCATATGCCATATTGTCTAGATGAAACATAGCAGGGAAATTGGCTTGTCCTTATTGTGACAACGATTCTGATGCATTTTATATTCCAAACAGGGGGAAAAATATGTTGGTTTGACAACTATAGAAATTTTCTTCCTCCAGATATCCATTTAGACGCAATAAACAAAAGTTCATTAAGAATAGGATGGTAGAAACACCTCCTCCCCCTCACAAAGCTGGCGAAGGGATATTGCAAAATTTGAAGCTGATGAAGTTAATACAAGCATTAATAACAACTTTGGTTGGAGAAAACAAAGCATCTTTGAGGATTTGCCATATTAGAAAACTAATTTGATACGTCATAATCTAGATGTGATGCATATTGAAAAAAATATTTTTGAAAATTTGTTCAATACTATAATGAACATTAAAGGGAGGACAAAAGACAATACAAAATCACGAGTTGATTTGAAACTTTTTTGTAGAAGGAATAAGTTACATAAAGATCTTCGCATCGGTAAATGCCCGAAAGCATGTTACACTTTAGACAAAAAACAAAAGAAAATATTGTGTGAATGGTTGAAAAGTCTAAAGCTTCCCAATGGTTATGTTTCAAACTTGGCAAGGTGTGTGGACATACGAGAGTACAAATTATTTGGGATGAAAAGTTATGATTATCATGTGTTTATGCAAAGGCTAATTCCAATTGCATTTCGGGAGTTGCCACTGAATAAGGTTTGGGAAATAATAACAGAATTAAGTTTTCTTTCAGAAACTTAACATCATCTGAAATCAATTTGGTTGAAATGGAAAAACTAGAAAGGAAAATTCCAGTAATTTTGTGCAAGAAGTGATATTTCCTCTAAGTTTCTTTAACCGTATGGAGCATCAACCTATGCATTTAGCACATAAGGCTAAACTAGCCGATCGAGTTCAATATCGATGGATGTATCCATTTGAGAAGTAATTCGACAAAAATGATTGTAATTAAAGTAATAACATGTTTTAATAACTAAATTGGTATAACCCTATTCGCTAATATAGTTATTTGCATCATTTAAAGAAAAATGAAAAAAATAAGGCTAGAGTTGAAGGTTTGATATGTAATGCTTATTTAGTGGAGGAAGCTAGTACATTTTGTACACATTATTTTGAGCTGCATGTTCACATAAGAGAAAGAAAAGTTCCTTGTAATGACGATAGGGGAGTAACTAGTGATGCTGATGGTAACTTATCCATTTTCACATATCCTGGATGAACATATGGACGTTTAACAAGAAGAATGTTAACAAAGGAAGAAATTGAGGTTACCAATGGTTACATTTTATTGAACTGTCAAGATGTTCAACCTTTTGTGTAGTAAGTTGAAATTGATTAGTTAGGTTTTGAAATATAGTGTTATTCATATATGAAATACATAATAATGTTTTTAGAATATACGAGAAATTATTACTCGAGCTTATGCCCGATAAAACACAGGATGATATCAATAAAGAAGTTGGAAGACACTTTCCTTGATGGTTCAAGAAATATGTAAGTTTTTACTTACAAATATTGAAATGATTGAATTATAAGATTCAAGTGTTCAAATGACATTATACCGTTTAATATGATAATTTTTTTATGTAGGAGAAAATCCAATAGAGAATAAATTCATATGTGATCTTACAAAGGGATCTTTGTGAACTGTTAAATTATATCCGGTGTATTTCGTTAATAGATATAAATATTTTACAGAATATATTGGTGATAACATGGCAACAATAAATAGTGAGGTTTGCATATAGGGAAAATCGATGGATTACTATGGTAAAATTATTTAGATACTTGAAATTGAGTACCTTGCATTCCTAATAAAGCGAAGTGTGATATTTAAATATGACTGGCTTGATCCAACTCCAAATGTTGGCACAGAAGTGCATACCCGATACAATATAGTTGAAATCAACAAGCGAAGAAGATTTAGACAATTTGAACCTTTTGTGTTGGCAATGCAAGCGATCCAGGTGTATTATGTCCCTTTTCTTAGCTTACGATGAGATAAGTCAGAATGGTTGGCCATTTGCAAAGTTAAACCTAGAGGTGTTTTTGAATCATATGGAAAGGAGAACAGAGAATTGAAAGTGAAGTGTTTCAGGAAGATGTTTATGAAATAAATGCATCTGTTACATGTGACAAGAATGAACCTTTGAATGATCCAAATAATGAATACATTGAAATTTCATCTAGAGAGGATATGGAGGGCCAGAGATCTGAAGAGAAGCCTGAGTTTGATTCAAATTCTTTAGAAAAAGAAAATGATGATGATTTTGATTTACAATTAAGTGCTGACAAGGATTAATTTGTGTTTGTAATAGAATATTATATTCAATAAATCAATTATTGAATTAACAATATATTGTTATATATTGAATTGAAATTTTTATATTTCTAGATTATTCAATAAAATATGAATTTTAGGTTAAAATATGCCACCAAAGAGAAAGCAGGATATGATGCGACTAAGGTTCAAACCACGATTTAGGGCCAGTTACTATCCAGGTGAAGCATCACATTCTACAGTTGCAACCGAATCAGATGTTGTACCTCTAGCTACTACACTTGCATATGAGGCATCATCTTCCATACCTGCTGCCATACCATCCACCATCCCTATACTGATAGAGATATCAAAGTAAACGATGCAAATGAAGAAGGCGGCCTCCAACTTGGAGTTGAGGGAGTTGATGGAAGAACTTACATCACAATTGTCAACAATCTATAAGTGAAAATACATGAAACACCATATGTTTATAATTAAGTTATAGGTTTAAATTTAAAAATGATATAAAATTAATTGTTTTAACATTAGGTTGATTCTGTCTGGACTTTGCTCAAGAAACACGACATCCAAATTTAAGGAGAAGATTGATCTTGAGGTAGAAAAAATATTTGTTTTTGTATTTTTAATTGAATTTTATACATTAATTGGATAAATATTGTAGATTATAAGTACTTATCGTATGTTTTTTCTTTTTTTCAGAAAGAATTTTTTTGGTATTCTAAATTTGACATGGTCATTTATAAAGTATGGGAGAGATGAGCACGTTCACGTTATCAAGATTTTGTTAGTGCAATACACAAGACTGGTGTATGACCACCTTATATTCCTAAACAAATATGGAGTCGTTGGTAGCAGTATTGGAAATCACCCAAGGCAATGTCCATTTCAGAGTGTAATTCTACTAACAGATGTAGAGGACCGGGGGGAGAGAGCCTTCTCGTACATACTAGAGGATCTACCCACCACGAGCATGTAGAGAGACTTGTAAGTATCTACACTTTACACTTATATTCTGATTTTTTTACTTTGATGTATATCAATTTAATTTGATGTGTGAATTTTAGAATAAAAATATGTGTATTATGGAGAATGATAATGTTATAAATATCTGGTGCCATATATGGCTGTGTTGTTGAGTTACTTTCTTTGTTGAACAGGCGTAAATATCATAAAAATAGAGGAATTTCTATCGAAATTTTTATAAATTGTTGTTCACTTATAATATTTTATTATGATGCAGGAACAGTCTATGGCCACGAAGCCTACACCCTATCAGCTCTTTTTGCTCATTTACACTAAGAAGTATGACAGTGTGACCTTTGTCAACACCCGAGATAGAGAACTAAATGTATGTGAAATTTATGTTTTAATATTAATGCTTAATAATTATCACTTATTAACATAAATATTGCCTTTGTTGGGACCAAATATAATAAAGCATTCAAGAACAGTCTCAGTTGTTTAAAGATGTTGATAAGAGTCAAACCTATCTTCATGCAGTGGGTAGTAGGGACCATCGTGGAAGGATATTCAGCTTATGTTTTTTTGTAAACGCATGTTATTCGCAATCCTCCATATCCAGTATAGCAACATCTAGTAGGCTGTTCACACCCAATAAAGTCCATGAGCTTCAGAGCACAGTACAAGCACTGACAAC
The DNA here is from genome assembly GCA_027478495.1 of Erythroxylum alaternifolium. Taxonomy (NCBI): domain Eukaryota; kingdom Viridiplantae; phylum Streptophyta; class Magnoliopsida; order Malpighiales; family Erythroxylaceae; genus Erythroxylum; species Erythroxylum alaternifolium. Next base: position 34,504,060 of record JANIIA010000006.1, on the reverse strand, counting down.
TCAATTGCAATAGTCGATGGAGTACATAGCCCAGTTCTGTAACGAGGTGGATGAGTTGAAGGGGAAGGGCAGCACCTCATCGTAAAATTCAGAGCATCCGCATTCACCAAATGAATAGCATAGTTATAGTCACTAAATGAATAGTTGTTAAATACTTATTGTTATACAATTAAGATAATTTTTACTTTATATCATCAATCAACTTTATGTTTTAACAAATTAAATGTAGAAACAAATCAAAATATTATCAACAGATAACTGATAACTGTATAAATTATGCCTAAATCATAATATTATCAAATAAAATTAAATTTAGGGAAAAATAAAAATAGTATCAGACTATTTACCAATAGAAAATCAAAATTCGTTTATAAAGTGTTATCAATTTACCGATGGACAACTAATTTTTGTCACTGTAGTTGGTCGCGAATTTATCGATGAAGCTGCGAAATCCATCAGTAAATACACCGAAGAACAAATCTTCATCTGTCAGTTGCTAAATTTATCGACTAAAGCCAACGTTCTGTCTAAAAATTTACCGACAACATAAAATTACTGTTGCTAAATATAGTGATGGAAATAAATATCCGTTAGTAAATTAGCGACAGATAATCTGTGCTCCGTCGATAATTATTTCCTACGGTCACTTCTTTGACGACTTGCTCCATTGATAAATTCCATTGCAAAATTAGATTACCGACAGAAAATCTACACTTTCCATCGGTAATGTCCGTCACTAAACCCTATTTTTCTTGTAGTGACATAAAGTGCAAGAAATACAAAGAAGACAAACTAATCACTCCCCCTAGATTTCATCTCCTCAAAATCAAAATCATTACTCTTTCTCCCCCTTTTGTTAATAAGTTTGATAAACTTTCTTACTAAAGAGTGCTGTTGAACATTTAAAGAGTCAACACAAAATGACAATTTTATTGAATCATTCCTAATTGCATTTAATTTGAAAAATCCTAATTTTAGTACTATCGATAAATGATTATTTGAATATAATTATACACCCAAATTTAATGTGTTTTTGCTTGATATTTAATAATTTTATAGTATTTTTGGTACTTAATTTGCTTCAATTGCATTTGTAGGTGATAATTGCCTTTTTTGATCAAAATGAGAAGAATTTAGATGAAATTGTGGCATGGAATGAAGATTTGAAGCAACTTGGACCTATATGACTATGTACAGTGATTGTTTAAGTCTCTGTAAACTTGTGGAAATCATTTGAAAAATATTGGTTCTAGTCATGTGAAGTTACACACACATGTATATTAATATACGCGACTTTGTATATTGCCCGTGTAATTCTCTGTGCCTATATTAATTTGCAAATTCAGGTGTTTTTGGACATACACGGTCACTTACACAATCGTGTTTATTGACTGTTTATTGTGACTATTTCATGAGTAGCCAATATTTAATACTGTAAGTGCACGACATAGTTGTAGCTAGTACCAATAGATACGAGTCGATTTCACGAGGATGGTAAGTACTAGTAATTACTATTATTCTATTATCTAGCCTACAGATTGATTGTGTTTGAATTAATGAAACTAAAATTAAACAATTAAAGTAAACAAACAACACAGTTTAAAGTAAAGAATTGGCAACACTAAATTAGTTATCGAAATCAAATAATTAGTACCTAGGTTTCGAATCCTCCTAAACCCTTAACCGATTGATTATTTGTCATGCGATTATGTTGTTGGTTAATTAGACCTTAAAGATTCCTAAGGTATGCTAATAGCTAACCTTTAGTCTACTAACAACTAATCCTAGGGTCTCTAAAAAAATTACTCAGGTTAAAACTTATAAGATTGTGTTACTGTATTATGAATCCCTCTATTAGGTTTGATGCTAATCCAGAAGATTTATATCATCTTATCTCTAGGATTGCAATTAACTCTTTCCAATTATGTAGATCCATTCAAACCTAGGATTTCTCAATCATTAAGTATGAAATCAAATTAAATTCTAAAAACAGATTAATAGAAAATAAATAAAACAGATGATTGGATCTCAATAAGCAACAACCACAATTGCAAAGAATCAAAACATGTCAAAGTATTCAAATAGGGTTCATCTGACCTAGATACTAATAGAGAATTTAGCTATACAATGGTGAGCATGAAATCATTTCCATATAAATAGAAAAATAGAAAACATTGGCATCATAATTCTAAATCTCTTTAATTGTTCTTTATCATGTATTCTTACAATTTAGACATTTTATCTTCTGTTCTGATGGATTTTTTTAAATAAAAATCCTGCGTCTTCCACTCCTTAAACTCCAAATCACCTCTAGAATCGTCTATAAACTTCTCTAAACATTGCTAAGGGCTCTATATTCTAATTGGCCTGTACAGGAATGTGTATAATTGGAGATCGCCAAATATTGTGAAAGTTTAGAACATCCTTAAACACAAATTCATCATCCTCATATCCATCTTATATATAAAATGAAAGAAATAAAAAGATGAATTGAGAAAGTTAACTTGGAATAGATTAGGAATGGCAGCAACAGTAGTAGCAGCTCCTTCTTCTTATCTCCTCTTCTCTCCTCTTCCTTGGTCCTTTCCAAAAGTGGCAAATGGAGGCTCTTTGGAGTAGGTGCTTTTCTTTTCCTTTTATAATGTTTTTGCCTTTTAGGGTAAAAACTAGGTTTTACACAGGTCGAAAAGTCCAAAATTAGAAATGGAAGTAGATCCCTGCATGATAGGTATTTCACGATTGTGCCACTTGAAATTAAGATCACAATTATGAACTGGTGTTATTTGGTTTTCGTCATGATCGTGACGCTAAGTTTTCCTCCAAGCTTTCTCCAAACTTTTCTAATCTTCTTTACCTGATCTTAAACACTAACAAATACATCAAGACACCTTAAATGCACAAAATTAAAGCCTGATATCATGATCTAATCCACATAACATTAAAAAACACAAACACATAATCACATTAACATAATTCTAAACCTAAACATGAACAAATAATCTAATTGACAACTAAAACATAGTAAATTACCCACTAAAACATAATGTAACCTATAACTATCATGCATGGGTGTGCAAAAGTGCACGGCCGTATATGTGCACTCCTTCTAGATTGTCGATTTTCTATTTTTGATGTCATGTTTTCATCCAAATTCCTCTTCTTTAAGTCTATAAAGGCAGTTATCACCTGTAAACACACTTGAAGCATATTAAGTACCAAATATGCAACAAAAGTATAAAATATCAAGCAAAATACATTAAATATGGGTGGCAAAATATAGTCAAATATCCATCTATTAATTATGTATATCCTAAAAACCCTAGTTTTTTACTATAAAAGGATGTGAATGGAGGCAAGACAAGAGGAGGTGAGTTCAGAAGTAATTTTGAATCATAAGAAACATATAGAGGCAACAATTATGATCGATGGACGAGGAAAACATGAAGAATGCATCAGAAGATCTAATAGATAATAACATCCAATCCAATTTGCAAGAAGATCTATTAGAAGAAAAAGGAGATTTAGAATTATGATTTCTTTGTTTTCTAGTTGTTTTTTTGCATATTTATGTTTGGATTTGTTTTCTATGGATAGGAACTAAATTTGTTCAATGCCTAGGTGTGATAAACCCTAAGTTATAATAACAATATTATTTGATCGTTTCTTTAATGTAATTTTATTGATTGATTTGTTAAGATTTTATTATGTGCTATATTCTTGTTCTAATATATCAGGAATATTAGTTCATGCTTTTGTCTCATATGATTGAGATTAAGAAACCCTTTTTTTGTGAATAGATCTATCATAATTGGAAGGAGCTACATGCAAACCTAGAGATAGCTCGATGTAAATCATCTAGATTAAGAGTCAAACCTAATAATGTAATTCATAAATCGATAATGCATTATTAGGGTTTTAACTAGAAAGATTTCTATTAATCAACTGATGAATTCATCACCGAGGTACTAATTATTTTGATATAAACGTTTAGAAGTATTTTCCTCTATCTTAAGTTCATCGTTGTTTCAATCTTAGTTTAATTGTTTAGTTCGTTGTTTTAATCTTATTTTAATTGTTTAGTTTAATTTTTTAACTAAATCAATATTTTAAATTGATGATAAGATAATAGTAAAAAGGTCATTACTAGTACTTATAGTTGTCGTGGGATTAACCCGTGCTTGCCTATACTAGCTACAACTATACTGTGCACTTGTGATGTTAACAGTGAAAATTTATTATAAGAAATAGGTGAATGAAGTTTTTAGCGCCCTTACCAGGGACTAGTAACATTAGGAAAACCTAGCTTTTATTAATCTAACCATTTTTAATTTAATTTATTTTAATTTTGCTTCTAGTTTATTTTGTTTTATTGATTGCTTAATTTTCTTGTTCTCACAAACATTAATTCTTTGGTTAGTTACCCGAAGTGATCTAATGAGCCTGGTGAATGAAGATCCAGAAATTAAAAGAATAGCTCATAGAAATCTCCTCAGAATGTAACTAAAAGAGTTCGAGCTAGATCGTTAAATAGAGAACTTGGGAGGTTGAATTGATACTGAGGAATCACACACTATGGTAGACCAAACAAGGATGACTTTTGATTATGCTAGTCCATACTTGATGGAATGGAGTCTAGCATTGTTAGACTGATTATGAATGTCAATAACTTTAAGATCAAGCTAAAAATCATTTAGATGGTGGAACATTCTATCCATTATGATATCTCCTCCTACTCCCAAGTTGATTTCGAATCATTATATGTTACATGGGAGAGGTTTAAAGAGATGTTGAGAAGATGCTCACATCATAGTCTACCATTTTGGATGTAAATCTAAACTCTTTATAATGGGCTGACTCAGAACATAAGGCAATCAATAGATGCAACGATTGAGAGTACTCTCAATAATAAAAACCAATAGCAAACCATAATTGCAGACATGGGAATGAACAACTACCAGTGGTGCTCTTCTGGAGTAAAAATTAATAAGCCAGTGGGAGTTTATGAAGTAGATGCAGCAATGTAGTTGGTGAAATAGGTGGAAGCATTGAGTAGAAAAATTCTTAGATTGATGATGAATCCACAAGTTTAAGTTAGTATGAGTTGTGAAGGCTAGAAGATTTAGGTTAAAACTGTCAAGCAGTACTACCCAAACAGTAGATTATATGGGGAATGCTCCTAAACCCTAAAGCATTTCGCACACCAACTTATAATCCAGGATGGAGGAATCACCCCAATTTCTACTAGGGAAATCAAAAGCAAGCAAGGAACAACCCTCTATCGAGATTTTAGCAATAAGCACGTCAAGCTAAGAGGCCTGCTTTAGAAGAGATGATGTTTAAAATTGCTCAAGAATCAGACATGAGACATCAAAAAATAGAGGCTTTTATATATAACTTAGAGGTTCAGATTAACCAACTGGCAAGGATATTATATGAAAGGATGAAGGGGAATTTGCCTAGTATAGTAGGGACAAGTCCTAATGAACATGGCAGTCGCCTTAGGAGCGGAAAGGAATTACTAACGGATAAAATGATCCAAAGTGTGGAGGAGAATAGCGAAAAGAGTCAAGGAAAGGATAAAGATATAAGGCATCCTCCAAAAGTTAAAAGAGTTCATCCCACGATCCTATGTCTAACAAAGTAATAGAAAGATTGCATAGATAAGCAATTCGGTAAATTCCATAAACAATTTGAACAATTTCATATTAACTTACCTTTTGTTGAAGCTCTTGCCTAGATGCCTAAGTATGCAAAAATCTTGAAGGAGCTACTATGTAACAAGAGGAAGTTAAAGGAGTTAGCTACTATGGGATTAAATAAGGAATGCTCGATGATCCTGCAAAAAAAGTTATCTGAAAATCTTAAAGATCCAAGGAGTTTTACTATCCTTTGTTTTGTTAGTAGTCAGTAGAAAAGGCTTTAGTTGATTTAGGGGCCAACATTAATTTGATGCCCTATAAACTATTTAATTTGATATGGATGAACAGATAGAAGTACCTTGGATTCTAAATCGACCTTTCTGAGCTACAACTAGAGCCATTATTGATGTAAGTGATGGTAAACTAGTTCTTCGGATGGGAGAAGAAGAAGAGGTCACTTTTAAAATATCTAATGCCATATGACATACCCTTTAGCACAATGATTCCTATTTTTTTATTGATATTAATAATTTTGCAACTTTTGACATTATGTAGGAAATTCTTTCTAAGAACGTGCAAGAGTTATCTATGATTCAAGGTGAGGATTAAAATGATGCTAATAAGCCTCTTATAAGAAAGAAAGAGTTTGAAGGCATAGATAAAAATACAGAGACGAGGTTGAAACTATCCATTAAAGAATCACTAGAGTTAGAGCTGAAGAAACTCTTTAATCACTTAGATACACGTTTATTGAGAAGAATTCAGAATTGCCTATATTTGGTGCATAAACTTTAGAAGCAGATCAAAAAGAAAAACAGTTAAATGTGTTTAAGGAGCATAAAAGTGAAATTTCTTAGAAGATCTCTCATATTTGAGGAATCAACCATTCCTTTTTCATGCACTAGATTCTAGTGGAGGAGGGGTTGAAATTGTTGGCATAACCTCAAAGAAAGATGAATCCTAATATGAAGAAAGTGGCAAAGGTAGAGGTAATTAAACTCCTAGATGTTAGTGTGATTTATCCTATTTTTGATAGTTCTTGGTGAGTTCTGTTTAGGTTATGCCAAAGCAAGGAGGAATGATAGTGGTATCTAATGAAAAGAATGAGTTGATTCCTATATGAATTGTCACTGGAGAGTATGCATTGATTACAGGAAGCTAAATGATGCAATAAGGAAAGACCAATTCCTTTTTCCTTTCATAGAACAAATGTTGGAATAGCTAGTTGGAAACCTGTATTACTACTTCTTGGATAGATTTTTGGGATATCTTTAAATCCAAATTGCTTTGGAGGATCAAGAGAAAACAACATTTATATATCCTTATAGTATGTTTGCTTATAGGCGGATACCTTTTGGATTATGCAATGTATCAACAACATTTCAGAGGTGCATAATCAATGAAGTGAGTTTCATACCATACTTACCAATGCTGGCTAGAAGGTATTGTATTGGTCGAAAGATGGTGTGAAATTATAGAGTTTAGTAAGGGCCATCAGTACTTGCCAGTACTAATAATTTTGTCTGGTACTAATCAGTATTTGAAATATCGGACAAATATTACCCAATATTATAAAGTTTTAAAAGTTGAGGGACAGATTTGCAAAAAAAAATTAAAACTAACAAAATTAACCCCCTGTGGTCTATCTCTCATTTTACTCTTTCTCTCGTCTTTACCCAGCGTCCTAGCCTTAGCATCGTTTCCAATTTCCCTCACGCAGACAACATATTAGTCTCCAGCCACCACTGCCTCATGAGTTGCACCATTGCTTGTCATCACACCGTGCTCCAATCTCCATCGTCAGACTGCATGCCCATCTGCACACTACAAGCCTCCACCTTTGGTTAGATTGCCTCTCAATTTCTCTAACCGCCACTGATGTTGCCCCTTTGGTCATTGCAAGTTGTCTTCTCCAGTCCAGCTACTCATCTGGAGAGATTATTGTCTATAGATCAGGATACCCAATTTTTTAGATATAGATCTAAACCCGACCTGACTTAACCTTTGACTGCAAATTTTGATTTTTTTGGGTTGTTTTAAGTTGCTTATTTTTGCGTGAATTGCAATTACATTGTGATTTGGTTGTATCATGTGTGTTTTGTGAATGGTTTATAAAATATGCATTGGAGAATTTGGGTTTGAAAGTTGGAATTGTTTGTAAGTTGGTTCAATTTCAGTGACATCTAGGCATTATGAATTTATGAAGAAATGAGATCAAAATAATATCGTGTATGAATTATGGAAGAATATTTAAGTATTATGAATTTGTGATATTTGAATTATGTATAATTCAATATTATGTCATATTATTTGTTATTTTAATAATCATAAAAAAGAGATCAAAATTAATTCATTAAGTTGTTAACTTGCTAATTAATTTATTTGAAACATACAATTTACTATTATTATTTGTATGTAAAAAATATTTATCATATGATTTGTTGGCCTCAGGTCTTAGTTCTTATTTTGTGGCGACAAGGCGCCAAAGTTAAGGGACTTTTGAATAAAAGTATATATATAAAAAACTAACATCAAGATAAAAAGAATTAACTTCTTGGTGGGAGTAAAAACAAATAAACAAACAAATAAATAAATAAAAGCAAAATTTTCACGACTGTGTATTTGAAAATGTCACGACCGTGACAATCAAAAAATCACGAGCGTGAGCCAGAGAAGTCGCGATCGTGCATGTACATAATTGCGACTTTTGGTGAACAGTAGCAGTTCGTCGCGATCGTGCCTTCCTGAAAATTTTGGTGTCGCGATCGTGCATGTGCATGATCGTGCAACCCTAACTTTACACTCTCACTTCAAAACATCATAATTTTCAATCCAAAAGTCTAACAATTATAAACTTTATATCTTTAGAAAGCTAAAAGAAAGAGCCATAACTTTCATGAGACAATTTTGTCAAATTCTGCCTATATCAAGAAAGTTGATTCATTAAAGATTCAGAACACATTTTCATTCCTATTTCCTTTCTGCAATCTATAAAAATTACTACCTATATCAAAAGACCCGAATCTAATAAACACAATCCATACATATAAGACTCCTAACAAAACAGACTCCTAACACAATAATTTACTTAAGAAGAATTTATCCAAAAACTATTAAACAACTAACAATTTATTCCCAACTCAATTAGCACTTAACATAGAAGAAATTTCTGCATTTATTCAAAAAGAAGTTCTTCAACTCTTCTTTCATTCATTTCTCAACAAGACAGAGTTTTATCTCTCAATCAAAACAACGTTTATACATAACTTTAATTACATATTAAGAGTCAAAACAGTAGCATAATTCAAAAATACAACATGAATGCTTATGCTTGATATGCCTCTAAAGTGCCAAAAGTTTCTAAATTAACTTAGTTAAGAAAATAGAAATTCTTGGAGTCTGCCGAAGTTTTTGCAAGTTTTCACGTTGATCTGCTATTTTTACACTTGAGGAGTGAAAAGATAATGGGGTGAGCTGGGAAGCTTAGTAGCTAATATAGTTATAGCCAGTAGCGACGAACCACACATACACAAACAAACATATACATAAATTTATATCATATTTAAATATACATTATCCACTGTTCAAGATCATAGATAAACATATTCCTATATAAATTGAATCAGGTAAAATTTTCAATCATTAAAACATAACCTTCAATCATATGTCGTGTTTAGTAATTTAAAGCAAGATGCACACATATAATGGCTTGAGAGAATCCCATAGAACGACATGGCGAAACCGAAGTTTACACCATGAACGAAATGATTCCACTTTTCGAAGCTCATATGCCACAAGCAGGTAGCAGGGAGAAGGCTATAGGTCAACGTGCATATGACGAACGAAATGGTATCTCTCTTACCTATATAAGCAAATTTCTGATGCTTACATATTTCATATCATAATCATATTTTCATGAAATTTGTAATTTTCTTCTTCTCATTAATACCAAAAGCAGTAGAGTCTTTCAAAATAAACATGATTTCAATCACATATTATTTTTCCCACATTCACAATGAATAAAAGCAAGCATTTAAGTACACATACAAGCAAATAATTCAGCTCATCAACATAACAACTATAAACATATT
>JANIIA010000006.1:34400976-34415058 GCA_027478495.1 Erythroxylum alaternifolium | reverse complement strand
GAATAAGAATAAGAATAAGAATAAGAATAATGCATGCATGACTCGACTTATTCTATTGTCCCCCGTTGCCCTCGGCTGGGTTCTCTTGACGTGAAGCTTCTGCACTCTTTCCTAAGCATGGGTAAGTCCCTGTCTATATGATCAGAAAAAACATGATTTTACACCTATCTTGTCTCTAATGTATATGTTACCATGTTATCTTTTATTTTCAGCTTCATGAAACAGGATTTGATTCTTGAGTTTCATGAAATAGAATTTGACTGGAACTATATTGTGATCTTGATTACATTAAACACACATATTTAGACTGGAGTTTCTACTCTATATCTATTGGAATGGCAAGCACAAGTGGTTATTGGCCATTTGAAGAATGCGAGACCAAAGTGTGAAGGCTCTTAACTGAAGACAACTTTAAATGCTCTAAACACAATAAATGCTCATTGATATTAGTGTTGTGCAGGTTACCTAGAGCAACAGTAGTAGATATGGAGAAGAAGAGGCCTCAGACCATTAGTGTCTGTGGCTTCTTGTTGTTTGATCAAAGATTGTGGCATGACCTTACAACATTTCCTTATGTAAGAGGTGAAAGAGTTGAATATTGGGTGGTGCACAAGTTTGGTTTGGAGTAAAAGTTCTTGTTACTTGAGATTAGTCACTTGTGTGGTTTTGTTTCTGGTTCTGTGTAACTTTCACGATACAATATCATAGAAAATAAGACAACCTTTGCTATTTGCATGTCTCTAGTTCTTGGTTCCGAGTAAGAGAAGTCAACAGTCCTATTCTTAATTTGTATATACTGTAGAGATGTATCCTACGTGCATCCTATGAAGTTGGGACCATTAGATGATCTGATCTTATCAAACTTGAATCGGGTTTGTCACTTAATTCTGAATTGTTATTATGAACAGGAATACACAGCACTACTAAAAGGGACCATAATAGAATTTACTTCTATTCCATTCAATTCTACTAACTTCACTTCACTTAGCATTCATGAGACAACCAACTGCTTTAATTAGAATCACAGCAAGACACTGCAAATGCCTCTTCCTCCTATTTGATAGTTCATATTCGATGACCCGACTCTTCAATTAGCCTGAGATTACTTTCTCCTCCTTGTTCATCTAAAACACCCTTTGTTTCAATTTACTCTCCATGAGATCTTCAATTTTCTCAATCTGGAAAAGAGAAAATGTCTGAAAGCACCACCAAATGGTTGCTTTTGATTCTAACAAGTTGTTTGGCTTTCAATTTTGTCCTTTCTGCAAACAACCCATCAACTAGAAAGACTTACATTGTCTAAATGGACAGATCCACTATGCCAAAACAGTTCATTGATCACCTTCAATGGTACTCTTCGAAAGTGTCGTAAGTTTATCCGAATCTAAGACCAATGGTAGTGTAGATAATGAATAGAGGATAGTTTACAATTATCAAACTGCTTTTCAAGGGGTAGCTGCAAAATTGAGTGAAGAAGAAGTTCAGAGGCTATAACAAGAAGATGGTGTATTGGCTGTGTTTCAAGACACTATGTACCAACTGCACACCACAAGAAGGCCCATGTTTCTCAGGTTAGAACCAAAAACAAGCACGACTGACTTGGTCTCAAAATATGACAAGCCACGATGTGATAGTTGGAGTTCTATACATTGGAATCTAGCCTGAAAGTTCAAGCTTCAACAACATAGGAATGTTTTCAGTACCTGCACACTAGAAAGGCAAGTGCAAGACAGGATGAGCTTTCGAAAAACATAATTGTAATAGGAAAATTGTGGGCGCAATAGTGTTCGGATATGAAGCTAGATCTGCAAGAATAAGCGACCATGAAGAGTATAAATAACCAATAGATCAAGATGGTTGTGGTACACACACAATTGCAATTGTTGCTGGTTCGATAGTATATGGTGCGAATCTGCTAGGTTATGCTTATGGAACTGCGAGAGGAATGGTGCCTGGTGCAAGAATCATAGCTTATGAAGTTTGTTACATTGGTGGTTGCTTCAGTTCAGACATTCTCTCGGTAGTTGATAGAGCTGTGGTTGATGGAGTGAACGTTTTATCATTATCATTAGGTGGTGGAGTTTCATCTTACCATAGAGATAGCTTGTCAATAGCTGCATTTGGAGCTACAATGGTGGGTGCTTCATTTCATGTTCTGTAGGAAATGGAGGACCAGACCCTACAAGCCTAACCAACATTTCTCTATGGATTACCACAATAGGTGCAAGCATAATGGACAAAGATTTTTGGGCGACTGTTAAACTTGGCATAAGTAGGGTTGTGAAAGGAGTCTCATTATACAAAGGCAAGAAGAAACTATCAACTGAAAGATAGTATATGCTGGTTTACATAGGGAGCAACTCGTAGTCTTGATCTAAGCACTTTGTGCTTGGAAAGGACATTGAACCCGCATATAGTCGCCAGAAAAATAATGATATGTGAACGTGGAGTTAGCCCTCGAGTTCAAAAGGTTCAAGTCGTGAAAGATGTCGGAGGACTTGGTATGATTCTCATGAACATTGCAGCAAACGAGTTTGTTGCCAATTGCCATCTTCTGCCAACAGTAGCTTATTAATAATACTACCTTATTATAAGGGTCTTATATATGGAAGCAAGCACAAAGACCAAGGAATAACACATATGTCAAACTTAACAGCGCATGTATCACACAGTCTTATTTCCATCTAACATAGTCTAACATTGAACAGAATCGATAAAATTTGGACCTTAATTGAGCAGGTTAAAATGTTTGACTCTAAATCGATCAAATGAAGAAACGTTTGGCCCAAAATTGGGCATTTAGCCTTTGTTTTATAAACTTTATTTAGATGGATCCATGGACTGTTATAAGGATGGGCTCATTGTTCTCTAAAGCAAACAAAAATATTGCCTAGACTATGATGAGATTTTTGAATGATACTCATGATGAATATTGTGTAGACCATTATAGCATTTTTCATGGTCTTTACATTAAATGGATGTCAAGAATGCATTCTTCCATGGTGATATAAACCAATTTTTATTAGCGATGCAACTTACCACATCAAATTAGACTTTAGCAGCTCTTGAGCCCCTTGAATATCTTTCCCTAGCTAATGATCCTATTCAGGTGATTGAGTTTGTACACCTCCAATGTAGGACTCCAGCCTGTAAACTATATAAAAGGTTTGGTTTCACCCCTGAGTTATCCTTTGACAATCTCTTTTATCTATTATTCCTATTCTGTCTTTTTATAGAAAGGAAATGGAGCATAAGTGTTGGTGAAAAGTTATTGAAGTAGAACTTCTTACACTTGAAGAAAACTAGATTTGGGACATTGTTTAATGCATCCATCTGTAAAACTAGTTGGTAGCAAGTTTGTTTTTTCTATCTAGCTTCATTTTGATGGACCATTAGACCGACATAAGGCTCAGTTCATTGTTCTTTGAAGTAGATGAAGACTACAATGAGACTTTCACACTGATAACCATGATGAATATCTAGTCTTATCATGGTCAAGACATCAAATGGATGTCAAGGACACATTCCTCCAAAGTGTTTTCAAGGATAAAATTTAAGTCAAAACACCTTCTCATATACCTTGAAAAAGACTACATTGAGACTTTCACCTGATAACTATGATGAATATCTAGTGCTTATCATGGTCTTGACATCAAATGGATGTCAAGAACACATTCCTCCAAAGTGTTTTCAAGGATAAAATTTAAGTCAAAACACCTTCTAATATACCTTGAAAAAGACTACAATGAGACTTTCACCTGATAACTATGATGAATATCTAGTGCTTATCATGGTCTTGACATCAAATGGATGTCAAGAACATATCCGTCCATAGTGTTTTCAAGGATAAAATTTATGTCAAAACACCCTTAATATACCTTGAAAAATCACATAGATAAGAAAATATTTTTATTGATTATTTTTTATTGATACAAGGTGCCTATATATATATGTAGCCAAAACTAATTGATTCTAATTAATCCCTAAGTCATAGTTTTCCTAATATATTTACATATTCTTTAATCCTCCCCCTTAAGCTAGAACATAGATGTTAATCATGCCTAACTTGTTACAATTATAATCAACTTGAATATCATTTAGAGCTTTCATGAAAGTATCACCCAACTATTCTCCAATTTTCTCATACTTTGTGGAAATTAAATCCTCCCGTAAATTTTCTCAAACAAAGTGACAATCAATTACTATGTGCTTGGTTCTTGCATGAAGTTCAAGATTAGGTGCAATGTGGAGGGCAGCTGGTTTATCCCACCACAATTTTGCTCGTATTAAAGGTTAAGACCAACTTCAACCAACAACTGATTGATCCACATTATCTCACAAACAAATGGTGCTATTGTTCAATATTCTGACTCTGCACTTGAACGTGAGACAACATTTTGTTTCTTCTTCTTCCATTAAACTAGATATCTTCCACTAAAAACACAATATCATGAAGTAGATCTCTTGTCAACCTTAGATCCTACCTAATTTGCATTTGAATAGACTGAGGGAAAGGTCTTCTATTGAAGCATTATATGGGTTAAAGCAGTCTTGATGCGAAAACTCAAGGCTCAAAAACCTGAAACTCTTAAACACACACTTTGGATAGAACATGAACAAGAAAAAATCCCCGACCCTAATGAACCCCCAGTCAATTATATGAAAGGAAACACAAATAATAAGGTTGATTTGAAAACAAGAATAGAAATTTGCCACAAGTGATTACCTTGATAAGAATTATATTCTTGATGTAATAGAAAAAGACAAGGAAATCCTCCCTTAAAGAATTCGTTATTCATCCAATCTAACCCTAAACAATGTTTATTATGATGTATTTATACCCCTTGAAAAGAAAGGAACCCTAACTACATAAAAGCCTTTAAACATGGGCCTTTCACCAAAATAATTAATGCCCAAACTAATATTTCTAAAATACAACCCATTAAACCAAAGAGATTTAAACAAGCCCAAGACACACGTAGTGGGCTGCCGAAATTTATGCTTCTAATATAAAATAATTAATTAAACAAGAACGAAAGCTTTCTTACACATTCCGTCCAACTTGATTAGTTATGATGCCATTGGCCCTTATTGTCTCTTGAGATTCTATGTCATCTACAATTCAACCCATGGAGGATTGAAGCACTTCTTTGAACTTCTTAGCTCTTGATTTTGTTATTGGTCGCTCCGACATTATTAGCTCATCTTTGGCTCCATTTCGCTCACCAAGTCTTATGATCGTGCTCACATCAAGTCTTCTAGAGCATGGTTTGACACATTCAATAAAGCATTGATTTCATTTTGGTATCATCAAAGTAATGTTGATTATACCTTGTTCATCAAGTGCGACAATGGTAAGATCACTATACTCAGTTGTTTATGTTTATGATATTGTGGTGACAAAGGATTGTTTGTAGGAAATAACCATAAGGCTGATATTTAGGATTTGGGTCAGTTGAGATATTTTCTTGAAATTGAAGTTGCAAGGCTTGATAAAAGGATCTTTATCTCTTAAAGGAAATACATTTTGGATCTTCTCAAGGAAACATGCATGTTGGGATATAATCCAACAGATTCACCGATTAATTCTTATTAGAATTTTTAATGAGCAAAGTGTAGAATCCACTAACAAAAATTGAGCTTGGTCAACTATTATCAAAATGACTAGAGTTGATGATTTGGATCGTTGATCCTTACCACTTATAAACCTTTAACATTTTCATGTTTAGTCAATATGGGATACTCTAACACTCCCCCTCAAATGCAATTCAAATTGGACATCCGGTTGTCACTTGAAATAAACACAATGGTAAACAGATCGGGCTGTTGGGACTGTACATCTAGACCGACAACCGGGAAATTAATAATCCGGACCAAACCTGTTTTGATACCATATTAGAATTTTTAATATGGGCAGAGCATAGAGTCCACTAACAAGAATTGAGCTTGAGTCAACTATTGTCAAAATGACTAGAACTAGTCATTTGGATAGTTGACCCTTATCACTTATAAACTCTTTAATATTTTCATGTTTAGTCAATATGGGATACTCTTAATAATTTCAATCATAAATTACAAGGAAGGGTAGTTGATGTTGGCAGATTACAAACGTTTGTTGGGAAATTGATTTATCTTTCCCATACTAGACCAGATATAGCCTATTTAATAAGCATGGTGAGCCAATTTATGCACAACCTTCCTGAATCACATCTTGTTGATGACTTTCATATTTTGAGATATTTAAAAGCTGCTAATGGAAAGGGGTTATTTTTCTCAAAGCATGGTCATCTTAAGATAGAAGGTTTTACAAATGCAGATTGGGATGGTTCCTTCAGTGGTAGGAGATTTGCTACTGGATACTGCACATTTCAAGGAGAAAAAATAGTTAACTGGAGAAGCAATAAACAATGTGTAGTAACTAGATCAAATGCTGAAGCTGAATATAGAGCCATTGCTCAAAGTATTGTGAACTGTTGTGGCTTTAGAAGTTAATGCAGGAACTACAATTGTCAAGAGATAACTTTGTCTGATACTCTGATAACAAGGTTGCTATTATTATTGTTGAACCTTTCTCTTGTGGTTTCAGCAGGTTAGCTAGCTTAAATTTTTATCGAAGGGCTTAGTAATAAACCATTTCATGACTTAGTCTGCAAAATGGACATGCGAGATATTCACGCACCACCTTGAGGAGTTTTGACAGCTATATTTTTTGAATCTTTAATATGTTTTACAGCTGTATAATTGTCTATTTTATGGCTGTATTATTGCCTATCTTATGGTTATGTCTTTGCCTATATTAGAGTTATTATATTTTGTATTTTTTTTAGGGTTTCCTTATAAGCGTAGGAATTCTGTATAAATAGACTTGCAAGGCTGTTAATGATAGTGTGTGGTGAAATATTTCTCTATCATTTTCTGCCTATCTGAAACTGAAACATTAGGAAGATTTGATGCAGCCTTGTCTTACGCAGATTTTGTACCTTTTGTATGATTATAGATTTGAAAATCTTTTTATAAGTAGAATCTATTAGTTGTAAATAAATATGCATATGGTAGTTTAGATATTGTTAAGGATTGAAATTCAGCTTGTATTCTGTACATAAGATTAGAATTTTCACTGAGAGGAGACAATTTTTGTGGCTAAAAGTTACTTTGTGTTGTCATGCTTAACTTACATTATTGGTAAAATCACTTTTGGGCGTTTGATTCTAATATGCAAAATAGTTACCCCCTGTTTCATGAAGTTCTTTGTTGTGATATTCTGCTGCCGAAATAAATTGGTTGAGGGAAAATGATATAACTATGGTCCAAAAGTTGCATCCTTTTCCATTTTGTTTAAACTCTATTGGTAGGATTAGTTGTTGAAATTTTATGTTGTTGCCTATCTGGATTTTCAGGTCTCGGATGAATGGTGGTGTGAACCAGGACATGGGGATTGGTGTACGTTCCTTGAGAAGTATACACTTTGTCGAGACGGTATGTACCATAAGGTATGTGCATAGGAACTTATACCTCGACTTTATTTATGATAGCATTTGAACAAGCAACAAAATTGTCAAAAGGAATTGAAAGTCTGTTTAGAATTTGGTGATGTTACAATTAATATAATTTCATTTTAGTAAAAAAACAACAAAAGAAAACATTAAATGAATGAAAACAAAATACTTAATAATATTTTATTTCATTTTGTTTCATGACCTTTGAGAAAGCATACTATTTTTTCCCATTCACGTTAAGTAAGCTATAACTTTCGGGCACCAAGAATCTTCGTAGACTATCTTATCCTTATAACTTTTGGGCACTAAGAATCTTCGTAGACTATCTTATCCTTTTGTTAATCATGCACCAGATGTAAGTTTTAGATTTTTCTTTTTGAAAATTAAGCTTCATATTTTGTAACATAGAACCCCTAGAAGAGTTTAATGAATGTCGGTTGCCATGCAGCAAGACCAATTTGAGCGCTTGCTACCAACGTTCATCCAGATAATTGAATTAACGGAGCAAGAGGAATCTGACTATTGGGATGTTGTATCTGCTGTTTTTGAGGGCAAACCTGTTGATTTCATTTCCTTTAGGCCAAGTGTAGGCTCTGTTGCTTCCACTTCTGTCGAAGCTAGCATCAACAACAAGGTTAGCATACAATCATTCTCTTAGCACAGGTCTTTTTAATTTCATGGTGCTCTATTTAGTTACTGGTAGAGAAAGATGCGAAATACATGATAGTTCTTTCACTGTTGTGATACATTTTGGTCCAAACATAGTCGTATAGTTTGTAACTTGAATCTTCTATATATGATTATTAGTTGCTTTTTCTTTTAAATATGTTTGGAGTTGGTCATGAAGTCGGCAGAAAATGTTTTGGATTGTAATAATGAGTTTAGAACCCACATTTGCATAAGTGAAGAGTTGATCATGCCATCTATCCATTACTTTAAAAGGACACCTAACTGTTTATTGATGCTTTCTTTCTCAACTACCAAAAGGAGTCAAAAAAGTATTGTTACAGTTAATATAATTTTTTGTATAAATTCATCGGCATCATGTAATGTGTACTTATTCTTGCAACTAAAACATATGATGTTAATTTGTAAGGATGGATTGGTTACACCTAACAATATATCATCTGTAAATTTCACATTAATATTTTAGGTGCGTTTGTTGAGAACAATGCTTCGTTGGGAGGAGCAACTACGCTCTGAATCCAATCTTGGATGCCGAAAGTCAGACAGTGAGTTCTATGTCAATCCTGATTCAGTTACCCTTGGTGAGGTGGTGATTGTTTGTTGGCCCCATGGTGAAATAATGAGGTTAAGTAATGGCAGCACCGCAGCAGATGCTGCTAGAAGAGTAGGGCTAGAAGGAAAGCTGATAGTGGTTAATGGTCAGCTTGTATTGCCAAATACAGAACTCAAAGATGGTGATGTAGTGGAACTCAGGTTGTAGCTAAATAATGTAGGGAAGATGGTAAAATATGTCATTTTCATTCTAATTATGTAATTTGATTGTGATAGGAAACTAGATGTCGGTAGTAGAGACCAATGATTCAAGATGATTATGAAAAGAACTAGTCACCATTTTTTTAATGGAATCTTATTTTTGGCATTCTTATAAAAATAGAAAGCATTTTCAACATTTTCTTTAACAGACACAATTGTTTTAGTTAATGTTGATGTGCCATAATTTTTTAGTTACGCTTTCCTCATCTTATTTATTCCTAAAAAAAACTTTGAACATTTTTGGTTTTTTGAATAGCTTAATGGTTTTCTCTGATCTTTTTACCGATCATTTCTCAATGAGATCACAATCACTAAAATTATACCATATATATATAAAAGGTATAACATGTTGGTACTTGTATAATTGAAAATGCAAACTTTTCATTTCATACTTGCAGGTCTGATTTACCGTAAGAGTGAAGTGATTATATTATACATCTATTATACCATTGAGGGTTTGAAAGTGATTGATTCACAGTGGTATGTTCCATGTCTTTCTTAATGATTTTGTGAATGATAGACATTCTTATTTTGGTTTGCTTAAGCACGTGGGAAAGAGAGAATAGATTCTCATTTTGATTGAATTAGTAAACTGTTTACATATCTTCAAAGCTAGGCAACAGGCATATAATTTGGTCTGTGAAGTCATATATCTATACATGATTTTTCCTAAATTTAAATACATTTCATAAAGAATCTTAGAAAAAACTTGTATCATTCAAATAATTGTTTTTGAAAATTAAAGAACATTGATCAATACTTATAAAAGGATGAGATTACAATGGAAGCATTAGTTTTCTAACAACTGTTAAAGCCTAACTAGGCTGATTGCGCAGTACATCTACTTTCCACAAAACAACAAAATCAGAGGTTCTTTATCTCACACGTGGCATCTAGTCCTCATTTAAGAGCTAGCATCTACATAATTTTTGTGAACATATAAAATTTCCTTGATCCAGCAATTAGTGTTGTAAGCAACAGCATGCTTCTCTAATGCATGTCCTCTAAACAATCTACGTTTTCTTTCTCTCCAAATTGAATAAATACATCAATTGATGGACGTCTTGAGGAAGGAGTTGTCTTTGCCTATCCTCCTAATCATATCATTAGCTCATTTCAATATTTCCCTCCAATCAGATTCACCATAATATAGATTGAGCATGTTCTGAATTATGGACCAAATAGTGTTGGAGAATTGACATTGAAAGAAGAGATGACGAATTGTCTCTGTAGCTGTCTCACATAATACACAAATTCTATCGGTGATTCATGAAGCTTGTCTTTGGTAATCAATCTATGTTTAGCAACAATCCAAGAAATGAAAGAGGCTTCAAGTATTAAAGTTTTCTACAAGACTATATCATATCAATACACTCTAGGAGTAAGCTTGGCAAATAAGCTCGAACTTGGCCTAACCTGAAGTCAATTGACTTGGTTCAGCTTGAAAGAGTTTTGGGCTGGACTCGGGGCTTTTTAAAAGTTTTTACGCTTCAGGTTGGGCTTAAGCAGGGTTGCTCGAAATTTTTTATAAAAACGTCATTTTATGTAAAATGAAGTCTTTTTTGAATTTTAAGTTAAAAAAAAAAATCAGGTCAAACTAGGCCCAATTAAATCTCGCATCACGTGTTTCAAGCATGATTGAGCTTCAAGCTGAGTTTGGGCCAGAGTTTAAATTTTTTGGTCGAGCTCAAGCATGGGCAGCCTTAGCCTAGTCTAACCCATTGTCATCTCTATCTTGGAGAATGGGCTTAAAACACTTTAGACAAGAGGAATTTGTATAGTTATTAGAGCTATCACTTAGCTAAATAACTTTGTGCTCCTTTATTGTGTATGGTTCGTTGCTAGGTTAGTAATTATCTCCTCTGAAATTGTAGCTATAGTTACCTGCTTACAACATAGTGTTAACTCTAGAATTGAGAGGAATTCTTGATCTTACCTAGCACAGGGAAGCCTCTTCACTTGATGGACTATAATTAGTCTAATTATCAAACCAAAATCTCGAAGAATGCCTATTTCCTACAATGATTTTAATATGTGAATAAACCTGATCTCTCTTCCTTAGCATTTGTATGAAAGTCCAAAAGTGTGCTTTATTAATCTTTAATAACCAGAAGCAGTGTTCATTTCGCCCATTTGGACCATAATGCCTCTTTAAAATTATGCAATCTCCAAATCTTTTGGGCAACAAGCATGTTCTATATCATTTGTAAGGACAATAGTCCAATGCCTCGTTCTTCTTTAGTTAGACATAAATCCTGCCATTTGATCTTATCTCCTCTAGCACAATAAGATTTTCCATTCCATAGGAAATTCTTTATGCATTTTTGTATTTCTTTGTTCAACCTCCTAGGTAAGAGAAGATGTGAGCTCCAATGTGTGTGCAACTTTCTCAAAACTGAGGAAATTGGATGTAATCTTCTAGTATTAGAGAGAAACTTGTTCTGATAAGAATTTATTTTCCTTTTGAACATCTTTAAAAGGGGACAAAAGTCGTCAAACTTGGGATTCTTTGAAGTAATATGCACTCCTAAATATTTGAAAGATAAATGATCCAAACTTAAACCTGAAATAAAGTTCAATCTCTAAGGGTCTTATCATCCTTAGAAATATAGATTGTACTCTTCTGCATGTGAACTTTCAGCCTTGAAATGTTAGAGAAATCCTTCAAAACATTCTCCATAAGCCTTAGGGAAAAGGGATTAACACCATATAACAAAATCAAGTCATCTGCAAATGCTAATTCAGTGATCTTCATCTCCTTACATTTACTATGAAAGACAATCTATGATTTCTATTTATGTTGTGATTTATCATACCAGCTAATATTTCTATTACCAAAGTGAATAGATAAGGGGGAATTGGGTCCCCTTGCCTAATTCCGTTGGATCTTTTGAAGATCTTGGAGGGAGATGAGCAAGCTATAGTAGGTTATTGAGAATAAGAATAAATCTAGTTAATGAACTTGGAAGGAAAAACCAAAGGAATGAAGATATATGTGGATATAGTTCCAATTTAGAGAGTCAAAAGCCTTGGAAAATTCAATCTTCATTGCATAACTCCTAATTGCTCTTCTAGAATCGTATTCCTTCAATATCTCTTGCACCAATAAGATGTTATTGCACATAGATCTGCCTGTAATAAAGGCTCCCTAAGTTATATGGATGATATCTTTTAGAGATTTCTTAAACATTCTCGCTAGAATCTTGGAAACAAACTTGCACATTATTATAGCAAGAGATTGGGTGAAAATCAATTATGCATATAAAGTTAAGGTAGGAATCAAACATAGGTATGCTTTATTAATTTCCTTAAGCATGCCACAACTTGAGAAGAATTACTAAAGTGGACATAATGGTGCAGTTAGCAAACTAGGTGGAAGCGCTAAGTAGGAAAATTGATAGAATGATGATGAATCCACAAGGTCAAGTTATGCAGTTTAAGGTGTGCAGGCTCAAACATTCAGATCAAAACTACCAAACAGTACAACCCGAGCATTTGGATTATATGGGGGAATACTCCTAGACCCCAAAACATCCATATAGCAACATATATAATCCAATATGGAAGAATCACCATAATTGTTTTGGGAAATCAAGGGCAAGGAACTAATAACCATCTATTACGATTTCAACAACATGTACCTCAAGCTAAGAAGCCTACTCTGAAAAAGATAATGGCCTTGTTTGTTCAAGAATCAGTCACAAGACATTAGAGAACAGAGGCTTTTATATGTAACTTGTAGGTTCAAATCAACCAACTAGAAAAGACAATATCTAAAATGCCACAGGGGAATTCTCCTAATATCGCAGAGAAAAATCCTAACAAACATGTGAAGGTAGTCACCTTTATGAGTAGAAAGGAATTGCAGGCAGATAGAGATCAAAAGGTTTAGGTATGCTAAGTTTTACTATTTTTTAACCTTGATAATACTACAGGCGCAAGGGTCATTCATGTAGTACTTAAGGTATCGATCCCATGAGGGGGGGTAATCTAATCCTAAAATCTAAGGCTTGACTAAATTTTGCAATAATCCAAAATAAATTACTAAGCACAAAATTAATCAATCAGACATTCAATTACGAGAATTAAAATTCAGAAATATAAACAAGATAGCAAATTGCATAACCCAATCATGAATCAACCTAGGAACTACGAATTGAGAGAAAGGGGGTTTTATCTGACCTTAACAAAAATCTAATTGATTATGAGATTTACTCTCTCTCGAGTTATAATCTTTAACCCTAATGTATAATCTCTAATTTAAATTATGAAATTGTAATATCTCGATTTGCAATTTAACCAAAACCTAAATTAGTTCTGAAATTATTTAATAACCTATTGAAAACCTCTACACGATCTCTCTATACACAAATTTAACGGTATGGTTCATTATCTATCAATCTACCTAACTCTTGTTAGTCCAATTTGATGATATTCACTCGATTCACCCTCTCAGTTTGTTACCGAATTGTTAAGCACAGAAATTGAATCACAAATAATTCAATAAAATCATAATAAATCAAATTCCATTAATATGAAAGACAAAAATCCCAAAAGTAAGTATAGGCAAAAACTCAACATTCAACCCAACCTATTCTCAACAACTATCTTAACTCCATACATCAATAAAATTGAAATAACTGAAAAATATGTCAGGAATGGAATAGCAGAGGCAGTGACGGCAGGAAACCTCCTGTTTCGAGAAGTACTTTACGTCAGGCTTTTTCTCCGTGTCTCTCTTCCTTCGTCTCCTTCCTCAATCTCTCGATAAGCTCTCTAGGGTTTCAAAATTTGGTTGATACAAAAGGCTCTTCCAAGGCTGCTTCTTTTGTCCTTTAATGTTATATTTATACTTTGGAAGCCATAGGGTTGATTTGGGGTCAAAACAGTCTGAAAAGTCTTGTGAAACTCGAGTTTTTGTGTCAGCCTAATGTAAGCCCCAATCGTGATTAGTAGCTAACCCTCTATGTCATGATCGTGGCCTGGTACGAAGCTCTCTATCATGATCGTTGTAACATCCCCTCACCAATTGCTAGTGAACAGTGACATATGCATGCATTATACATGCACATGCATAGTGGATAAG
>JANIIA010000006.1:34348850-34388142 GCA_027478495.1 Erythroxylum alaternifolium | reverse complement strand
CTAGTTAGGATTAGGCTTGTTTTTAGCATTAAATGGGTTTGTAACCTATTCCTTTTAGGGTTAGGACGTGAGCAAGGGCATAATACCTTATTTTATCCTTGTAAACTTCATATTAGTTGATTAATGAAATTCAGAGATATTCTCTTCAAGAAAGTCATGTTCTTCTTGTTGTTACTTCAAGGATTGCATCACTTATTAGGGTAATCGCTTGTGGAGTGTTCAATTCTTCTTTTTTTCTTTGTGTTTGGGTCTCAATTTCATATTATTGGGGTTTGAACTAGCATGTTCTTAGAATAGAAAGATTATGGGTTTGATTCAATAGGACTTTCAAGAACCTTCTGTTCTTGGGGTTTCCGTATCAAATCCTTATGGTTCACCCACAATGCTCTTAATAAGCTTAACAACTATTTTATGGGAGAGTGCTTCAACGCATGAAGAATTGAAAGAAGGGAGTGTTTTCGGCTCAAAGATAGCGAAAAGAGTGTATCAGCCAAAGAAAAATATCACTCAAAGGAACTACAAAATTACCTTTTATAGGCCACCAAAAGGTGCCTTTAAAGAGTCACGACTCTTCCAAGAGTTATGTCTCTTGGCGAAACATCATGAATCTTCTAAGAGTTATATCTCTTGGTGAAACATCACGACTCTTGACCAAGGGACACATCCTTTGGAAAAAAGTTGTGTATCTTCACATAAAGTCATGGTGGTATACTCATGACCGTTCATTCTTATACATGAACCCCTTTTTGGCAAAATAGTCACAACCATTGGTAGAAACAACACATCCGTCCAAAGTACACATACCTTGGTGAAAGGGTGTCATGTATGTTCATTCTAAGGCAAGGTATATGATGAATCTTCCCCATTGGCCAAATTCAACCTCTTGGACGAATTCATCCTTTCTTGGTCGAATTCATGTATCCATGTGGAGACAATGAACTTGCACTCTCAGTGTATGCATAGGAAGATGCATTGTGGTGTGCTACAGCTCATAGTACACCCTAATGTCCATTGTGCACTCAAGCATACCAAATTCCTTGATCAAGCACCACCATTAAGCGTTGAGTTTCCTCTCCAACTCATGCTCCTTAATTAGCTCTTCTAGCTTAACTAGTGTGAACACATTTATAGCTAGCTTCAATTGCCAAGAACCAAAGATGAACAGGGGTGACCTCAATTGAGTCTAATTAAGCTTATCTCCAACTTTATAGCTATTAACTAGTTTTAATGAGCTCCCACGTGCTCACCTTAAGCTAGCTTTAGACACTTGAGCTAAGGGAAAGTCATGTGAAGCCACTTATAACTACATGAGCTTCATTGAGCTCCCTTGAGCAATGGGTTAGCTCCTTACATAAAACCCAAGCACTTTCAAATATATCTTGGTACGTCAATTGGAATTTGTAACACTTATGCTATAAAATTCCAACAAATTGGAGGTCCAATGACAAGAGCAAGAATAAAATGAATGAAAGAAGCTTTGCAAGGATTAATCATGGAGATGCAAGAAAAGAAGGCTGTTATTGAAGGTGCAAAGGCTGTTACTTTGATGACATATTGATTTATAGTAAGGTTTTTTTGGATGTGCTTAGGAAACAAAAGATGTATGTAAACCTTAAGAAGTGTTCTTTTTGCATGGATAAAGTTGTCTTCTTAGGATTTGTGGTGAGTTCTAAGGGAGTTGAGATTGACTTTGAAAAGGTGAAATCTATCCAAGAATGTTCGACACTAAGTCAGTCAGTGAGGTTAGGAGCTTCCATGGCTTAGCATGCTTTTATAGGCGATTTGTTAGAGATTTCTTTACTATTGCCACTCCATTGAATGAAATCGTTAAGAAGAATGTTGGTTTTAGATAGGAGAAAGAATAGGAAAATGCATTTAATACTTTAAAGGAAAAGCTATGTACTACACCCGTTTTGCATTTGTCTGTTTTTTTCAAAACTTTTGAAATTGAATGTAATGATTATGGGATTGGTATAGGGGTTGTTTTGATGTAGGAGAATCATCCCATAGCATATTTCAGTAACAAGTTGAGCAGATCAGTTTTGATTACTCCACTTATGATAAAGAGCTTTATGCCTTGGTGAGAGCTCTTGAAGTTTAATAACATTACTTACTGCCTAAAGAGTTCATGATGCATAGTGATAATCTCTCAAGTACTTGAAGGGATAAGGGAAATTGATCAAAAGGCATGCAAGTTGGTTGGAGTATTTTGAAGCATTCCCATATGTGATTAAATACAAGCAAAGTAAGGAAAATGTTGTGGCTAATGCATTGTCAAAAAGGTATGCTTTGATTTCTATGCTTACTTTTAAGTTACTTGGATGTGAGCATTTGAAAGAGTTGTGCATGGATTATGATGATTTTGCTAATGTATATCAAGCTTGTGAACATATTGCATTTGATAAGTTCTGTAGACATGAACTTTGCATTCTTGCATGTTTTATTAGAGAGTTGCTTTAGAGAATCACATAGTGAAGGGTTAATGGGGCATTTTGGTGTGTAAAAGACCTTAGATATGCTTAGAGAACTTTTTTTTGGCCAAATATAATAAGATATGTGGAAAGGGTTTGTGCTAAGTGTATTGCAACATCCACAGATTGATTGACTAAATGAGATAGTTAATAGGATTTTAGGGACCATGTTGCATGCAATTGTTAGGAAGAACTTGAAAACCTCGAAAGATTCTTTTCCATTTATTGAGTTTCCATATATTCGTTCTACACATTCTCCTACAGGTTATTTTCCATTTGAAATTGTGTATGGTTTAAATCCATTAACTATCCTTTGACTAAGATTG
The DNA here is from genome assembly GCA_027478495.1 of Erythroxylum alaternifolium. Taxonomy (NCBI): domain Eukaryota; kingdom Viridiplantae; phylum Streptophyta; class Magnoliopsida; order Malpighiales; family Erythroxylaceae; genus Erythroxylum; species Erythroxylum alaternifolium. Next base: position 34,385,345 of record JANIIA010000006.1, on the reverse strand, counting down.
CTAGTTTATATGGCAATAGAAGGCTAACTTGGTTAAAACAATACATGATAAAGCACGTGAATAGATTGGGAAAAAAATTGCATATATGTACAAAGAGAAAATAAAGGTAGAAAGCAAGTTCTCTTTGAGCCAGGTTATTAGGTTTGGGTGCATATGCGAAAAGAAAGGTTTTCACAAAAAAGGAAATCAAAACTTGATGCAAAGGGTGATGGACCATTCCAAGTGTTAGAAAGCATCAATGACAATGCATACAAGATAAACTTGCCAAGTGAGTATAATATTAGTGCTACTTTTATTGTTTATGACTTTTCTCCTGTTGACTTTAATTTAGATTCAAGAATAAATCTTTTTTAAAAGGGAGGGGATGATGTGAGCATGACCATGGTACTTCATAAGAGAAATAGAACCAAAGGCAACCGATGGTCCGCGCCTTTCACCTGCTATTTCATCACTGGGTAAGTTAATTAGGGACTTTGCCAGGTATGATATAATGAGTAGCTTTAGGAGATTGTATGGAGTCTCAACAAACAAGGAGGGCCAATGACATTATAACTAATCAAGTTGTGCGGAATGTGCAAGAAGACTTTCATTCTTGTTTAATTAATTATTTTAAGCTAGAAGCATAACTCTGGGCAGCCCACTACTTATGTTTTGTGCTTATTTTAGTGAGAAGGACTTTTATTAACTTTCATCTCATTTAATTAAAACCTTTTAGGTTTAATGGGCTGTATTTTAGAAATACTAGTTTAGGCTTTAGTTAATTTGGTGGGAGGCCCATGTTTAGGGTTTGTTTCTTTTCAAGGGGTATAAACACCTCATAATAAACATTATTTAGGGATTTTAGATGAATAAATTCTCACGTTGGCTTGACCGAATTTGTTAGGGAGCATTTCTTATCTTCTTCTATTGCATCAAGAATATAATTCTTATCAAGGTAATTAATTGTGGCAAATTTCTATTCTTATTTTCAAAGCAACCTTATTATATGTGTTTTCTTTCATATAATTGAGGAGGTTCACTAGGGTTAAGGATTTCTTCTTGTTGTTCTCTACAAAGTGTGTGTTTAAAGGGTTTCAAGTTCTTTAACCTTAAGGTTCTGCATCACATATACAACTTCAAAAGGTTAAAATGAAGTAGTAGAATGAACAAAACTATTGTAGGCAAACTCGATACGTTTCAAACATTGTTCCCATCGTTTTAAGTTCTTATGTATGATATCACGCAACAAAGAAGTGAGTTTCCTATTAACTACTTCAGTTTTCCCATCTGTTTGGGGATGTGCAATGGTAGAAAACAAGAGTTTTGTTCCTCACTTAGTCCATAAAGTGCGCCAAAAATGACTTAAGAACTTAACATCTCTATCACTAACAATTGTCTTGGGCAAACCATGCAATCAAATAACCTCTTTAAAGAACAAATCAGCAATATGTGTTTCATCATTAGATTTAGAACATGCAATAAAATGAGCTATTTTGCTAAACCGATCAACAAAAAAAAAAAAGCTATCCTAAACACTTTGAGACCTTGGTAAACCTATTAAAAAATACATTGAAATATCAATCCAAGGTTGATTAGGCACAGGTAAAGGGGTATAAAGGCCATGCCTTTTTACTTTTAAGACTTTGCTTGCTTACATGTTATAAACTCACCACAAACAGATTTCACATCATGTTTCATTTTTGGCCAATAAAAATTTTCATCCAATATATCCAAAGTCTTTTGGACACTAAAAATGCCTCATCAAACCTTCCATATGAGTTTCCATAACAAGTAACTTACGAATAGAACTAGTAGGCACACAAAAATTTTCTTTCTTAAATAGAAATCCTTCATGCCTACGAAAGTCACCAAATGCACACTAGAACAAGCATCCCACCATTGGCCAAAGTAATAATCATTTGCATACAATTCTTTAAGCAATTCAAAACCAAGTAGTTTAGTTTGCAAAGAAGTAAGTAATGTGTACCTTCTAGACAATGCTTTAGCCACAACATTCTCCTTTCCATGTTTGTACTTTATGACATAAGGAAATGTTTCTATGAATTCCAATCACTTTGCATGCCTTTCATTGAGCTTACTTTGGGATTTCTAGAACTTTAAACTCTCATGATCAGAATGAATGATGAATTCCCTTGGCCACAAGTAGTGTTGCCATGTTTGAAGAGTTTTTACTAATGCATATAGTTCTTTATCATAAGTAGGATAATTTAATGTTGCCCCATTTATTTTTTCACTAAAATAAGCTATTAGTTTAGAGTCTTGCATTAATATAGCCCCTATTCCAATTCCAAATGCATCACATTCAACTCCAAAAGCTTTATCAAAATTGGGAAAACACAATAAAGATGCCTTAGTTAGCTTATCTTTCAATATATTAAAAGCTTGATCATGCACATCATCCCATTTAAAAACAACATTCTTTTTAACAATTTCATTTAAAAGTGTAGCAATGGAACTAAAGCCTTTTAAGAAATCTTCGATAGAAACTTGCTAGACCACGAAAATTTCTCATCTTATTTGCATTCTTAGGTGTAGGCTAGTCCCTTATCGCCTTTACCTTCTCTTCATCAACACTAACACCTTGCGAACTAATAACAAATCCAAGAAACACAATAGATTCCATGTAAAATGTACACTTTTTAAGATTAGCATATAATTGGTAAGATAAATTAAAAAAAACATGCAAGTGGTCCACGTGATCATTTAAATTCTTGCTATAAACTAAAATATTGTCAAAGTAAAATACCACAAAGTGTCTAGTGAAAGCATGCAAGGTATAGCTCATAAGCCTCGTGAAAGTACTAGGTGCACTAGCTAAGCCAAAGGGCATTACTTACTCATACAATCCATATTTAGTTTTAAACGTTGTTTTCCATTCATCTCCTTCTTTCATTTTAAATTTTATAGTAGCCATTCTGTAAATCAAACTTAGAAAACAAGCATAAGGCATGTAATTCATCAAGATTATCATCTAACTGAGGGATAGGATGTCTATACTTAACTGTTATTTTATTTATGACTTGACAATATACACACATGTGCATGTTCCATCTTTCTTTGGGACTAAGATTACGAGAACCGAACATGGGCTAAGACTCTCTCACACAAATCCCTTTTGCACCAAGTCATCAACTTGTCATTGTATCTCCTTTGCTTCCTTAGGATTGACTTTATAGGCAAGTCGATTAGGAATAGTAGCCCAGGGTATGAAATCCATTTGATGTTTAATGCCTCTTAAATGGGGTAGTTCATGTGGTATCCTTTTGAGAAAAAATGCCCTCAAACTCTTGTAATAAAGAAACAATCACAGTAGGCAAAGTTGGGTTAAGGTCACTAGTAGCAAAATAAACATCCTTATACATAAGTACAAGTAGTGGCTGCCTTGTGAACATAGCACTCTTAACCTCACTTTTTCTAGAAATTACATTTAATTTCTTGCTTTTCTCTATTTCTATAACACTTTCTTTCTGTATTTTTCCTCTTGGCCTCACTCTTTTTCTTTTCTCTCATTTGTTGTTTTTCTTTCTTTTTCTTTTTTTCTTACTCACTAATCTAATTTCCTCTCATTTTATACTCACTTGCTATCCTAATCTAATCCTCATAAGCTTGTAAGGGTTTAAGAGGGGTTAGTACAATGGTTTGATTATTAAGTACAAAAGAGTAAAAGTCTGTGTATCCATCATGTCTAACCTTCCTATCAAATTGCCATGAATGACCTAACAAAATGTGCCCAACATGCATTGCGGTGACATCACAAAGAACTTTGTCTCTATAGTTGCTAATAGAAAAAGACATTGAAACTTGCTTGGCCACCTTAATTTCTCCATATTCATTCAGCCATTGCAACTTAAAAGGTTTAGGATGCTTGAAGGTATCTAAATTCAGCTTATCAACTAACAAAGTACTAGCAATGTTAGTACAACTGCCACTATCAATAATCAAGCTACATACCTTGTTTTTAATATGATATTGAGTATAGGAAAGGTGCTCACATTGCTTCTGTTCATTTTCATCCTTGGAATATTTAGTGCACGCCTTATGACTAGCATATCTTTATGCACGAGTTCTTCAACTTCAACATCAACATCATAATAGTGCTCTAATGGTGGCATTTCATCATCACTTGCACTAACACTCTGTACATCAACATTCAAGAACACGATCATAGCTCTTTTGTTTGGACATTGAGCAGTAATATGTCCAAGCCCTTGACACCTAAAGCACTTAATAACCAGAGATTTAGGAGAAGATTTAGTTTCTATTTTACCTTTAAAAGCAGCAGCTGAATCCTTTAGCTTTGCATGTCCTTTCGATTTCAAGGTTGAGTTGGTGTCTTTGTCTTTCCAAGTTGACTTCCAAGAAGAGTGAGAAGTCGACCTTGATTTTCTTGATTTTTGTTGTTTCTCAACCTTAATGGCCTTATATAGCAATTCCTCCATCTCCACATAGTGTTGCAACTATACCACATCAATAATCTCTTTGTTTAAACCACCTATCAATCGAGCCATTATTGCCTCTCTGGTCCCCTTTATGTTTTCCCTAATCATGGCCACCTCCATCTCTTTGTAGTAGTCTTCTACACTCTTGGACCATTGAACTAGCCCTTGCAACTTTCTATGCAAATCTCTATAGTAATGGCTATGTATAAATCTCTTGCGCATTACCATCTTCCTTTCTTCCCATGACTGAATTAGTCTCTCACCATTCCTCCTTCCATTTATCACTAATTGATCCCACCAAATTCTTGCATAATCTATGAATCCAAAAGTTGCAAGTTTCACCTTTTCCTTGGAGTAGTTATGGCATTCAAAAATGTGCTCAACCTTTCTTTCCTGCTCCAAATAGAGCTCAGGATCATTCTTGCCTTGAAAGGCTGGAATCATCATATCCCTTTTGGAAACGTCCTTCTTGACTCATATAGAGTTGGAATCTTCATACTCTGATTTGTATTCTTCCACCTCCTCAAACACAAGCATTCTAGTGGATTTGGAAGCTGATGAAATTTGAAAATCATCAAACCTAGTGTTTATCTTCTTAAATTGTTCGTTGACAGCCTTCTTGAACAATTTCATGTAAATTTTTTATTGTTCTCCTTCACAACTCCTATTTATAACCTGCAAAAAAAAGTTAGTAGCAAAACAAAATAGGATTCTCACACACTCACTCACGTGTTCACACTCAAAATAATGTAAGTTTCATTTGTGTTTCACTATATTTTTGGCCTTTCATGATGCTGTTCTCACCACTCTTGCCTTTTTTTTCCACTCAAGCCAACCCCTCTGTTATGTTCTTAATAGAATCAAGACTAAGAAAACAAGAGGAGTAATCGGTTAGATGATGGTAAATCTTAAAAATTAGAACTTTAAAAACTCAACTGAGGCAAATGGTAAACACAAAGAAAATAATAATTAAAGAGTCAAATAAATAAGATAACTTCAAGAGGAAGAAAAAGAAATGCAAAAGAATGTATTATAAAACAAAAAAGTGAACAACTTGTAATTGCTCTATCATGCATAAATTGTCTAACAAAGAGAAGCAAGAAATTATTCGTGAATTGAAAAAATGGTCTAGAATCAATTAACCAAACTCAAAAAAGGAAAGGAAATAAATAATTTTCTTAGAATATGATTCCTTGATTACAAAAATTGGATTAGATTGCAATGCTAATAGATAACTCAAATCAGATGCAAGATACACAAATTAGTTCACAACGTCTATTTTTTGTTTTGTTTTTTTATCAAACGAGGTTTTTTTAAATGATATTGTAACTAATTCAAAATGAAAAGAATGATCTGAACTTTAAAAAGATAGCAACATAATTGCAATGAATCTGAAAGCGAACTTAGACAAAAGAATGATCTGAAATTGTAAATCAACAAGGACTCCAACAAAGGACAAAGGAAACAAACACCAAACAATGATAATGAAAGGAGAGAAACCTGATTTCTACAAACCTAGTTCTGATACCAAATGATACGACACTAGGTAACCTACCCAAGGAACTCTTGATCCATTTGTTAAGCGTGCCCAAAATTATAGAAAATAAGTTGAACAATTAGATTAGAACCTTAAGGAAGCTAAGTCCTTAAATTTCAAATCTTAAGACGCCATAAAGTTTATCAGTCCCTTGATAAGTCAGGCTGGTATTCCACCAAGAATATAAAATAACAAGAAAAACTTGCTAGAAAATACCTCAATTTTTATTGATAATGATGATGATCTTGTAATACATTAGATGGCCTTTCAAATAGGCATCATAATATCCTTATCCTATAAGGAAAGGGTTTTATTACCTATTCCTAGTTCATGCTTAGTAAGAAAGACCTATATAAGAAAGGGAATAAGTTAATTTTATTATACAAATCAGTCTCGAATGTGGATATCTCGTAAATTATGGAAACAATCTGATTTATCTAGATATGGACGAAATTATTAAGGAACAAGTCTTAATAAGGCCTTGTTCACACAAAAAGGAAAATTTGGGCTTAATTAAATCAATAAAACCAACCCACTTGCTGATTACATCTTAATTATGTAGGTTGGGGTTCCTTCAAACCCATGTGCGATGATTAGCCTTGTATCTTGGATTCCAAGCTTTGTTCACCATGTACTAAATCTTGTCTAACATCTTGTACATGAAGATAAGTAACTAATCTTGGTAATTCCTTAGCACCTTCAATAACAGCCTCCTTTTCTTGCATTTCCATGATTAATCCTTACAAAGCTTCTTTCATTTGTTTTGTTCTTACTTTAGTCATTGGATCTCCAATTCCTTGCAATCTTAGGAAAATTTTCTTAACATCATCTGGAGCCATTCGATCAGTATCTTGATCCCCATCACTACTAGAGGAAAAAAATCTAATCCATACAACATTTGTCTATACAGCCACCATATCCTTTCAAAGAATACCTCTTTAGGAAAAGTTGAGACACATTCATGGGAAAATAGATCCTCCTTCGATGATTTTAGGCGATTTTAATAGTACCATTTTTCATTTTGAAGATGACGATAACACTAGCTTAAGGAACCATAGTGATTATCTTAGAACCTATGCCAACCAACTAAAAGTGACAAATTTGAGATGTTAACTTTTTATACATGGAGTACAAGACAAAGTGGAAGTTGGTCCAATAGGAAAAAGTTGAATAAAGCAATTCCTAATGATTAGTAGCTATCCAATTTCTATAGAAGAAAGGATATCTTCTCTAAATAAAGGACCTTTTAGCAGTCACACATTGAACTTCTTGATATAAAAAAGAAGCATAAGAGAAAAGCCCCCTTTTAATTAAATAATTTTTAGTGAGAGTAGATGGTTATGAAAAGGAATACGATATTTGCTCACCAAGGTGGTGAAGTTTAGATGTGCATGAGGAGGCTTTCAATAGTAATGAAGAGCTCAAGATACTAAAATAAAAAAATTGCAGCAACACCTTGAAGATTAGTAAAGAAGATAGAGCTACTCTCTCCTAAAGTCAAAGATCTGTATCAATTTCCAGGAGATTTGTCAAGACTCGCAAATGAGAGAACAACTCTAATGGATTACAGTTATGCTTTAGAGGTAAACAACTCCTTATTAAAGAAAAAGTATAGAATTCAATGGCTTAAATAAGGGATAAAAACAAAAATATTTTCCACAAATATGTCCTTTTTAGAATGAAAATGAACAAATTTTTATTGAGAGTAGCACTACTACCTATTTTCAACAATTCTTATAATCCTTTATGAAGAATTGGAGGTCTAATGAATAGGGCAAAGACCAAAAACATGAAGACAACTTTGCAAGGATTAATCAAGGAGATACAAGAAAAGTAGGTTGTTCAAGATGAATCAGATGCATTGTCAAGATTAATCATTTTTCTACATATTAATGGAAGACCCAATAGGAACTTGTCCTAGAGAATCTTTAACAAGATGGAACTATGCCCAGTAATGGCTAGAATCAAACACACATAGAAGCGTAAGAAACAAAATTGAAAAGATAGTAATAATAGAAAACAAAGAGAAAAGGGGTTAATAGAATGTTGGTCAATGGAAAGAACCCTAAGAGAACTTGTCTCTTAGAACCCTAGCAAGAATGTTGGTCAATGGAAAGACCATAAGAGAACTTGTCTCTTAGAACTCTAACTTTGGGATGCCACAAAGGAAGACCACTCCTTTGATAAGTCAAGTATTCTCAAAGAATATAAAGAAAGCAAGGATGCTCTCAATAATACTCAATATTATTTCTGAATGAAAAATTCCCTTCAAAGTACATAGATGCTGCCTATTTATAGGAAAAACATCCTAACTTAATGTCCTAAAAAAGAAAATAAATAAAAGAAAATAAATCAATCCCTAAAAGGAAGCAAAATAAACTTAGAAAGGTGTTGACTAAATGACCTTATTTCAAGGAAAACAAAAAGAAAACTAATTAAAACATGATCTTAACATATTGGATCTTATAGATCACAACCTCCTTATTTTAAGTGGCACATAGTTGTCACATGGTATTTTAAGTGAGTTCTCCCAATTAGACTCCATGTGGGTCATTGGACACTTCGTGTTGGGCTTCAAGAGTAAGACAATGTCTCTTGAACCTTTATGAGGTGAAATCTGAATCAGCAACATGGGTTCTATCTCTTGAAGGTCTTGGATCAAACAATTCAATGTTTGCTTCATTGCTTTGGCCCTAGCTCTTGTCATTGGGCCTCCACCATCTTCTAATGGATCTTTAGGAACATTAGACTTGAATGTTAGGCCTTTGATATGGGAATTTCGTTCAGCCCCTTGCCTTGCATATTCAGACTTCAAATCTAATCCAATTTAAACTCCTAAGCCTCCTTTTGTAAGCAAATCATAAAAGTCCAAGAGGTATTGTCTTACTCTTCAAAGCCCAACATGAAGTGTCCAAAGGCCCACAATGAGTCTGATTGGAAGAATTCACGTAAAATACCATGTGCCACTTAAAAATAAGGAGAAGGTCATACTCCATAAGGTCCACTATGTTCAGATCATGTTTTAATTAGTTTCCTTTTTGTTTTCCTTCAAATAAGGTTCTAAGTTTTTTTTGTTTCCTTTTATTTTAGGGGTTGATTTGTTTCCTTTGACTTAGGTTCTACCTTAGGACATTAATTTATAAAGTTTTTCCTATAAATAGGCACCCTTTATGTACTTTGAGGAGATTGATTCAGAAATAATATAGAGTATTATTTAGAGCATTTTTGCTTTCTTTATATTCTTTGAGAATACTTGACTTATCAAAGATGTGGTCTTCCTTTATGGTGTCCCAATGCTAGGGTTCTAAGAGACAAGTTCTCTTAGGGCTCTTTCCATTTTGTTTCTTATGCTTCCGTGTGTGTGTTTGATTCTAGCCATTCCTGGGCATGATTCCATCTTGTCGAAGGTTCTCTAGGAAAAATTCTTATTAGGTCTCACATCATTAGTTATTAGGGCTTTGGTTGCTAGATTTTAAATTGCTATCCTTTTGTGTTGTTTATTTTCGTTCTTCTTCTTTGTCTATTTTTCATCCATTGTTTTGTTCACTTTTTGTATGAGTTTTTGGCTGACTAATATATTTTTCTTGAAGTTCAGAATATCTTCTTTCTCCTTGTTTTGGAATCATTCCAATCCAAGATTTAAAGAGCAAGTTACAGTAAGTTGAAATTTGAGAGCGTCCAGCTTCTAAAAATTGCTTTGCATTTTTTATTCGTGTGAACTTCAAATTATCTGGAGAAAAAAAGCAAAGAAGCAGAAGTCCAAAAAAAGAAAAGAACAAAAACAAAAAATCAGAGTGTAACACACTCTATGGAAAGGTTGAGTCAGATGGATGAAGTTTTGCTGGTTTTTCCTTGGAGGATTGAATTCAGCTATGAAGGAATTAAGATGAATAGAATTTTTTGAAACCTTATACTAATCGATACGTAAAGCTAATCTCTACAACACCTCTTGGAAACTTGTTCCAAGCAATCCCGATGATTAAATCAACCAAGAGAAAGGAACCAAATAACACGCCATAATTGAACAATTGATAAGTGGAATTAGGTTCTTGGTGAAACGAAAACAAGAGGATAGTTCTTAACTAAAGTTGATGGCTACAATAATAGTAATTCCAAAATCTTCCTATTTCTACCCTAATGAGCCTATTTATACCTAGGTCAATTAATAAAAGGTTGGGCTAAAATACATGAAAGCTTGAAATAAAACAAAGGTCCAAAAATAATAAAAGTAAGAAAGAATTGCTCTTAGGCTTAAGTAAAATAAATAGCCCAAGACCTATTTAATTAACACATGACCGACTTGTACACTGCTTGGGCTTAAGTGATGGAACATTAAAATTACCCCAAGTCTTTATGTCTTCAAACCCTAAGTGTGACCAGTCCAAGGATTTGGATTAAGTGAATTAATTTGGGCTTTAACCCACTAAACCCTCCTCCATTAGGCTTGGAACTCTCCACCCTCTCCAAATAAAAGCCCACATGTGTGTAAAGAGCCTCTTGAAGTCTATTGGCCCTAGCTTTGGTCATAAGCCCTTCTAGAATGATAAGCTCGGTCCATGGGCCTCTGACATCCACTCGTGGTCCATTTGGTGTCACCCTGATACTACTCATATCAGCCCCTCTCTCCTCAAGAAGATTTTTCCTCGAATCTGAATCCATATCAAAAGGAGAAATATCAATAACATTAAAAGTAACGAACACATTATACTCACCTGGAAGATCAATCTTGTAGGTGTTGTCATCGCTCCACCCCAATACCTATAATAGATTATCACCCCTAGGATCCAGCTTGGGTTTCCTCAGGATAGGAAACGTCTCTTTCCTCAGATGCACCAAAACCTAATCACCAAGTTCAAAGGTCACCTTTCTTGTGCCCCTCGTTGTCTTACTTTGCATATACCTTATTCCTTTGCTCAATGTACTTCTCGCCTTCTCATACAACTCTCTGACCATCTTAGCTTTCCTTTTGCCATTTGTACTAGACAACCCATGCAAAGGTAAAGGCATCAAATCCAAAACAATCAAAGGATTAAAACCATAAACAAGCTCAAAAGGTGAAAAAACTGTGGTAGAATGCACACTCCTGTTATATGCAAACTCAATAAATGGTAAACACTCACCCCTAAGTTTTCAAATTCTTACCCCCTACAACACGCAACAAGGTACCCAAGGTCCTATGAACTACCTCGGTCTGCCCATCTATCTGCGGATGACAAGTAGTAGAATAAAGTAATTTTGTACCCAACTTGTCTCATAAAACACGCCAAAAATGGCTTTAAAACTTAGCATATCTGTCAGACCATGCAATATAACATCTCTGAAAAATAAATCAACTACATGCACAACATCATCAGTCTTATGGCATGCAATGAAATGCGTAATCTTGTTAAACCTATCCATAACAACAATGATGTTAGCAAAACCCCTCTTTATCCTAGCCAAGCCCAAAACAAAGTCCATAGAAACATCAACCCACAGTTCAGTAGGCAAAGGTAAAGGGGTATACAATCCATGAGGTTTGACAGTGGATTTTGCTTGTCTACATGCATTGTGTTTAGCACATATACGTTCAACATCCCTATGCATACCTGGCCAATAAAAATGTTCATGCAAAATATCCAAAGTCTTAGAAACCCCAAAATGACCCATCAAACCACCACTATGGGCCTCGTGCATAAATAAAGCACGCATAGAACAATTAAGCACACTCAATTGACTACCCCTAAATAGATAGGCATCTTGTCTATAGAATTTCTGGAATAAAACATGCTCACAAGCAAAATACACAGTAGCAAAATCAACATCTGAGGTATACAAATCCTTAAGGTGCTTAAAACCTAAAAGTTTAGAACTAAGAGCAGAAAGTAAAGTGTACCGCCTAGATAATGCATTAGAACCACATTCTCCTTCCCTTGCTTGTATCAAAGCACATAGAGAAAAGTCTCCAGAAACTCCACCTAAGTACCATGTCTCTTACTCAACCTGCCTTATCCTGTCAAGTGCTTTAAGGACTCATGATCCATCCTAATGACAAATTCCCTGGGTTGAAGGTAATGTCTCCACACCTCCAGTGCCCTCACAATAGGATATAATTCCTTGACATAGGTTGGATAATTGAGTTGTGCAATACTAAACTTCTCACTGAAGTATGCAACTAGCCTATTTTCTTACAAAAGCATAACACCTATACTAATTTCAGAAGCATCACATTCCACCTCAAAACCTTAATCAAATTTAGGTAAACAAAGAATAGGAGCAAAACACAATTTATCTTTTAGTTCTAAAAATGCATGTTCCTGTTCCTTACTCCATGTAAACCCTTTCTCCTTTTTGACTATTTCAGTCAGAGGAGTAGTAATGGTAAAGAAATCTTTCACAAACCTCCTATAAAAACTGGCAAGTCTATGAAAACTCCTCACCTCACCCTCACTTTTAGGCATTGGCCACTCTCAAATAGCCTTCACCTTCTCACTATCAACCTCTACTCCTTGAGTGCTAACTACAAATCCTAAGAAAATTCTATTAATGCAAAATGTGCACTTCTTAAGATTTGCATACAGTTTCTCTTTTCTCAACATATCTAACACACACCTTACATGCATGACATGCTCATCAAGATGGGAGCTATAAACCAAAATATCATCAAAATATAAAATCACAAATTTACTAACAAACTCATGCAAAACATGATTCATTAACCTCATAAATGTACTAGGTGCATTAGTTAATCCAAAAGTCATATTAGCCATTCATACAATCCATATTTGGTTTTAAATGCAGTTTTCCACTCATCTCCTGGTTTCATTCAAATCTGATGGTATCCACTTTTCAAATTAATCTTAGTAAATAAACAAGCTCCATGCAATTCATCCAACCTGTTATCAAGTCTAGGGATAGGATGGTGATACTTCATAGTGATTTTATTTACAGTTCTGTAATCCATACACATCCTCTAAGTCCCATCTTTTTTTGGCACCAGCAACACAGGCACAGCACAAGGACTCAAACTCTCCCTCACATGCCCCTTTTCCAATAGCTTATCCATTTGCTTTTGAAACTCTTTTGTCTCCTCAAGGTTACTCCTGTAAGCTGGATGGTTAGGAATCCGAGCTCTAGGCATAAAGTCTATCTGATGCTCTATGCTCCTAAGGGTGGTAGTCCCTTGGGCATCTCCTTAGGAAAGACATCTGAATAATGCTACAAAAGAGATGCAAACACACTAGGAAAAGAATTAAGACGGTTAGTATCAGAATCTAAACACTCTCTATATCTCACTATCACTAGTGCTCTCTTCTCTCCAGTTGCTCTCCTCAAATCTTTTCCCTCAACAAACAAGCTCACTTTTCTCTCTTTCTTTTCACTCTTTTTTTCCCTCACTGAGCTCTTCTCTCCTGCACATCCCACTTTCTTTTCCTCACTCGTGCTATCACTCCCTATTGGGCCAATTTCTTTTGTCTTTTGGGCCTCTTTTCCCTCATCATTTTTCTTTAACTCACTATCCAAACCCTCCTCTCTTTGTAAAGCTTTGATTTGGTCTAGGTAAATCTCATAAGGAGATAAAGGGACAAAAGTGAAGTTTCTACCTTTGAAATTGAATGTGCACTTGTTTGTGTACCCATCACATGAAACCTGCTTATTAAACTGCCAAGGCCTCCCAAGAAACAAACGTCTTGCCTTCACGGGTGTCACATCACACAACACCTCATCCTCACACCTCCCTATTAAAAGTGGCATCAATACCTGTCTAGTCAATTTCACATTCTCACTATCATTAAACCATTGCAAATTATATGGCTCTTGATATTTCCTATAGGTCAAGCCTAATTTCTCCACCACATTTCGACTAGCCCCATTGGTACAGCTACCCCCATCTATGATCAGATTACAAACCTTACCTCCCATTAAACATCTAGAATGAAACAAGTTCTCCCTTTGATCAAGAATCTCATCTCTCATTCTAGCACTTAGTACGCTCCTAACTACAGGTGCTTCCCCTATGACCACTCTCTCTACACATTCATCATCATCATCATAAACATTATCACAAGGTAAATCATCAACATCACTATCCTCAAAATCAATAACCCCATTATCCCTTATATACATCACTTTTTTATTAAGGCAATTAGAAGCAATATGACCAGAACCCAAGCATTTAAAACATTTGATTGTAGAATGCTTACTAGAAGTAGCTTGAGTTGAAGAGTTACCTTTTTGATCAGCCCCATTAGTCGACTTCTTTAGGGTCTCCTTGAAGTCTACTCCGTTGTCTTTGGACTTCTCCTTCTTCTTGGGCCATTTTGAGCTCCATGGATAGCTAAAACTCGCCCCACTCCTTACTGTCACTTTTGATCTCAATTGCCTCTCCACTTTTATGGCCACAATCACCATATCTTTAATCTCCACATAGTGTTGAAGCTCCACCACATTTGCTATCTCCCTGTTCAATCCACTCAAGAACATTGCCATGGTGGCTTAGCAACCTCCATCTCCTTGTAGTAGTGCTCAACTGACTTAGACCCTTGGGTGAGTCTTTGGAGTTTTTGACGTATCTCTCGGTAATAGTATGAAGGTACAAATCTCTTCCTTATACATACCTTCATTGTTGCCCAAGTAGTGATGGGTCTCTCTCCATTCCTCCTCCTAGAAGTTACAAGCTAATCCCATCATATTAGTGCATAGCCTGTAAATTCAACAGCATCAAGTTTTACGTTTTTCTCCTCTTAGAAATTGTGGCACTTGAAAATCAAATCAACCCTCCTTTCCCACTCCAAATATGCCTCAACATCATTCCTACCCTTGAAGGTTAGAATATGCATCTTGATGGATTTGAGGTCTCCATGTCGCCTGTTGAGTGGTTCTCCTCTCTGAGCTCTTCTAGGCATACTCTCCTTATACTCCTCCTCCTAATCATCAAAATCCTCCTCCTCAGGCTCATACCGTGATGGTAGTGGTTGATGAAAAGATGGTACTTGTTGTCGAAATGTAGCGCGCCTAGCTTGAGTTTCCTCGTGTCCCTCACTCCTAAGCTCATTAATTTGTTGAGCTTACCTCTCTATGGTTTCCCTCATTTCCGTGAAGTGAACATTGAAGCACTCAAATTGTTGTTAAATGGCTCTCAAAGTGAAAGCATTCATCTCCCCCACTCATCCTTCATCTTGGTTTCCACCTTCCTGTGACATTTTATGAATGTTCTTTTGTGCAAAAAAAATCAAAGGTTAGTAGAAAACATCCTCACAATCACTCCCTCAAATGTTTCACCTGAGGATGAATTTTTATTTTACTCTCCCCTTGTGTTTCACTCAATTCTCAACTTTTACCCTCTTTTGTTCTCACACTCTCTAGCCTTTTATCACTCAATCTCCCCTTAGTTCAAGTCGCACTTCGGAACCAATCTCTAATAGATCAAGAGATTCAATAAGGGGCATTGTGAAATCCAACAACTAATTTCCAACAATGAGTTTGACATAATATACCCGAAATCAAGCTAAAACAAGGACTTCCAAGAACATACAATTCAAGAATGGAAGAACAACAATTTGCACAAATATTTCTTTCTTTTCTTTTTGTTTCTTTCTTTTTTATTTTTGTTTCTTTCTTCTCTTTTTCACTCTTTCTTTTTCTTTTCATTTCTTTCTTTTTTTATATAGGCCGAATATTCAAAGAACAAAAATCAAGAAGAATAGATAAAACTCTAGTCAAAATCACACTTGAGTTTTGATGAGAATCTGATGAACTTGATGGTGATAGTGGCTGCCTTCTATGTCTGTTGGAGTTGAATAGGAATTCACCTCCGAACCAAGCTTTGATACCAAAAATAACACGCACCATGAAAGGGTTGAGTCAGATGGATGAATTTTTGGTGGTTTTTTCTTAGAGGATTGAATTTGGCTATGAAGGAATTAAGACGAACAGAATTTTTCGAAACCCTAAGCTAATGGATACGCAAGGCTAATCTCTACAACTTCTCTTAGAAACTTATTCCAAGCAATCCCAATGATCAAAATCAACTAAGAGAAAGGAACCAAATAACACGTCACAATTGAAGAATTGATAAGTGAAATTAGGTTCTTACTGAAACGAAAACAAAAGGATAATTCCTTACCGAAGTCGATGGCTACAGCAATAATAATACTAAAATCTTCCTATTTCTGACCTAATGAGCCTATTTATACCTTGTTCAATTAATAAAAGGTTAGGATAAAATACATGGAAGCTTGAACTAAAACAAAGGTCCAAAAATAATAAAAATAAGAAAGAATTTCTCTTGGGCTTAAGTGAATTAAATAGCTCAAGTCCTATTTAATTAACACATGGTCAACTTCTACGCTACTTAGGCTTAAGTGATGGAACGTTAAAATTAGCCCAAGTATTCATGTCTTCAAACCCCAAGTGTGATTGGTCCAAGTATTCGAGTTAAGTAAATTAATTTGGGTTATAACCCACTAAACTCTCCTCCAATAGGCATGGAACTCTCCACCCTCTCCAAATAGAAGCCCACATGCATGTAAAGAGCCTCCTTAAGTCTCTTGCTTCTAACTTTAGTCATAGGCCCTTCTGGCATGACAAGCTCGCTTCTTGGGCCTCTGACATCCACGCCTAGTCCATTTGTTGTAACCCTAGTGTTGCTTACATCAGACTGTGTGCTTAATTTCTATAGAAGTGGAGTCCAAGTTTGCTACTTTCCTAATTGCAATCAAGTAAAGATAACATATTTCCTATTGCTTGAACTTGAATTTAAGTACCTTCATATTTTGTATTGCTTAGAACTTGCTTACTTCCCATTTGCTTCACTTTCTTATTCAATTACTTTCTTATTTTGCCTTTAGTTTCCCATTTTATTTCTTGCGTCATTCATCTTTCTTTAGCTTCAAGTTTGTGTTGAGCTAATCACTTCCTTAATTCATTTCTTATACCTTTTCCTTTACTTGGTTTCCATGTTTCTCCACTTTCCCATCATTTTTCCATCCTAATACTCTTAGTGCTAACTTCCTTTTTTTTTCCTTTTATTTTTAGAGTTGCTGATACAAGAAGCTATGGAAACAATGGAGATCAAGGTGCCACACGCCAAGACAAACTTACTTTGCCAAGTGGACCTATGACAAGGCAATGTGCAGCAAGGCTTAAACAGGCACTTCAATGGTTTGTTCAAAGTCACATTACATCTCACCTTGATGACAAGGCTGAACCATCCATGGAGAATTTGAGTGGAGTAGTCAAGCTTGTGATTCTTCTAGAGAGGACGTGTGGAGGGGCTAATACTTAGCTAAATTTGAAGACAAGATCTTATGGGCTTAATTTAATACGTTGGGCTTGTTATTTATCCTTTATTTATTAGGGCCAAATGACTTGTTATAGACTGGATATTTATTTGCAAGCTTGCCTTAGTTTATTTTACGCTATTTTGGACAACCAAGCATGTGGGCCTAAGTAGAGTGCTCCATTAGGCCCATTCCCCCTTAGGTTTATTTAAGTTATTTTGGTCTTATTTAAGTTAGTTTAGCCTAATCCTAAGTGGATTAGGATCATATTGCATTATTGTACAATAACTCCTAAACTAGTTAAGATTAGGTTTGTTTTTAGCATTAAATGAGTTTGTAACCTATTCCTTTTAGGGTTAGGACGTGAGCAAGCATATAACACCTTATTTTATCCTTGTAAACTTCAAATAAGTTGATTGATGAAATTCAAAGATATTCTCTTCAAGAAAGGCGTGTTCTTTTTGTTGTTACTTCAAAGATTGCATCACTTATCAAGGTAATCACTTATGGCTTGTTCAATTCTTCTATTTTCTTTGGGATTAGGTCTCCATTTCATATAATTGGGGTTTGAACTAGCATGTTCTTAGAATAGAAAGATTGGGGGTTTGATTCAATAGGATTAGACGGCTTCAAGAACTTTGTTTTCTTGGGGTTTCCGTATCAGTTGTTGAGCCCTCTTTTCCCTTAAAGTCCCCTTCCCTTTGCATATTCATCTCCTTTATTCTTCTTCTTTATTTTCCATACCTTATTTCCCCTTTTGATTTGTTGATAATTTTATTTTAGGATTCTAGTCTTGGCTGCCACTTGGTTTGATTACTTCAATTTGATTGCATCTTGTTTCAAATAAGGATACTATAGAAAGCAAGTTGATTGATAAAAGGCAATAGTGTTTGCATTGTAGAAAAAGTTAATTTTTATGCAATACACGAGTTGTTTGGCATCTGTTGAGTGTATACACGTGAGGCTAAGTGGTGAGGTCCATATTGTTTTTTGTTCACTAACATTTTGTAGTTCATAAACATGTCTCAAGAAGATGAATCACATGAACAAGATCTTAAAGTCTTTATGAAGGTTGTGTAAGATCAATTATAAAGGTTGAATGCTAGGTTGGATGACATCCAATTCACATTAAACTCCAAAGGTCCTAGATGGACATTCTTTGAAGAGGATGAAGATGTGCAATAAGAAGATGAAAGCCCCAACACCAGCAGAGGTAGACAAGCTCTTAACAACATAAAATTGAAAATCCCTTCTTTTCAAGCAAAAAACGATGCTGAATTGTTTTTAGAGTGGGAGAGAAAAGTAGAACATGTATTTGAGTGTCATACATAGTGAAGAGAAAAAGATAAAAACTTGATGCTATTGAATTTGGTGATTATACTAGTATTTGGTGGTATCAATTGTAGGTAGTTATAAGGCGGAATCTTGAAAGACCAATCAGCACATGGCAAGAAATGAAAGCCATCACGAGAAAGCGCTTTGTCCCAATTCATTACGATCGAGACTTGTTCAAGTGGCTGTAAAGATTGAGGCAAGGATCCATGAGTGTTGAAGAGTACCACCAAAAGATGGAGATCATTATGATTAGGGCCAATGTTGAGGAGGAATGGGAGCTACTGTGAGAAGATTTCTTGATGGTTTGTGCCTTGAAATTGCTTCTGTTGTAGAGCTACAAAATTTCCTTGACATGGATGAGTTGTTGCATAAGGCCATCATGGTAGAAAAGCAATTAAAGATACAAAATGGTGCTAGATCAAGTTCCTAAAGAAAAGCTTGAAGGAGTCCAAAAATTCCTTCAAATCCAAGGGAGACATCAAGCCAAAGGAGGAAAGTAAGCCTAAATTCTCTACTCCGAATCCTATGGGTAAAAATGACTCTAAACCCTCTTGTTCTACTCTTTCTTCTAAAGATAAGTGCTCTAAATGTCAAGGTTTTAGTCATATTACTTCTCAATGCCCTAACAAAAGAACTATGATTTTGCTTTATAATGGTGATGTTGCTAGTGAAAGTAGTGACAATGATGATTTTGATGACGTGCCTCTATTGAAGGATGTTTTTGATGTTGAGGTTGGTAAAGCCCTTGCGACTAGGCGTGCTCTTAATATCTAACTAAAAGAAGATCTTGAAGAAGAGTAACATGAGCACAACTTTTATACAAGGTGTCTCATTAATGGTAAAGTTTGTAATATGATCATAGATGGTGGAAGTTGTACCAATGTTGCTAGCACATTACTTGTTGACAAGCTTTTATTGCCTACTTTGAAACATCCTAGACCATATAAATTGCAATGGCTTAATGATTGTAGCGAGGTGAAAGTCACCAAACAAGTGATGGTTACATTTTCTATTGGCAAGTATCATGATGAGATTTTATGTGATGTTGCACCTATGTGCTCTGGACATGTTTTGCTTAGTAGGGCATGGCAATTTGATAGAAAAGTTAGGCATGACGGATACAAAAATTACTATTCTTTTCCTTTCCATGGTAAAAATATTGTGATGAATTCTCTTAGGCCCATTTAAGCTTATGAGGATCATGTGAGGATTAAGAAAGAATGCAAATTGTGAGTAAAAGAAAAGAGAGAGAGGTCAAAAAGAAAGAGAAAGAGAAAAAATAAAACGAGTGGGGAGAATGAAGAAAAGACAGTGACTTTATTTACTGGAAAAAGTGAGATCAAGAGAGCTTTAAATGTGAAGAATCTTATATACTTTTATATAAAGTTGCTTCCTTAACTATTAATGAGCTTAATCCATCTTTATCGTCTAGTGTTTTGTCTTTATTGCAGGATTTTAGTGACTTATTTAAGGAGGAGATTCCTAATGGATCGCCCCCTTTGGGAGACATTGAACACCATATAGACTTCCTTCTTAGAGCTTCAATTCTGAATAGGCCCATATATAGAGCCAATCTGGAAGAAACTAAGGAGATCCAAACACAATTTGAGTAGTTTATGAAAAAGGGCTTTGTGAGAGAAAGATTAAGCCCATGTTCTGTGTCGGTTATACTTATTCCTAAGAAAAATGACAAATGGAGAATGTGTGTTGATTGCAAAGCCATCAACAAAATCAAGATGAAATATTGCTACCGTATCTCTCATTTAGATGATATGCTTGATGAGTTTCATGATGTTTGTATATTTTCTAAAATTGATCTTAGAATTGGGTATCCTCAAATTCACCTGAGAAAGGGTGATGAGTGGAAAATTGCTTTCAAAACTAAGCTTGGGTTGTATGAGTGGTTAGTTATGCCTTTTGGTTTAACTATTGCACCCAGTACTTTCATGAGTTTGATTAATCATGTGTTTTACTCTTTTATCAGAAATTATTTGGTTGTCTATTTTGATGATATTCTAGTGTATTCTAGGAGTTTAGATGATCATATGAAACACTTGCATGATGTTATTGGACTTCAAAGAGAGAATAAGCTTTATGCAAATTTAGAAAAATGTTCCTTTTGAATAGATATTGTTGTATTTCTTGGTTTTATTTTAGGTGCTAAAGGACTTCAAGTTGATGAAGAGAAAGTGAAGGCAATTAGAGAATGACCAACTCCCAAGAATGCGAATGAAGTTCGAAACTTCCATGGCTTAGCAAGCTTCTATAGGAGATTTGTGAAGTACTTCTCTACTATTGCTACCCCTTTGAACGAATTGGTAAAAAAATGTAATTTTTAAATGGGCTGATTCACAAGAGGTTGCTTTTAACACCTTGAAAGAAAAATTGACCAATGCTCCTCTTCTTATTCTTCTCGCTTTTTCTAAAGTTTTTAAGGTTAAATGTGATGCTTCTAGAATAGGCTTTGGTGTTTTTTAATGCAGGATTCTAAACCCATTGCTTATTTTAGTGAAAAATTAAGTGGTGCTGCTTTAAATCACTTCACTTATGATAACGAGTTGTATGCTTTAAAAAAGTCTTTAGAGACTTGGCAACATTACTTGTGGCCAAAAGAATTTATCATTCATTCTGAACATAAAAGTTTGAATTTTCTAAAGTCCCAAGGTAAATTGAACAAGAGACATGCCAGGTGGCCAGAATTTATTGAAACTTTTCTTTATGTAATGATGAAGATGGTTTGGCTATAGAAGAGGAAAATGATAATGATGATTTTTTGGGTTTAATCATGAAGTTGCAGGTCCATCTGAAGCCATTTGGGCTTTGTAAGGCTACAGCTCATATTGATCCATTGGTTTATGATGAAGACGAGTTTGAGAAGCTCATTAGAGAAGCCCAAGACGTCCAAGAAGGCTTCTGCTCCATTTGTTAGTGGCATGGAGTTATGATCACCTAATTAAAGCTAATAAAAGCATCCAATGCTCATTATTTCCATTTTTAAGTTATGTTATTTTTCCTTTATTGTTTTGGCTATTTTAAAAACTTAATTTTCTGTTTGAATTCAATTAAGCCCACAGGCCATAAAGGAGTACAATGAGGGGTCAATTTTATGACTTTCCATTTGCAACCTTTCCTTATTTATATGTTGATTTATTTCCATTGTAATGTGACTTGTGTGAATCAATTAAAATTTTGAATTTTAGCCAATTTTTATGTGATTTATCCTTAGGGTTGTTAGTTTTCCAAAACTAACATTTGGGTTTGATAGTTTTCCAAAAACTATTCATTTTTACATCGACATCTTATCGTCAGATTCGACCTACCTGCACTAAATCAGTCATATCTTCCAAATCACACATTTGATTCACACAAAGTTTATATTTCTGAAAATTTCACAGAAAATACTAAAACTTTTATTAATATCGTTTATCAAAATTCTCAGCCCATCGATCCAGAATTCATCTATAATCAAACAGTTTCGTTTTTTACGTTAACTTCATCTTATCGCCAGGTTTGACCTCCTCGCATTAAATCAATCATATCTTTCAAACCACACATCCGATTCACACAAACTTTAGAAAATCCTACAACTTTCATTAAGACCTTCCCCAAAATTCCCATCCAGTCGATCCAGAATTTATCCATAATCAGACTATTTCCACCATAACCTATTCACCAAAATCTGACCACAACTTCTCCAATCAACCTGAGCCTTAATCAGCCTACTTGGCCCCACATTTACACCCAAAAATCTATCACTCATGCATATCAATAGCATACACACATGCGCAAATTTATTTTTTTACACATTACAATGACTGTTTATGCACTCATTTGACATATTTTGGGGTATAAATGATTTTTATTAAAGTGATTATGATGTGGATAGCAGATATTTTTGTCTTGAAAATTGATTTGGAGAATTATATTAATGATTTAGAATTTTTGATGAATTTGAGAGATGTAGGAATTTATGTATGATTTTGGACTAGGAAAAATGCCAAGGGGCAAGACAATTAATAAATGATAATAGAAATAAGTTTCAAATGGTAGTAGAAATTGTTGATAAGTGACATTAAGATCTAATGACAAGTGTCATAGAAAATTGGGAGATAATTGGATTAGAAATTGGAGACAAATAGACTAGCTATTTAAAAGACAAAGTGGAAACCATAAGGTGGTGACATGTGGCAAGTGACAAGTGTCGCTTGCCTTGCCATACACCTCACTTACGTGTGGCTTAATTGAAAGATAACCATTTTGGTCTTTCATTTTATTTCTTTGGCTAAAGCTCTCTCTCTCCATTTCATTCTTCATTTTCTTCATTTCTTCTCTCCACGACACTCTCTTCTCTCCAACCATCAACATTAAGCTTTATTATTATCCATCACCTTGCCACTCCATATATTCATGCCTTCAACTTAATGATGAAAGCCAACCATTCCTCCTTAAAATGGTGTTGATTGTGAGATGTTTTAAAACACTGGGTTTTACGTGATTGAAGAAAAATCTTAGAGTTTAATGAAGTAAGTAGATATTTGATCCTCATAGGTTGTTTGAAATGAACTAAATATGGTGATTATTTTGAGATTAAATGACTATGAAAATGGTGTTGAATATATGTGTGTCGTGGATGAATAAATGGACATACTCATATCTTGTTTTTGTTTATATGAAGATAAATAACTTATGATAGTTTAAGGAAAGATTGATGGACTAAATGGTGTATGAGAGTGCACAAAAATGATGATGAATGAGTGATGAGCATTGAAGAATAAATATATGTGTATATGTTCTATTTTTATAAAATGAGAAATAACAGATTATGTGTTGTTTTATGGATGATATTTAAAATAGTGTTGGGGCAAGAGTTGATAATTGATGAATAAAGATATGTATTCATAACCTAATTTTGTGTATAAGATTAGTGTAGAAATGTAAACGATGGAATGACTTAAATATGTTGTGTTTTAGGTATATGAGAAATGTAATTTATAAGTTGTTATATAGAGATGAATTAGAGTGAATTGAAGCTAAATAAAAGAATAGTATAGTGTCTTGAAATGAGAGGAACTTGGATGCTAGTTTAGAGACAAAATGAAGATGTGAATGATGATGTGCTGAAACATTTATGAATGTATGGATACTTGGATGTCCTGTTTTTGAATATAAGATGAACAATGATTTATGATGTGTTTGATGAATGTTTTTCAGTTAAAATGGAGATGAGAATGAAGAGAAAATGAAGTAGAAAAGATAGACCATATATATATGAGGTGTTGAGCATAGTATGAAAGAGTGAGAAATCTGGAAAAGTGTAGAAAAATAGGGTAAGCCCCAATTATGGCACCCATTCCCACAATCGTGGGTAGAAGAAATTGTTTCTATCATGATTGTGGGGAGGGCAAGGTCTTTAATGGCCATTAACATGAATTCTCCTTCTTTTGTGGGAAGTTTGAAACAAAAAATGCTAGGGTGCGTTCTTATGATGCATTTAGGCTTAAATTAAGCTTGAAATGAACCTAGTTTGATGATGGATTAAGTGATTAAATGTGTGATGTGTTTAGGTTGAAATTTGAGGTTATAACTTAAGAATGGATTGTTCTACATTAAGTATACAAAAATCTGGAAAATTGGAGATGCTATAGAAAAGAAAGTGATCTTATAATGGCTAATGTGACTCAAAGGAGATGAGTAATGTGTATTAAGTAAGAATGAATGAGAACTTAAATATGTGATTATATAATGCTAGAAAGAAATGATGAACGATTAAATTGTGATATTAGAATAATCAAGTTCTTTGAGCTATGACCCTAAGTGGAAGCTTGATATACACAAATAATGATACTTAAATGATCAAGAAATGAGAATAAAGGAAACATACCCAGAATAGTCAAATTGAGCATGCATTATGCATTACACATATACATATCTATATAAATGAATGCTTATGAGATTGTGCAAATTAGTAATGTGTGTATTGGATGAAGTTGATATGCATGATAAAACATCAATGTCTAGACGTTTCTAGATCATGGAACTGTGAGTTGATCTAGATGGTCTCACATTAATTGATTATGTTTTAAATTTATGTATTAAATTATTACTGATGTGAATGTGATTGAGACAATTCTGGACATTAATAGTCTGAGGAGTTCGATAAATGTGAATGTATTGGAAGTGCTTCATTGAATGTGAATGAGAAAGAAATAAGTGTTCTCAATGTTTCGTTGAATGCTGGACATTGATCCGATGAAAATGCAAAAAAGTGAATGTGCACAAAATAAATGTGATTGACTGCATATATGTGAATTCATGCATTTTATTACATGATATGCATAATCAGATAAAGACAGTTTGCGACCGGAGTTGTCACTGAAAAAGAGCTTAAAGATCATAATGTTATTAAGAGCCAAAGGCTCACTATATATAATGAGGCCGGTATCTCCAACAGATACGAGACAATTATCAATGAGCCTGGTATCCACAATAGATACGGGACAGTTAAAAGACACTCGGTCACAACATGTGCATTTCATATATATAAATTGATGTGTATTAAGTGAATGATTTAAATGAGTTATATGAACTATTACAAAAATGAACTGTGAAATGATATGCAATAGATGAATGTGTAAATTGTCTGTGAATATTAATGTGTGAATTGTTCTGTGTTGATATGAGTGAGCTGATTCACTCACTGAGTTCACAAAACTCACTAAAATTGCATCATTGTCTTTCAAGTTCAGGGCATACCCAGTTAGACAAATTGGTGTATAGCCACTACAATCGAATAAGAGATAGAGGTCAGGATCAATTCGCATTTGCATATGTCTTCCATGATTTTTGTATCAAGATTTATTTTCCACAATTGTTGAATATGTATATATGAATTCTGTCAATGTATACTTGAATTTAGTTTGTAATAACAGTTATGACTACACAAATTTTGTAATTGTAATGGGCCCAAATGATTACTAGAATTATGATGATGTGTTTATTTTTTGTGACATTTGTGGCTGGAAATGTTATGAATAAAATAGGCCAAAAATGATTATTAGTTTTTCTGAAATCGTGTGTGATGTTCGAAAAATTTTGCAATGAGTTTGACTGACTATCCTAGCATATCACCCTCATAGAGTATGTTCTCAAATATCATCGGTATGTTCAGGAATAAACCTTATAAGAGCGGGGTTTTACACTCTCTATGTACTTTGGGGAGATTGATTCAAAAATAATATTAAGCATTATTCAGAGCAATTTTGCTTTCTCTTGACTTATCAATGGCGTGGTTTTCCTTTGTCGTGTCCTAAGGCTAGGGTTCTAAGAGACAAATTCTCTTAGGTTCCTTCCATTAACCAACATTCTTCTAACCCCCTTTTCTCTTTCTGTTCTGTTTATGTCTTTTCAATTTTGTTTCTTGTGCTTCTGTGTGTGTGTTAGATTCTAGCCGTTCCCGGGCATAACTCCATCTTATTGAAGGTTCTATAGGACAAGTTCCTATTAGATCTCGCATCATTTACCTTCCTCTTCCATCTAAACTAACCCTTTCCTCAATTGGAATTGATGTCAAATCTAACGAAGTTAATGGATTAAACGCATACACAAGTTCAAAAGAAGAATAGTTTTTTGTTGAACGGACACGCCTATTATAAGCAAATTGAACATATGGTAAACATTCCTCCCAATTCTTTAATTTCCTTTGAATGATGGCACGTAATAAGGTAGATAAGGTCTTATAGACAACTTTAGTTTGTCCATCAATTTAGGGATGATAACTCAGTGAAAATAATAACTTAGTTCCCATCTTTTCCCATAAAGTCTTCCAAAAGTAGCTTAAGAACTTCACATCTCTATCATTAACAATACTCCTTAGAATGCCATGCAAACTCGCAATCTCTTTCTCCATTAACTAATCCACTTGCTTTTGAATATCCTTTGTCTCCTCCAGATTAGCTCTATAAGTTGGTCTATTAGTGATTGCTAAACTTGGGATGAAATCAATTTGATGCTCAATGCCTTTTAAAAATAGTAATCCTTATGGCATCTCCTCAGGGAATAAATCATCATATTCTAGCAATAAAGATGCAATAATGCTAGGTAAAGAAGGATTAAGGTTGTTAATTGAAAGGTGAACGTCTATGTATAGAAGTACAAGTAGCTATTGCCTTGCTAACATAACACTTTTGACCTCACACAACTAGTATAGGCATTAACTCTCATATTTTCTTTCTAGTTTGAGTCTCACAATTTGATGTTTTTCTCTCATTGCTAACTACTATGATCTTTTCACTTTTTTTCATAATCAAAATCTTTTTATCACTCTCACTTGCTTTTCTCTCAATTTGTATTCTCATGTTATCCTAATATGATCCTCATATGCTTTACATGGTTTGAGAGGTCTTAAGATCATATGTTGGTTGTTCATAACAAAGGAGTAATTATTCTTATACCCATTATGTTGAACTTTTCTATCAAACTGCCATGGATGCCCCAAAACAAAATGACTAGCATGCATTCGTGCTACATCACATAGAACTCATCATTGTAACTCCCAGTGGAAAATGCCACTAGAGCCTATTTTGTCACCTTAACTTCCCCATTTTTTCAACCATTGCAACATGTATGATTTTGGATGCATTAGAGTTTTCATCTTCAGTTTATCAATTCAGTATTGAGTGTTCATCCCTAGGCTGAGTGTTAAGAGTTTGTCTTGGGATCAATAATTATCCACTCACAGGTCCTTCAATATCAACATCACAATGATCCTATAATGGTTGCATTTTATCATCACTTGAGCTAACACGCTTTATTGGCCATTGTCCAAAATAGTTGTAGTCCTTTTATTTGGACAATGACATACAACATGCCCAATCCCTTAACACCCAAAACACTTAAAATCACGTGATTTGAAGTGGGGTTTATTTTCAGTTTTACCTTTAGAAGAAGAAAATTAATCTTTGACTTTTGCATCATCTAATGGTTTTGAAGCAGCCTTGCTATCCTTCCTATTTAAACTCCATGATGAGTTAGAAATTGAACTAGATTTGGAAGTTCCCTAGACTTTAATTGCCTCTTATGTGGAACCCCAAGACCCAAATTGTTTCTTAGAACTCTTTGTCACTCAAATCAGATTTGATTCACACCAAAGTAATTCAATATATTTGTTTTGTCATACAAGAAATGCATTTTGACATGAACCTAAGAAAAATCACCCTTGAACCCAAGATCAAAACAATCAAGAACAATAGAAATAGGAAATAAAATTGAAATAAAAAGATAAAATCAATTGCATCAATTCAAAACCTTAAGAATAAAGTCACAAGAAAGCTTGTGAAGAAACATTTGTATCGTTTCCCCTCTCTCAAAAGGATTTGTCCTTGAATCAAATCCTACATCAATATCAGAGGGAGATAAATCATAAACATTAAAGTAGCTAAAACACCATACTCACCAAGTAGATCAATATGGTATGCATTGTCTCTTTGCAATAACTTGAAAAGGTCCATCTCCATGAGCATCCAATTTTGATTTCATTTTGGAAGGAAATCTTTCTTTGTGCATGTGAACCCAACCTAATCTCCTAGTTTAGATGACATTATTCGCCTTCCTTTGTTCACTTGAGATTCAAGTTGTTCATTTCACTTCTCTATCTTTTGTCTCGCTTTGTCATGAATGGATTTAACTATTTCTGCCTTTTACATCTATATGTGTTAGAAATCTCACTGAAAGGAATAGGCAAAAGATCCAAAGGAGTTAGTGCATTAAATCCATACACAATTTCAAAAGGAGAAACCCAGTGGTAGAATGTCACACTACTATTATATGCAAATTAAACAAAAGGTACATTATCTTCCTAAGTTTTAACATTCCTTCTAATCAAAGCATACAACAACATTCCCATAGTCCTATTTACTACTTCAATTTACTAAGTTTTGATAAAAGCACCCGCCAAAAGTGAATCAAAAAGTTAACATCTCGATTAGACACAATGGTCTTAGGAATGCCATGTAAATGCACAACCTCTTTAAAGAACAAATTAGCAATATGTATAACATCATCAGTTTTATAGCGTGGTATGAAATGAGCCATTTAGGAAAAATAATCCATAACTACAAAAATTGAGTCCTTTCTATTCCTATTCATTGGTAGACCCAAACTAAAATCTATAGAAATGTCAACCCAAGGATTTATTGGTATTGGCAAAGGCATGTATAATCCATAGGGTTAAGTTTGAGATTTAGCTTGTCTACATGAAATGCAACTAGAACATATATTCTTAACACTTTTACACATGTTAGGCCAAAAGAAGTGTTTATGCAAGATGCTCAAAGTCTTTTCAATGCCAAAATATCCCATAAGACCTCCACTATGAGGTTCACGAACAAGTAATTCCCTAACTGAACTATTAGGCACATATAATTTCCCCCTTTTAAAAAGGAATCCTTATGCTTATAAAAATCATGGAATGCAGCATGCTTATAAGCACTATAAACATTAGAAAAACTTAATTGAAAGTGTAGAGATTAGGGCATACCTACTAGATAACACATCTACCACGATGTTATTTTTACCTTGTTTATATTAGATCATGTATAGAAAGGATTCTAGGAATCCCATCCATTTAGAGTGATGCTTGTTTAGCTTATTTTGTCCTTTCAACTATTTTAATAACTGATGATTTGTATGAATCACGAACTCGTTTGGTAACAAATAATGTTGCTATGTTCCAATGGCCTCACCAAAGCATACATCTCCTTTCCATAAATTGAGTAGTTAAGTTTTTCTCCATTTAGCTTTTCACTAAAATAAGCAAGGGATCTCTTTTCTTGCAATAAAACAGCACCTATACTAACCTTAGAGGTGTCACATTCAATTTCAAAAGTTAAATCAAAATTGGGCAGCCTCAATGGCGCACTACTCAACTTCTCCTTTAGAAAAGAAAATGTATGTTCATGTTCCTTACCCCAAATAAATCCCTTATCTTTCTTCAAAATCTCAATTAATGGTGTAGAAATGATGATAAAATCTTTGACAAATCTCCTATAGAAACTTGCCAAGCCATGAAAACTTTTCACTTCACTCACAGTTTTAAGTGTCGGTCATTCTTGAATAGCCTTTACCTTTTCACTATTACTTCAATTCCATTTGAAGTCAAGACATAACCCAAGAAAATGAGGTGATCAGTGCAAAATGAACATTTCTTCAAGTTATCATACAACTTGTTTTTGTGCAAAGCATCAAACACACATTTTAAATGCATAACATACTTATCAATAGATTTGTTATACACTAGAATGTCATTAAAATAAACAACCACAAATTTTCCACTAAACTCATGCAAAACATGGTTCATTAATCTCATAAATGTACTAGGGCCATTGGTTAGGCCAAACGACATTACCATCCATTCATACAATCCATCTTTTGTTCTAAAAGAGGTTTTCCACTCATCGCCTTCTTTTATTCTAATTTGATGATAACCATTTTTCATATCAATTCTAGAAAAGTCACATGCACCATGCAATTCATCCAACATGTCATCAAGTTAAGGTATGGGGTGCCAATACTTTACCATTATTTTATTGACGGCTCTACAATACACACATGTGCCAACTTCCATCCTTCTTTGGTACCCACAAGATCGGTACTGCACATGGACTTAAACTTTCTCTTATAAATCCTTTCTTCAAGAGCTCTTCCACATGCTTTGTAGCTCCTTTGTCTCTTTGAGATTACCTCTACATTTTAGTCTATTTGGGACTCAAGAATGAGGTCAATTTGATGTTTTATCCCTTTAAAGGTAGTAAACCTTGAGGTAAATCATCGGGAAAAACATTTCGTGTAAATCATCGGGAAAAACATTTCGTATTCTTGCAAACCATAAGTAATAATAATTGTGAGAGAAGCGTCAAGGTCATTAGTAGAAAAATAAGTCTCCTTATACAAAAGTAAAATCATTGGCTTATGAGTGGCTAAAGCCTTCCTCATATCCCTCATTTTTGTATAAAAGCTTATTTTCTGTCCCTCTTTTCTTTCTATGGTCAAATACTCCTCACTCATTCTCTTCTTTTCACTCTCTCTCTTCTTCTTTTTCTAATTTTTCTCTTTACTTTCTTTTCTTTTTATCCCGACCTCTCTTTGAATAAACTTTCCATGAGACTTCTCAAGTTACAATTGATTTTAAAGATTTATTTAGGAGTCAAAAGAAGAAGAACATACTTTTCACCTTCTTTCTCAACCACGTTCCTATTTAAATACCCATCATGGTTCACTCTCTTATCCCATTTCCATGGTCCACCTAACAACAAGTGACTAGCTTGCATAGGAACAACATCACAAGTAACCTCATCATGGTACCTTCGAATAGCAAATGGAACCCTCATTGGTTTAGTAACTTCACTTCTGCATTACTTTTAAGCCATTGAAACTTATAAAGTTTTAGAAGTTTAACAATTTTCAACTCCAACTTATCTACAAATAAATTATTAGCCATATTTACATAACTACCCCCATCAATAATTAAACTACACACTTTCCCTTCAACTAAGAACTAGTATAAAAAAGATTTTCCCTTTGCAATCTAACCTTCTCACCATCCTCTTTCAATTGCACATCAAGAGCACACTTGGTATCCAACAACTATCCCTTAATAGGCAACTCAACATCACTACAATTCTCCAAAGGAGGCATCTTATCCTCATCCATCATTACCCCATTACCACGTATCACCATTAACTTTTTATTTAGGCATTGAGATGCTATGTGCCCATACCCCAACACCTAAAACACTTGATGTCACAGCTTCTAGAGTTTTGGGCAGAAGCAGTACCTTTATTTTTCTTATGCATTATCACCTTTTTTTGATTAGGTAGCCTTGTTGTCATTTTCCAATTTGGTCACCATGGATTGTTTTGAGCCAAAAAGGTGTTGGATAGTTTCCCTTCCCTTTGTGCTGCAATTGCCTTTCTATCCTTATAGCCATGTGCATCATATCTTTCATTTGCAAATAGTGTTGCAGCTCCACTCTATCGGCTATGTCCTTATTAAGTCCATTAAGAAACCTTGCCATGATGGCCTCTCTATCTACCTCCACATTTTCTTGGATTATAGAAATCTCCATTTCTTTGTAGTATTCCTCCACGCTCTTTAGGATGTCTTTGCAATCTTTGGTACAAGTCCCTATAATAATGGTTTGGAACATATTTTTGCCTCATGATAGCCTTCATTTCAGCCCAAGTTTGGATGGGTCTTTCACCATTTCTCCTCCTACTTATGAGAAGTTGATCCACCATACAAGTGCAGATTCTCCAAACTCCACTGCTATAAGTTTAATCTTCTTTTCCTCTGATAAATTGTGACATTATAATATTTATCGGACTTTTCACTCCCACTCCCACTCCATATATTCATCTGGATCATTTATCCCTAAAAAGGATGGAATTTTAATTTTTATACTCCCAATATTCCTATCAACATCATGTTGGTTCCTTCTACCCCTTCCATAATTTCAGCCTTCATTAACCAAGGTAACTTGATTATCAAATTCATCTTCAGATTCTTTTATACATTGAGGTGTAGGTTGCCTTCATGCCCTTGGAATGTTTTGGTTAATCCCTTGACACAAGTAAAGATTTCATTTGTTGTCTCTCTAATGTGTCATTCATGTTGTCAAAAACAAATTGAATCCTCTGAAATTGTTGATGCAGGGCTTTGAGAAGAAATTCTTGGTCTTTTAGTGCATCTCCAGCTCCTTGCATTTTTTCTTTTCTTTTTCAATCTAAGATATCAAAGAAAATAATGAACAAGAACCTCATAAGCACTCCCTTACATGTTTCCCTTGTAATAATTAACACTTCTCTCATGTTTAACTCAAATGCCTTTTACCCTCTTTTGAACTCGCATTCTCTTGCCTTTTACCACTCACACAATCTTCACGATTTTATACGTAAGTGCCAAATCAAACAAAAATTAAGATCTTAATGTAATTCAAATGGAGAATCTCGTTCAGAACTGATTTTTTTTAGGAATAAGATTAACAACAATCAAGATCTTAATGTAATTTAAATGGAGGATCTCGTTTAGAACTATTCTTTTAGGAATAATATCAACAAGCAAGAAGATGATAAACAAGATTAATAGAAAGAAACAAAAAATTAAAAGGATAGATACTTACTTAGTGAGCCTTGCTCTGATACCAAATGATGCAGAACTCCAAATTGTTTCTTAGAACTCTTTATCACCCAAACCAGATTTGATTCACACCAAAGTAATTTAGATAGGTTTATTCTATCACCTAAGAAATGCATTTTGACAAGAACCCAATAAAAATTACCCCTGAACCCAAGGTCAAAGCAATCATGAACAATAGAAATAGGAAATAGAATTGAAATACAAATATGAAATCAATTGCATCAATTCAACATCTTAAGCATAAAATAACAAGAAAGCAAATCTTCTTATATTCCATATAGGAAACATACAAGAAACATTTGAAAAAATGTATTCAAATGTCCCAAACGAAACTAAAACAGCCTTATATTGTGGTTATATCCCAAAACGTACATTGAACATAGACACCAATCAAAGTTCAATGAATTTGGACACTACTTAAAAATGGGCCTAAACCTTTAGCCCAATTAAATTGATTAACTTGGGCTATTTAAAATTTCCATACTTGGACAGCCCTTTATTAACCCAATTTTACACAAATTGTTGAAGTTGTTCCTCAAACCTTGTAGCTGGGCCTTCGTGTTTGGTTTCCTAAAATCTTCTAAATGAGTCTCAACATCACTTCCTTGAACACTAGTGGTATGTGAAGTAGCATTTGTATTAGCCTCTCCACCTTAATGGCCTTATACAATAAATCCTCCATCTCTAGACATAATGTTGCAAATCCACTATATCTATAATCTCTTTATTCAAAACATAAATGAATCTAGCCATAGTAACTTCTCGGTCCTCTTCAACATTAGTCCTATTCATGGCTACCTCCCCCTCTTCCCATGACCAAATAGGTCTCTCTCCATTTCTAAGCTTACTAAGCACATTTGATCCCACCAAGTGCTAACATAATATGTGATTTCAACTGCTGCCAATTTGACCTTCTTCTCCTTGGAGAATTTATGACAACTAAACACATGTTCTACTTTTCTTTCCCACTGCAAGTACATCTCTAGATCATTCATGCCCTAAAAAGAAGAAGTCTTCATCTTAATACCATGAAAATAGCCCCTCTTCCCCTCATGAAACTAACTTTTCAAATCAGCTTTCTCCTCTTCCTCCACATTAAGTGGCTGGTTTATATAATACTTTGCTCTATTTGATGTCTTCAAATTATCCAATCTCATATGAAAAGTTTTGGATTGATCTCAGATGGTTGTCATGAACATCTTAAGGTCAATGTCAACATTTTCTCCATTGCTAATCATGATTAAACCTGAAACGAAAGAATTAGTAATAAAATAAATTAGGTTATGTTCACTCACTCCCTTACATGTTTACACTCTAATTGTTTTTTACTTTTCTTTTTGCCTAATCTTGGCTTTTCTCAATGATTGACTCTCTACTGTTTCCTTTTTACTACTCAACTTTCCCTGACAAGCCCTTTAACTAAAAACCTAATCAATGATATAAAAAATTTTACATACATCAATTCAAAAGCAATTACCTTTAATTTTAAGCTAGCAATAAAGTTATTACAGGAAATAATAAAAAAATTTAAGAAAGGAGCTAAGGAAAGCTTCCTGAACAAAATCGGTAGTATTAGACGCCCATAGAAAAGAAAAGAAGAGACTTATGAATCAGGAAAGTAAAACTAAGATAAAAAATGATTACAGAAGGAAAGACAATAAAAGGAAATAAAGCACAAGTGAAGAAAGAAGAAGTATAACAAAAAATGATTATTGAAGGAAAGAACATAAAAAGGAAATAATCTACGAATGATAATGGAAAGTTTGTTCCAAATTGAAGGATTAACACTAAAAATGTGCGCAATAATTGAAGATATGCAACAATTGAAGATAAATGTATTTTTTATAACTAACACTATTGAAACTAAACAAAAATAGATGAATAGAACAACTCTAATGTAATTTTGGCTAAAGGGAAAAGAAGAGAAAAAGGAACAATATACTGAAAAATCAAAGAAA
Organism: Erythroxylum alaternifolium; assembly: GCA_027478495.1. Taxonomy (NCBI): domain Eukaryota; kingdom Viridiplantae; phylum Streptophyta; class Magnoliopsida; order Malpighiales; family Erythroxylaceae; genus Erythroxylum; species Erythroxylum alaternifolium. The sequence continues at coordinate 34,350,625 of JANIIA010000006.1, read as the reverse complement.
CAAGAATAAGAAAACATAAATAAGTAAGAATGAACTAGAAAACGAGCACAAAGATAGATGTAACCTGATTTAAAGAGTTTTGGCTTAAAACCAAATGATATGAACCTTGGTTTAGGAAGACTTAAGACCTAAAATCAAAAAGGGAAAGAAAATCCTAGAATCCTTCTTAAATCAATCAAAGAACTCAACCCAACCAAACTTGTTGATTGGAACCAAAGTTATAAGTTTACCTTGAAGAATCCAGATTTAGTCTCACAATGGAGAAACACTCAAAATTTATTAATAACAAGATGATTTTCTTAATGCACTATATTGCCTCTTTAAATAAGCACCAAATGATGAAAACTATATAAGGAAATGTCTTCTTGATTATTCCAAACATAATTAAATAGGAAAGACTTAACCATGAAGGATTCCCTTTAACTAATGGGTACAAATCAACCTTCATCAGTCTTAAATTTGAAATTAATGAAAGAAAGTGAAGATATGAAATTGCCAGCTAATCCCACCTCTATAACCTTTTCAAAAGTTAAATATGTTGATTGGACTTGATTTTAAAAAATCATGTTGGTCATCCTTGCATATTAGACTCCAAGCTTATATTTTCATGCATTAGGCTTTGTCCATCATCTTGGGCCTAAAGATAAGTGTTGTCCATGATCAACCCTTGCAAAGCCTCCTTTACACGCTTAGCTCTTGATCTTGTCATAATACCTCCAATGCCTTGTAATGGATCAGTGAGTGTTGAAGCAAGCAAATATCCATCACCAAGTGTTTATAAATCTCTCACCATATCACCTTCAACTCAAAACAAGCTAATCCCACCAAATAATTGCATATTTAGTAAATTCTACAGTGGCCAACTTCACCTTTTTCTCCTTAGAGTAGTTATGGAAATCAAAAACTAACTCCGCCTTCTTTTCCCATTCTAAATATGCTTAAGGATCATTCTTCCCTTGGAATAATGGAATTTCAATTTTATACTCCTTAAGTTATCAATTTTAAATCTACTTTTTTTTAAAACTTAACTATACTATTACTCCAAAATCTACCTAAACTTGCATTTGATGCTTGTTTTAAATCATCTAAATCATCATCATGCTTCCTTACTTGTCATTGTGCTCTAGGCTGCCCTTAAGGATACTCGATTCCTACCTTTCAAACTAATCATTATCTGCATCATATCTTATGAAGAGTTTATACTACATTTTTTGCATAATTTTCATGTAGAATTTGATGTCAGAAGTGTCTTGAATACCTTCGGGACGATCTTCATTCTTTACTTAGAAATGTTTTAAACCTGTAAAAGTAATATTAGTTTAACTTGCAAACACACTATCTTATGTGTTTCCCTCGAGATTGATAGCATCACGCTCATGTTTTACTCAAAAAATAGGCTTTTACCCTCTTTTAATCTCACAACTTTTGCCTTTTTCTACTCTTAACTATGTTTGTTCAGTTCTTTAAGGAACTAATCAAAATAACCTAATTAAGTTGTAACACTCAACAAACAAACAAATCAACCCATATAATTTGAGAGAGGAATGCAAAAAAGAAAAGAAAAATCGATTAGAGAGAAATTTTGTTGAGAATTAAGACAAGAAGAAAAAACAAAACATTCATATGAGAAGAGTGCAAGGGAGCTCGGATTTGAACAAAGATAATTTTATAATGAGATAGGAAGGTGTAAAAAAAGATGTTTCAAACCATACAACAGTGTAGGTAGACAACGAAATCAGATATGAGCAATAATTTCCGAATTTGCTTTTAACACT
>JANIIA010000006.1:34334532-34345505 GCA_027478495.1 Erythroxylum alaternifolium | reverse complement strand
ATCCATATCATGAACACATTTAAAGATACAAATGCAAAAGCAAATGAGACTCATTTCATTTTAACTTTGTTATGACCTAGTGCCAACTTCACTGTCTTGTATCTGATGTAGATACTGAGCTCTTGTCATTACTATCCTGTATCTGTTGTGGATACCAAGCTCATTCGTTGAGCCTGAGGTTCTGATCTGCATAACTAAGCTTAAAGCTCTTTTCACATTAGCTACTTCAGTCACAACTCCTTTACGTGAACATGCATCATGTAATGGAGTATAATAGTTCACATAATATATCATCAACCATTTTCAGTCAGCTAGCACATTCAATTTTCATAGTTCATCAGATCTAAGTCTGGTATTCAACAAATAGTTGAGATTCAATTTCCTTATTCACATTAAAATCACAAACACTCCCAAAATAGTCCCGAATATTGAACTCCTCGGACAATCAATTGTTCGAATCAGAAATATCACAATTGTATCAATATCAACTCATTATAAAGGAATTAAGTTTAATCAACACAATTTGAATAAAACACATTACCAATTGAAATCTCACATCTAGGTTACCCAATATACATACAATTCCAACAGAAGCATAAATATTTAAGTTTATACAACTATGTTAACTCATAGTATACTCCAGTTAGTTATTGACTTGACGTGCCGACAATGTCTAGATGGCGTCGGTCAATGTGTGCCTCTAAATCAAACAAAACACACATGTACACATTACTAACTGATTAATCAAATGAATGCTCAAAGTTACACATGTATATGTATCATGTTTAATGTATGCTTAATTGATTATTCCGGGTATGAAATCTTATTCACAAATCATACTTATACATTCATCATGGTTTGAGAATAATTTAGTTTGCAAATAGGTTTATGCCTTAATACACTCTATCACTTTCAATTCATCACTCACATATTTAACACTCTTTTTCCTAGGATTATACACTCTCACAATTTCCAAGTTCTCATTCAATCATTTCCCAATTCAACACTAACATACTTTGAATCACATTACATTTATAAGAACATCTTTATATCATTATCAACTCATATTTTACACTCACACAATTGGTAATTTAGTTCTGAAATTTTAACAAGCTACATCTATACATTCACCAAAATTTTACAGCAACACATACTCATTCATTCACCCAATTCTGATTCGTAAACGCCTTATGATTTTCAATGCTCATTCATCCATACCTTATACACATTTCTCGCTTTCTTCAGATCATGTTTGCATTAAAATAACTCATTTATTCCTTAAAAAAATCAAAATTTTCAGATTTGAACTCATCCTCATCAAAACAGTCCATTTTTTTAAAGTTATGACTTCAAATAACTATATAAACTTATCAAGATATCTTCTGGCCAAACTGCTTCACAAAAAGCATTAATAAGACATCAATAATCATTTTTCATATTTTATACTTTAACTAATTCGAGCTCTAAAGTCCTCAAAAATTAGGAGATATCATAAGGTTCCTGTATAGGAGTCTATCACAGGCAGTCTTAGTAAAACAAGTATCATTCAAGCTCTAGTCACTATTTTATCAAGTCAATTTCACAGAGGTCAAGGTAAGACCTATATCTACAACTTTCATTCTTTGAGTTTCTTCATATTCATGCCCTAAAGATATGTAATATGGCCAAAAATGAAGTTAAAATTGAAACCGCAATTTTGACCTACAACTCTAATCTTCCAAATGTTTTTTTAAGACAAATTTTCAGTTCAGTTTTGTATGACCATTATAACCTAGAAAAAGAGGTATTTAGGCAACAATTTCTTATAATAAAATTTTCACAATGTCTAAAGTTTCTAATGACATCAAATTTATGCATTTTGGTTAAGTATTATGCAAGTTATAACCAAATGGTTACATACTATTCTCATAACACAATAGTACACAGTTATCAACTTCAATCCAAATTTTAGGACTCTTAAGGTTAGATTTCAAATTCTATTCCTTCATGACAAATGTAGACATATGTGTCTAATTTTCTCTACATCAAAATTCATCCAATTTGGATATTTACAGGTCAAGTTATAGTCAAAATATAGATGTATATTCAGTAAAACACTCCATATAAAATATTCCAGTTCATCATCAACCTTATATTCAATTCATTCCAATTCAAACATCATTATCATACCATTTAACATGTTATAAAGCTCAGATTATTACTTACCTTTTAGACTTCTAACTCAGTTCAAAATTCTAGATTCACTAATCCTCCAAGCATGCAAGATTCATTACAAACTTAAGATGGAAACAAGGTTTTTTTGGATTGAAAGATCAAGGTAACTTTCAGCTGGTTTTCTTAGCTATTTTGTGTAAAGTAAAAAGCTGGTTTTGGTGAAGCAATTTGGCTAGGGTTCAGGCAAACATTCATAGAGAAGAAGGAGCAATTTTGGTGAAGGAACCGAAGGAAAGAAGCAACAAAACTCTACTGCAGAAACTTGCTACATCACATCCTAAATGTCACCATTACAACACAACATTTGTCCTAAGGCATATCTTACATTTGTCCACTTAAGATGCTGCCACTACTCCACTCAAGATGCTACCATTATTCACTAATTAAGTATTTCACATGTCACTCCAAGATTGGTCCATTTCTCACACAATAATTTGTCTATTTGTCAATCAATTACTAGTCCATTTGTCACACATTTAAGCTACCAAATTTCACACTTCCATTTGTCTCTTATTTCTACATTTTTCCTTAGTCTAAAATACTCCAAATTTTTGATAAATTTCCAAAATATCTGAAACGTCACCAAAATGTGAAATTAATTCGAATAAACATTAATTCAATTTTCAAGACAATTAATTCATAATTCACACTTTAATCACATTAAAATCACTTATACCTAGAAAATGTTAATGAATGCATGTATTTCATGAGTGAAAATATTATTCACATGTATGTGCATGCCATATAATGCATGAAATGTACGTCTAAATTCTCAATAAACTCTTATATATAGTATCCAAGGGTTCTAACCCTAATTATGGGATAATGGGATGTTACAATGGTAGTACTGTGAACGCCACAAAGAAAGGATTTCTTTGATAAGTTCTGGGTTTATTCTTTCAAGAACTCAAGGAGAAAACTCTCTCTATTTTCCAATTGAATAATTTGAATTCCTTTTCCATAATGAACGTCCAAGACCCTATAAATACTAATTCTAATAAACTCTAAGAAACAAGGTCATAACAAATCTGATTTGACCAAGTCTCTAACTTCTTAATCTGATATATATCACACCAATCATAGTAATAAACCTAATCTAAATTTAACAAACTAATCCTCCTTGTAGCAAAAATCTAAGTCATGCCAATCCCACTTGGGATAGGATTGTAAGACTTAATTACAATTCAAACTCTAACTAATCAAATCTGATCCAAATCTGATCTAAAGACATCTAAACAGATTTAAACAAACCAAAGCCTCCCTAACTTAGATTTTCGGCCATACTAAGAAAATATGACCAAACAAACCAATACTTGAGTCTTGAACATGATTCATGTCCCAAACATGTAATCTTCAAGAATTTGTCCAGCAATCGACAGCCCAAACATCTAATCTTCAAGATTGATTTAGTCTTTCACAACCTTAATAAAATGGATCAAGATTGGATCTCCCTCTTCCAAGCCTAACTTGAATGGCTTGTTCTTGCATGGTGAATACTTCAATTCAGCTCAATTGTCCAAATCAACCCAAGTTTTGTGCACCAATCCTTCCATGGCTTCCTTGATCTTCTTGGATTTTGATCTTGTGATTGGCCCACTAGGAACATATAATGGATCGTTGGCAGAAACTTGTACACCCATGGCAGCATGCTTCCCACGTGAATCTCCATGTAATCCTGCATCCATGGTAGCAAGCTTTCCACCAAGAACATGTTGACCTTGGTTCTCATCATCCCCTCTCTCCTCAAAAGGATTCGTCCTTAAATCATCACCTACATCATAAAGTGAAAGATCAGAAATAGTAAATGTTGTACTAACATTATACTCACCAGGCAAGTCCAACTTGTAAGCATTGTCATTGATCTTCTTAAGAACTTGAAAAGGACCATCTCCTCAAGGAGCCAACTTAGATCTCCTTTGGGCTAGAAATCTTTCTTTTCTCATATGAATCCAAACCCAATTACCGGGTTCAAAGGACACACACTTCCTTCCTTTGTTAGCACTAGAGGCATATTGCTCAGTCCTCCTCTCAGTGTTTAGCCGTACCTTCTCATGAAGGTTCTTCACAAATTCAACCTTTCTTTTTCCATCCAAGCTAACCCTTTCAATCATAGGCAATGGTAACAAATCCACAGGAGTTAGTGGATTAAAACCATAAACAATCTCAAAAGGTGAATATGAAGTAGTAGAATGTACAGCCCTATTATATCCAAACTCAATGAATGGCAAACTTTCCTCCTATTTTTTGAAGTTCTTTTGAATGATAGTGTGCAATAATTGAGTTAAAGTTATATTAACTACCTCAGTCTGTCCATCAGTTTATGGATGACAAGTAGTAGAAAACAAAAGTTTAGTACCCAACTTACCCCACATTATTTTCCAAAAGTAGCTAAGGAATTTAATATCCTTATCAAAAATAATACTCCTAGGTACAGCATGGAGTCTCACTATCTGTTTAAAGAACAAATCAGCTATGTTAGTTGCATCATCAGTTTTATGACAAGGTATAAAGTGTGCCATCTTAGAAAACCTATCAACAACTATAAAAATCAAATCCCACCCCTTTTAGTCCTAGGCAGCCTCAAAACAAAGTCCATCGATATTTCCACCTGAGGTTCATTAAGTACATGTAAAGGAGTATACAACCCATGTGGTAAAACCTTAGACTTAGCTTTTTTACATGCAATGCATCTACTAAATATGTGAATAACATCTAATTTCATCTTAGGCCAACAAAAGTGTTCATGCAATACTTCTAAGGTCTTAACAACACCAAAGTGTCCCATCAAACCACCACCATATGCCTCACGTATAAGCAATTCACACATAGAACATTTTGGTATGCAAAGTTTACTCTCCCTAAAGAAGTATCCATCATGCTTGTAGAACTTACCAAATGTTGTTTTGTCACATGAACTAAAGACATTAGAAAAATCAGCATCATTAGCATATAAATCTCTAATATTTTCAAATCCAAGCATTTTGATTTGCATAGAGTTAAGAAGAACATACCGCCTTAATAGTGCATTAGCAACTATATTCTCCTTACCTTGCTTATACTTGATCACATGAGGAAAAGTTTCAATGAACTCCATCCATCTAGCATGTCTCTTGTTCGACTTACCTTGCCCCCTCAAATGCTTCAAGGACTCATGATCAGTATGAATCACAAACTCCTTAGGCTATAGATAATGTTGCCGAGTCTTCAAAGATCTAACAAGTGCATAAAGCTCCTTGTCATATGTAGGGTAGTTCAATGAAGCACCTCTAAGCTTCTCACTAAAATAGGGTATAGGATGCCTATCTTGCATCAAAATAACTCTAATACCTATCCCTGATGCATCACACTCAATCCCAAAAGTTTTAGTAAAGTTAGGTGGTGCTAAAACAGGTGTTGAACCTAACCTATCTTTAATAGTATTAAAAGCATTCTCTTGAGATGTACCCAATGGAATCCCACATTCTTTTTCACAATCTCAGTTAATGGAGCAGTTATAGTGCTAAAATCTTTGACAAATCTCCTATAAAAACTAGCCAACCCATGGAAAGAGTTTGTGTAAGCAATATTATGGTGAAAAGCCAAATAGAAAGTGTGTAAACATGAGAGTTGAGTGGCATTAATTGAGAGAAACATGTAGGGGACTATTTAGAGGATATTTCTAACATTCTTTTGTAGGTTTTCAGTATGACTCCCAAAGGTGTGATTAGAGATAAGCTGATGATTTACGGACAAATCCTTCTAAAGAGTGGGGGAATGATGAGAACCAAGCTGGCCTAAGCAAAGCTCTAAAGGAGCTATTAAGCATTCAAGGAGGCTCAATTACAAGAGCTAGAGCTTAGAAGATAAAGAAAACAATAAATGGGTAATTGAAGATAATATAGACTAAACAAGCTCTAATTAGCTTGGAAAGTATTTAAGGCCCAATAAATCTCATCCAAGCTGAGTTAAGAAGCCCAATGACTGCCTAAATTATTCCAATTTCTTCCAAACATTCCAAGATTCATGGGAGACATTTAAGAATGTGTTCAAGTGTCCCAACAAATTAGGAATGATTTCTTACCTTAATTAGCTCAATCAAATAATGATTCTGGTCAAATGATTCAATTAGGGTGATTTCTTAACTTAATTAGATCTTACCTTAATTAGCTCAATCAAATAATGATTTTGATCAAATTGTTCAATTAGGATGATTTCTTACCTTAATTAGCTCTTACCTTAGTGGCTATATAAAGGCAAGCATTGTATTGTTCAAAGTGGAGAAAATTCGTAATTGATGGAGTGAGGTTAATCTCTCTTTTGGTTCCTTTATGAACTCATGAACTTATCAAGATTATTATCTTGTGGCATTCAAAACCTATCTTATACCTTTGGTTCCTGTCTTTTATAGACATCGGGTCAAGGTTTTTTTTCCCCTAAACCTGTTTTTAGTTTTGTTGGGTTCCTTGCTTCCAATTGTGTGATTGTTAAGTTTCAAGGTTCATCCTTGAGGTTCACATCAAAGCTTTCTTAGGGCAGGTCACCTAGTGGGTTCGATCACCTAAGGAGTTTGTGATTCATATTGATCATGAGTCCTTGAAGCATTTGAGGGGGCAAGGTAAGTTGAACAAGAGACATGCTAGATGGATAGAGTTCATTGAAACTTTTCCTTATGTGATCAAGTATAAGCAAGGTAAGGACAATATAGTTACTGGTGCACTATCAATGAGGTATGTTATTCTTAACTCTATGCAAACCAAAAAAATGCTTAGATTTAAATATATTAGAGATTTATATGCTAATGATGCTGATTTTTCTAATGACTTTAGTGCATGTGACCAAACAACATTTGGTAAGTTCTACACGCATGATGGATACTTATTTAGGGAGAGTAAACTTTGCATACCAATATGTTCTATGCGTGAATTGCTTGTGCATGAGGTACATGTTGGTGGTTTGATGGGACACTTTGGTGTTTTTAAGACCTTAGAAGTATTGCATGAACACTTTTATTAGCCTAAGATGAAATCAGATGTTATTCGCATATGTAGTAGATGTATTGCATCTAAAAAAGCTAAGTCTAAGGTTTTATCACATGGGTTGTATATTCCTTTACCCGTACCTAGTGAACCTTGGGTGGACATATCTATGGACATTATTTTGGGGCTGCCTAGGACTAAAAGGGGTAGTGATTCGATTTTTGTAGTTGTTGATAGGTTTTCTAAGATGGTACACTTTATACCTTATCATAAAACCCATGATGCAACTAACATAGCTGATTTGTTCTTTAAAGAGATAGTGAGACTCTATAGTGTACCTAGGAGTATTATTTCTGATAGGGATGTTAAGTTCCTTAGCTACTTTTGGAAAGTATTGTGGGGTAATCTAGGTACTAAACTTTTGTTTTCTACTACTTGTCATCCACAAACTGATGGACAAACTAAGATAGCTAATAGAACTTTAACTCAATTATTGTGCACTATCATTAAAAAGAACTTGAAAACATGAGAGGAATGTTTTCCATTCATTGAGTTTGCATATAATAGGCTGTACATTCTACTACTTGATTTTCACCTTTTGAGATTGTTTATGGTTTTAATCCACTAATTCCTATAGATTTGTTAGCATTGCCTGTAAATGAAAGGGTTAGCTTGGATGGAAAAAGAAAGGTTGAATTTGTGAAGAACCTTCATGAGAAGTTATGGGTAAACATTGAGAAGAGGAATGAGCAATATGCCTCTAGTGCTAACAAATGAAGGAAGCATGTGTCCTTTGAGCCCGATAATTGGGTTTGGGTTCATATGAGAAAAGAAATATTTCCAGCCCAAAGGAGATCTAAGCTGCTTCACAGAGGAGATATTCCTTTTCAAGTCTTTGAGAAGATCAATCACAATGCTTACAACTTGGACTTGCCTGGTGAGTATAATGTTAGTATAACATTTAGTGTTTTTGATCTTTCCTTTTATGATGCAGGTGATGATTAGAGGACGAATCCTTTTAAGGTGAGCGGGGATGATGAGAACCAAGGTCAACATGTTCTTGATGGAAAGCTTGCTACCATGGAAGGAGGATTATATGGAGATTCACGTGGGAAGCATGTTGCCATAGGTGGACAAGTTGCTGCTAATGATCCATTATATGTTCCTAGTGGGCCAATCATAAGATCAAGATCCTAGAAGATCAAGGAAGCCATGCAAGGATTGGTGCACAAAACTTATGCAGATTTGGACAATTGGGTCGAGTTAAAGTATTCACCATTCAAGAACAAGCTATTGAAGTAAGGCTTGGAAGAGGGAGATCCAATCTTGATCCATTGTATCAAATTTGTGGAAGACTAAACCAATCTTAAAGATTACATGTTTGGGCTATGCATTCTTGGACAGATTCTTAAAGATTACATGTTTGGGCCATGAATCATGTTCAAGACTTAAGTACTGGTTTATTTGGTTATATTTTCTTAGTATGGTCAAAATCCTATGTTAGGGAGGCATTGGTTGTGTTTAAATTTGATTAGATATCTGTAGATTATATTTGGATCATATTTGATTATTTAGAGTTTGAAATGTAATTAAGTCTTACAATCCTATTTCAAGTGGGATTGGCATGACTTAGACTTTTGCTACAACTAGGATTACTTTGTTAAATTCAGATTAGGTTTATCCTATCTTAGAATCCTACATGTACTAGGATTGGTGTGATACATATCGGATTAGGGAGTTAGAAACTTGGTCAAATCATATTTGTTATGACCTTGTTTCTTAGAGTTCTATTAGAATTAGTATTTATAGGGTTTTGGACGTTCACTATGGAAGGAAGAATTCAGATTATTCAATTGGAAAAAAGAGAGAGAGTTTTCTCCTTGAGTTCTTGAAAGAACAAAACCATAACTTATCAAAGAAATCCTTTCTTTGTGGCGTTCACGACACTTCCATTATAACCTTCGTTCAAGTTTCTAGACTTTAATATAGTCTAAGTTTCTGGTTTCATTGTTTCTTGGGTGCAGGTTCTTTATATCAAGGTTCTTGTTTTTTTAGACAAAGGGTCAAGGTCAATCAAACCAGATTTGTGTTTAGGTTTCTTGGGCTCATATAATCAGATTCTTGTGGGTGTTCTAGGGTGTTCACATCATTTGGTAATCAGAGCTATCCTAAGCCAAATCTTCTGTCCATCCAATTCAAGATTCACCCTTAACATCTTGTTTTAGTTATCTATCTTTTTGTTTCTGTTTTGCCACACCCCATACACTATAACCACGAAATTTTCCACCCTCATACCTTAAAACATACCAACCAACCTCACTTATCTATTCCACCCAAAACAGATTCGATTTTCTTAGTTTTTTTCTTGTTTTAGTTCATCTTGGTTCTTTGTTTTTTTTGGCAATATAGTTCAAGACACCTTGTTCTTCAAAGATTAGGGTTCTTGCATAAACCCAAAAAAAGAAGAGAAAATCATATTAAAAAAGAAAACAGAAAATAAAAGAAAAGAAAAGAAAAGAAAGTGAAAGAAAAGTGCTAGAAACTCCAAGAAAGTGCAAGAAAGTGTCAAGAAGTTCAAGAAAGTTAAGTGTTCTTCTTCTTTTAACATTCTTTTGTTCTTTTTCTAAACTTCTTCAACCTTTTCTTCTAAAAAACCTGTTCTTAATTATATTTAGTGAACTAACACATCGTTTGGATTATTTGAAGGTTTGCTATGCTCCAAAAGAACTTGATAGAGAAAACAAGAGTGGAAAAAGGTAAGAATGAGTGAGATTAGCGTCGGAAAAAAAAGCCAAGAAGTGTGAAACACGAGTGGAGTGTCATTCGTTGAGTGTAAACACTAAGGGAGTGAGTGAGGTTATTTCTTGTTTACCAATATTCATCTGTAGTTTTCATCATGTCTAAGCATGAGGAAAGTGTTACCAAAGAGACTTCTACAAGCATAGATGGTGATCTCAAGTTCGTGATTCAATCTATACAACAACAATTTCAACGGTTTGACTTCTTGTTTGAAGAGATGAAGGGCAGAATGGATTCCCTTGAAGCTAACAAGCATAGGAGGTAACTAAGGAGGGTCCAAAACAATAGGGAGTAAACTGATTTTTCAGATTATGAAGAAGATGATGCCATGACCGTTTTGCATGATGAGGAGTATGATTTAGGGTATGTTAAGGGTAGAGGTCGAGTTACAGGAGCTAGGGGAAGGATGCATAGGTGAAATTTATGTGGGAGAGATTATGATGTGGGTAGAAACCTAGGAGGAAAGGATATGGTGGACAAAAACTTAGGGAGCATTAAGATGAAGATACCACCATTCCAAGGTATGAATGACCCTGAAGGTTATCTAGAGTGGGAGAAAAAGATTGATTTGATCTTTGATTGCCACAATTATTCAGAGGAAAAGAAGGTAAAGCATGTTGTTGTGGAGATTACAAACTATGCTCTTGTATGGTGGGATCAACTAGTGACTAGTAGGAGGAGCAACCTAGAGAGACCTATTGATAGTTGGGATGATTTGAAGGCTCTCATGAAGAGGAGGTTCATACCTAGCCACTACTATAGAGATCTGTTCCAAAGGCTTTAAAGCCTTACTCAATGGTCCAAGAGTGTGGAGGAGTAACACAAGGAGATGGAGGTAGCCATGATTCGGGCTAATGTGGAGGAGGACCATGAGGCCACTATGGCTAGATCCTTGAATGGGTTGAATAGAGATATTGCTAATGTTGTGGAGTTGCAACATTATGTGGAGATTGAAGACATGGTCCACATGGCCATGAAGGTGGAGAGACAACTCAAAAGAAAAGG
>JANIIA010000006.1:34279244-34295247 GCA_027478495.1 Erythroxylum alaternifolium | reverse complement strand
ATATTCGCTACGCCCTTCAGTGGGAAAAGCAGCACGTTCGCACACCTTCGGTGGGCAACACAGCCCGTTAGTATGATCACTAGGAATCTTTGGTGGGCAAAATAGTCTGTTCGTTTGGTAGAAAAAACAGTCCATTGGCACACCTTCGGTGGGAAAAATACCACGGTCGCATGGTCACTAGGCATCTTCAGTGGGCAAAATAGCCCGTTGGTGCGATCACTCGGCACCTTCGGTGGGATAAACATCCAATTGGCACACATCGGTAGGCAAAACACACGGTTGGCACGAACGCTAGACACCTTCGGTAGGAAAAACAGTTCATTGGGCACCTTTGTTAGGAAAAACAGCCAATTGGCACTCCTTTGGTTGGAAAAATAGCCCGTTGGCACGATTATTAGGCACCTTCACTGGGAAAAAACTTCCCATTGGGCACCTTCGGTGGGAAACACAGCCCGTTGGCACACCTTTTGTAGGCAAAACAGCCCATTGACGTACCTTCGGTGGATAAAACACCTTCCGTAGGTAAAACAGCTCGTTGGAACGATTTTTAGGTTCCTTCAATGGGAAAAAACTTCCCGTTTGGCACCTTTGGTAGGAAACACAGCCCATTGGCGCACCTTCCGTAGGCAAAACAGCCTATTGACGCACCTTCGGTGGACAAAACAGCCCGTTAGGTGGCATTAGTAGGAAATATAGCCCATTGGCACACCTTCAATGGGAAAAACACCACTGCCACACTATCAATAGACACCTTCGGTAGGTAAAATAGCCCGTTTGTATGTTCGCTAAGCACCTTTGGTGGGCAAAACAACCCATTGGCACATTCTCTAGGCACCTTCGGTCGAAAAAACAGCCCGTTAGCATACCTTCAGTGGGCAACACAACCTATTGGCATGGTTGCTAGGCATCATCAGTGGGCAAAACAATCTGTTGGGCACCTTCGGTGGGAAAATAGCCTGTTCGGACACTGTTGGTGGGCAAAATAGCCCGTTAGCACAGTCGCTAGGTACCTTCGGTGCGAAAACAGCCCGTTGACACACCTTTGGTAGGCAAAACAACAAGTTGGCACGGTCGTTAGGCACCTTCAGTGGGCAAAATAGCCTGTTGGCACAGTCACTAGGCTCCTTTGATGGGCAAAACAATCCGTTGGGCACTTTCGGTGAAAAAATAGCCCGTTGGCACACCTTCGATTGGCAAAACAGCCCGTTGGCGCACTTTCGGTGGGAAACACTACCCTCCGCACACCTTAGGTAGGAAACACAGCCCATTAACACACCTCCGATGGGCAAAACAGCCCGTTGACATGTTCGTTAGACACCTTCGATGGGAAAAACAACACTTTGGCATGGTTGCTAGGCACCTTCAATGGGACAAACAGCCCATTGGGTAAAATAACACGTTGGCACAGTCACTAGGGACCTTCAATGGACAAAATAGCCCATTTGGGATATTTGCTAGGCACTTTCGGTGGAAAAAACAACCCGTTGGCACACCTTCGGTGGGAAAAACACCACAGTTGCATGGTCGCTAGGCACCTCCGGTGGGCAAAATAATCCATTGGCAGGGTCACTAGGCACCTTTGGTAGGCAAAACAGCCCGTTGGCACAGTACCTTCGGTGGGAAAAACAACACGTTGACACACCTTCGGTGGGTAATATAACCCGTTGGCACGGTCGCTAGGCATCTTCAGTACGTAAAACAATTCGTTGGGCACCTTTGGCTGGAAAAACAGCCCATTGGAACACCTTTAGTAGGCAAAATAGGCCGTTGGCACACCTTCTCTAGGCAAAACAACACGTTGGGATAGTCGCTAGGCACCTTCGAAGGGTAAAATAGCCCGTTGGCATGTTCGTTAGGCACCTTCGATGGGAAAAAGACCACATTCTCACAATCGCGAGACACCTTCGGTGGGAAAACACCCCGTTGGCACGGTCGCTATGTACCTACGACGTGAAAATCAACTTGTTGGCACCCCATCGTTGGGCAAAACAGCCGATTGGCACACCTTTAGTGGGAAAAATAGCCCGTTGGCACAATCGCTAGGCACCTTCAGTGGAAAAAACAACCCATTAGGCACCTTCAGTGGGAAACAGCCTGCTGGCACGGTCATTAGGCACCTTCGGTGGGCAAAACAGGCTATTGGGCTCATTCAGTGGGAAAACAACTCGTTGGCACACCTTCAATAGGCAAAACAGCCCGTTTGAATGGTCGCTATGCACCTTCGACAGGCAAAACAACCCGTTGGCATGTTCGCTAGGCACCTTCGGTGGGAAAAAGACCAGGATCACATGGTCGCTAGCCACCTTTGGTGGCAAAAGAGCCTGTTGGCCCAGTCGCTATGCACCTACGATTTGAAGAATAGCCTATTAGCACCCAATTGGTGGGCAAAACAACCCGTTGGCACATCTTTGGTGGCAAAACAGCCCGTTGGCATGATCGCTAGGCACCTTTAGTGGGAAAAACAGCCCGTTAGGTACCTTTGGTAGGCAAAACAACCCATTGGCATGATCGCTAGGCACTTTCAGTGAGAAAAACAGCCCGTTAGGCACCTTCGATGGGAAACAGCCAGCTGGCACGATCGCTAGGAACCTTCGATGGGCAAAACAAGCCATTGGGCACATTCAGTGGGAAAATAGCCCGTTAACACACCTTCTGTAGGCAAAATAGCCCATTGGCACGATCGCTACGCACATTCGGTAGGCAAAATAGCTTGTTGGCATATTCGCTAGGCATCTTTGATGGGAAAAGTAGACCGTTGGCACACCTTTGATGGGAAAAACACCATGGTCACACAGTCACTAGGCACCTTAAGTGGGCAAAATAGCTCGTTGGCACAGTCACTAAGCACCTTTGGTGGGCAAAATAACCTATTGGCATGTTCGCTAGGTACCTTCGGTGGGAAAAATAGCCCATTGGCACACCTTCGGTGGGCAACATAGCCCGTTTGCAAGGTCGCTAGGCATCTTGGGTGGGCAAAATAGTTCGTTGGGCACGCTCGGTAGGAAAATAGCCCATTGGAACACCTTCAGTAGGCAAAATAGCCCACTAGCACACCTTCGCTAGGCAAAACAGCAAGTTGGCATTATCACTAGGCACCTTCGATGGGAAAAATAACCCGTTGGTATGTTTGTTAGGCACCTCTGTGCAAGCCTTCAATGGGAAAAACACCACGGATGCACAGTCGCTAGGCATCTTTAGTGAGCAAAATAGCCTGTTGGCGTGATCACTAGGCACCTTCGGTGGGATAAACAGCCAGTTGGCACATATTATGTGGGCAAAACGACCGGTTGGCACGATTGTTAGGCACCTTCGGTAGGAAAAATAGTTCGTTGGGTGCCTTTGTTAGGAAAAACAACCCGCTGGCACTCCTTTGGTGGGCAAAACAACTCGTTAACACACTCGCTAGGCATTTTCAGTGGAAAAAACTGCTCGTTTGGCACCTTTAGTGGGAAACACAGCCCGTTGGCACACCTTCGGTGGACAAAATGGCCTATTGGCACTGTCACTAGGCACCATCGATGGGAAAAATAGTCCGTTAGGCAACATCTGTAGGAAATATAGCCGGTTAGCACAACTTCGATGGGAAAAACAGTACATTGGCACAACTACTAGGTGCCTTCAATGGGAAAAATAGCTCGTTGGCACATTCTCTAGGCACCTTTGGTGGGAAAAATAGCCCGTTGGCACACCTTCGGTGGGAAAAATACCACGATCGCACGATCGCTAGACATCTTCGGTGGGTAAAATAGCCCATTGGCACATTCTCTAGACACCTTTGGTGGTCAAAATAGCTCGTTGGCACATTCGCTAGGCACCTTCGGTAGGAAAAACAACACATTGGCACATCTTTAGTAGGCAACATAGCCCATTGGCACAGTTGCTAGGCATGTTTGGTGGGCAAAACAGTTTAGAAAAATAGCCTAGTGGAGCACCTTTGGTAGGCAAAATAGCCCGTTCGCAAACTTCGCTAGGCAAAATAGCACATTGACATGATCGTTAGGCATCTTCGATGGAAAAAATAGCTCATTGGTACGATCGCTAGACACCTTCGATGGGCAAAACAGCCTGTTGGTACGTTCGTGAGTCACCTTTGGTGGGAAACATAGTCTATTAGCACACCTTTCATGAGAAAAGCAGCATGTTGGCACGATCGCTAGGCACCTTCGATGAGAAAAATAGCTCGTTGGCACATTCGCTAGGAACCTTTGATGGTCAAAACAGCCCATTAGCACACCTTCGGTGGGAAAAACACCACATTGGCATGGTCGCAAGGCATAGCTTCAGTGGGCAACACAGTCCGTTGGTACAATCTCTAGGCATCTTCGGTGGGAAAAACAATCAGTTAGGCACCTTCGGTGAGAAAAACAGCCCCGTTGGCACACCTTCGATTGACAAAACAACCCATTGGTACACCTTTAGGGGGCAAAACAACTCGTTGGCATGGTCGCTATGCACTTTCAGTAAGAAAAATAGCCCGTTGGCACACCTTTTGTGGGAAAAATAGCACATTGACACAGTAGCTAGGCACCTTCGGTGGGAAAAATAACCCGTTGGCACATCTTCGGTAGACAAAATAGCCCATTGGCACGGTCACTAGGCACCTTTGGTGGGAAAAACTGCCCGTTGTCCACCACCGGTGTGAAACACAAACTGTTGGCACACCTTGGTTAGGAAAAATAGGGACGGTCGCTAGGCACCTTCGGTGGACAAAAGATCCCGTTAGCACAGTCGTTAGACACCTTTGGTGAAAAAACAATGGGCAAAATAGCCCGTTGGCACAGTCGCAAGGTAACTTCGATGGAAAAAATAGCTCGTTGGGCACTTTCGGTGGGAAACACAACCCGTTAGCACAACTTCAGTGATTCAAAATGCCCGTTGACAAGGTCGCTAGGCACCTTCGGGTAAACATCATAAACACCGGTGAAATTATTCATAAACATACTTCTCATAGTAAGGTAAAAATCATCTTTACAAAATCAATTTAAAGATACATTCACCATTTATTATTTATCGTGAACCACCCTCACGTGTTCGGTGCTTTTCCTTTACTAGTCCTAAGTCTAAGATGACGAAAAAACTTTATTGTCTTACCCAGCTATAAGGGAGACCCCTAAAGGGTTCCTAAAACTTGCCAAGTATATCTATAACTTACCACCTTGTTCTATAAATTTTATGCCAAAGGGTTTAGCCAAAATCTTAGCTTTTAGTAAGAATAAAATTCTATTTTCTTTTCATTCAACCATTGAACAACGTCCATAATTTATACATGTTGTCTTCTTTTTCTCTCCATTTACCATACTCTTTTTCTCTTCATTTAACCATGCAATCAGCTCAAACATTCATGTAATTAGCAAGGGAATTCATGTTCCTAATTTAAGCTCTCATTTGACTAGCTAAAGAGGATGGACAAGAGTAATTTAGCATGCCAAAATTAGGTGGTAATGTGGTGTCCATCTTTTCCCTTCATGTAGCTGGCGTTGATGAAGATGTTGTCCACAGTTGGAAGCTTAAACACCATACAGAAATTATTTCCTAGAGGTAATAACTTGAAAGATCTATATGTGAAGGGAGTAGTTGCGATTATTCATTATCAATTCCAGTCCAAAGGCGTAGTGAAACATTGGTGGAATGAAGGTGGAACAACTCCTTTGACATCTTTGTACACATTACATATTGAAGAGAGTTGTCCAACACATTGCAAGGTTGGTTTCCAACATCTGTCCATTATGTTAGCTCTTACCATCTTTGTTTAATTAATCCATTAACTCCTTACATCCATGACAATTCTTATCAGCTACATATAACAAGTTATTTTAATTTTGACTCACCAAAATAACACATGTCCACACCATGTATTGGTCTCACATGTAACGAATTTTATGTCCCTCACATCTACTCATTTATGAATGTGGCAATATGAGGTTTTCATGCATTCTTATTCCAAAATAATAAGAACTTCTTCGTTTATATGACAGTTGCCACTTAAGGCTCATTCACATGTACATGTATTATTTCTTGTCCAAAATAATTAAGTGGCTTAAGAAAAATCTGTCCAATTTCGATAGAAGTTTCATGTCCACTTATTAACATGTTGCACCTAAACATATCAACATATAAGTTAGATCGATTTACTTTTAAGTATCCTTAACTATGGTTGATTCTCTCACACTTGGTTTTCTTGGTTTATATCCTTATGTTTCAACCCGAAAATGCTTCCAATTTACTCCATGATAATTTAAAACAAAGTCAATCTTGATCTATTATAAATCCATTAGATCAAATTTATTTTTGGTCCATTTCTATACCAGTCAACTCCAATTTTTTAACTATCATTTGACTTTAATACTTCTCTTAAATATTGTCAAATCATTCAGGTTCAGGTCCCAATTAACCTTTTAGCGAAAATAAAATTTACACTCACCTAGAAACATCATTTACATGAAATAAAATTTTATAAACACATGAAAAGAAAAGTTTGGGGTTTTACATTTTATCCCCTTCCCTTAACCTTTAAACCCTAGACTTCTACCTTAAAATGGAGCTTCTAGCATCGATAGCTAATATATGATTACAAAGGGTGATTTGTTCCACCTCAACCAAAGTTAAGCTTGTCGGATTTGTATAAAGTTGAGATTGTACTTCACAGGTTTTATTCCTAATAACATCGCATCTATTTTTGGTAGTCTTCAAATGCAGTTCTCGAGAACTAATTTAATAAATTGAAACTTCTTAAAGCATTTATATTGTTCAAATTAATCTATATTCTGATCCATAACCCTTTTAATGATTTGTTGTAATCCCTCAATTTTCACAAGATAAATTAAGAATAGGTAGGGGGATAAAATATTATAATTACTAGAGAAGTTATGAACTTTAATTAGAAAGTGGTAAGAGCATAAAGAACTTTTGAAATTTTCCGTACGCTTTGAAAATTACATCAACCAATGTTGATTAAAAAGAGGGTTATTTAATTTTTTTCTTCATCAACCACTTTCCCTGTTCTTTATTACTCTAAGTGAATTATTTTCCTCATAAGCCAAGTCAGTCATACTAATAATATTCAAACAAGACCTCAATTCATTACAAGGGATTTTGATGCAATTATCACTTATGCTTTAAAAGAGAGAAGGGTACACTAACCAATAACCAAGGAATATACATGCAAGATCCTTTCAAAACAAGATCACTCCAAATATAAGAACTCTAAATCTTAAATTTAGAAGCATAAATGAAACTGACAGCAAGTTTGCAGTTATTCCATCTAAGTTTAATGGTCAAATGGATAGCTTGCTCATTAATAGAAGAATCAAGGACTTTAATTCTATCTGGATCAGACACAACAATAATTCTTCCCTTTTAATGAAACTAGTGATTTGAGTTGATTTTCCAATCTTTTTTAATAAACTAAAGCTCCTTGTAAGAGGATTCCTTAAGCTTATCTTCCAAAAGTGTAAAAATCATTAGTTTAATACAGAAAATATAATTTACAACAGCATATTGCTTAAGGAGCTTATTAATCTCCTTCACATTCCATGCCAATATAATCATGAGGGAGAGTTAGGGATAGAGGAATCACCCATAGAACCTTTACTCTTAGCCTTTCTACTAGATCTCCTTCTAGCAGTAGGAGAGAAGGAATTAGAATTACCTATACTAATAGGACACTTCTTGATGTTATGAGCATTCACATCTAACTCATTATTAGTAGGAGTAGTAATAAGAGAGTTTGTAGATGGAGTTGAGCGGCCCACGGGTTTGAGCTAGTTTCCTTTACAAGTTAAGTCAAATTAGTTTCATTAACCATTGAAGTATCCAAATGATTAGGAACATGAAGTTTATTAGAGATAACAATTGATGAAGTAACCTGATTCTCCTTATTGATTGAACAATTAAAAGCTTCAGTATGTATTATTGTCATTAGAGTTACAAGGGGGAGTTTGGTCATTTTCATAAGTGTTAGGATTAAAGGAGTTCTGGGGTACAAATCCCATCAATTCATTATAATCCCTTTTTTAGAATATCTTTCAAGTCTTTCTCCATTCTTTCCCTAGCTTGGTAGTAATAAGCTTCCAATGATAGGTGACCTATAGAATGTCCTCAACTAGTTTCTCTTACTCATAAAGGTGCATTAAAAGAATAACAGTAGGTAGTTACTGGGAGATTTCCACTTGAATGCAAATCTTGGCAAGTCCTATTCTCTTTAAGGAAGCAATATATTCATCCATATAAAGAGGCTGGCCTAAGTAACCTCTTAGATATCAATCCAATAGTGGACCAACGTTCAAGACGAATATTATAAATGATGATCTACATCGCAATATATTTGAGCTTTATTTGATCTAGCTCCACTCCAGGAGACCATCTCTTTAAGAAAATTGGCTTGTCCTTTATATGCCAAAGATCAGCTTCAAGCACTTTGGTTGCCTCTCCCATGGAACTAAATTTGAAGATAAAGAGTCCTTGAGGATTGATGACTATCTCCACCAGTCCTATGTTCTTCACCCATACTAAAATAGTTGAAAATGTAGGTCTTTTGTTGGAGAAGAAACCAATAAAGATGGAATTCCATTTGAGACTTTTTCGTAGCAAAATGTCTTTAAACGGTTGAACAATGGTTTTCCCTTCTTGGAGGAAAGTAACCTAACTTTACAAATGGGGACAAGTCACGTACTATGTAACACCAAGTTTTCCTAGAGTAGTCGTTAGCAGCAAATAGTGAGCTAGAACTTGAAGCATCAAAGGAGAAACGGATTCCTTTGAACAAGGCATATGAGTTATAAGAGATGGTAGGAGAAAGAGGAGAGAAATTTCCAATAAACCTGCATGGCAAGAGCAGGAAGGCGTAGGAGGAAATTGTCCTCCTAAAACTTCAGTCTACCCAAAATCTAAAGGTTCAGAAGACGAAGAGGCCAAAAAAGTATAAGGAAAAATTTCAAATTACTGTTCTTAAAATAATAAACAAATAAGGCAAGAGCAATAAAATGAGACAAAAGGTAAATGAGATGATTAAAATGCCACTGGCTTGTAACCAAAAACAAAACCACGAGGAGAACAATAAGAATTAAGAGAAACCAAAAATAATAGGAGTCAATAAAAGCAGGGAAGCGGGACGCAAGATCTTCTATTCCTAAATTTGGTATGCCTTTTGTTTCGGTCCAATCTCAGTCGTCCAATTTTTGTAGGCTCTATTTATTAAATAGATAAATTTTTATAAAGCAGAATTGAAACAGAATAATAAAAATAGGTGATTTGATCCCGAGAGGCGATGGTTAAGTAGGAGGGAGGGAATAAGTAGAAAGGAACGAATAAGGAATCTATTATCATAGCTTCGGAGGTTTAAAGAAAAGCTGCTCTTTCTCGTACTAGGCCAGTTTTTGGAGGCCCAAATTACCACTGTTCAGAGATAAATAGGCCCAAGTTTTATTACTTGGAAGTTTTAAGTTTACTCCAAGGCACGTGAGCACCTTTTGCTTTGCGGTAGCTGAAGCGTATGCTGTTTAGATACGGCCTGCCCGGACAGACAAAGAAACAAACTCAAACTGCGTTATTTGTGTCCGTATGCAGTGTAGAACACACGCACGATAAAAATATAAGAAAGCGTGGGGCCATGACTGACATAGGATAGACTGATGGTTGTGACGAGCGTCGTCTTAGAGCACAAGCTCACACAAAACAAATAGACATACTGATGAAATTGAATTAGAAAAGAAAACAGCACATAGGAAAAGACAAAGTGGGTGGTGATAATGTAATAATGATATAATTAATTTTATTAACACTTAATTATTAATATTTTTATGTTGTATAGTGTATAAATTCCAATTTATTCACGTTCACATTGTACTTACTATGCTCTAGTGTACTGTAGTACTCTGCTTTGCTTCATTTGGCCTTCCTGGTGTAGTTGGAGAAGGAATACTTAGCAACTCTAAAGAGAAATGTATGCAGAGACTGGTCTGTTGTTCCCCTACATGCAGAATTTCTCTCAAGATATCCACCAACTTGAAGAGTATTGCAAGTACCAGAAGACCACTGCTTCATTGGTACTCGGTCGCTCTCACTTTGTACATGTTTCTTATCACTCTCCTTCTGTTTAATGATTTTGACTGGGTTTTTCATTTGGCTTATTCTTATGCATGCTTCAAATTTCAAATTGTATAGATAGTGCAATTTCCCATCTTCCCTTTCCCGATTGTATATTCTCTGTTTTGTTTCTTCTCCTTTGGTTGCAGAGAATGCTAAATCTTTTGAAGCTTTATGTCTTTTGGTATCAGGGATTCTACTTTTTTTTTGCTATAATAGATCAATTGCTCTTTCTTTTGTTCCGTCTTCTCACTCAGCAGCCTTCTTCTGGTAAGCCAATAGGCCAAACTGGAAACGGTAAATGTTCTCTTTACATTAGTGGATCTATAAAAGAAAAAGTAAGAGCATAATAGGAAAGTGATTTCACGGGTCTAGGTTCCTTATCGTAAAGCTTTCTTAAACCTGTGATGTTAACATGTAGTTGGGAGGTTTTCTCTTTCACTCATTTACTGTGCTCTAAACATAAGAAAGTTTAACCTTCTTTTTCTTTGTTTCTTCTATAATCCGTTGGTAGATAGCTTTAAACGAAAAAGTGATGTCCACCTCTCTCTTTCTGCCTTCCTATTTTGGCAACTAAACTTGTCGAATGAAATAAATATATCAAACTGGATCTCACATTGGTGTTTTGGCTACTGAAAAATGCTTTAAGTTGGTTCTTTTTATTGGTTAATGCTCCAATTTCTAAGAATCCGTGTCATGTACCTGGAAATGTTTTGGCAGCCTCTGTTCTTTTGCACTATTGAATTAATTCCTTTTGTTTTCATGGAAACCCTTAACAAATTTCCTCCCTCAAGCGTAAATATTTTACAAAACCTTGGATGCGTTGCTTATGTGATGATTTTTTTGGTTATTTTTTTTCTGATTTCAACTAGAGGAGTTGATTGAATTTGGACAGTTTCTGTATCTTGTCTCCAACTGAATTCAGCATTGTTCAGTTTGAAATCAATGGAAGCTGAGATTTCCATGTTGCATTAGTGCTGGAATCCAACAAATCTAGACGCCTCGTCACTTCTATTTGTTTCTCAAGAAACTTCAAGTTGGAAATTATTTTTTGAATTTGTAAGCACCACAAATTATGTACATAAAGTTGGTGAATAAGCCTGTGGGCCACACTCTCTTGTGAAAGAAGTGAATCAATAGATAGTTCTAAGTCAACTAACAAAATGTCTGAAGAATTTGATTTTTTTGATTAAATTTTGGATTCTTGTTGAAGAATTTTTGGTATGTGCTGCAATTCTTACCTTTAAACTGTAGCTAATGGAAAATCCTTCTTGAAATTCTGCTTTGGAAGTCAGTTTAGCAATTGTTGAGTTTGTTATTTTTCTTGTCTGCTACCCTGTGAAACTTCCACTCTGCTATTTTGGATGGATATGCCAATGAATTTTATTACATAGGACTTTCCAAATTTTTCAAGCGTCTGTGAAGCATTTACTCAATGCATACATCATTTTGTTTGTGGTTTACATAATGTGATGGAAATCAACTTCGTTCAGGCCTCCTCTATAGTGGAATATGACCTGGGTGTAGAAGGAGATCTATTCAAAGCTCCGGAGCCCATTATTGAGGAGACAGTTGTGGCCCTTGATCCTATGGCTGCAGCCATCTCAATGATGTCCTGTGGGGAAGAAGTCATCAGCTCAGCTGGATTGAAAGTGTCGGACATTGAATCTATTCAGAGTGACCAGCTTCTGAATGATGTTTTTTATGAATGCAAGAAGGATCTGATGGAAAAAGTAGCAACAGGAGCACCTCTGTCAGAGGTTCTTGATATCAAGATTCCCATTGTGAGGAATGATGAAAACCAGACTCATGAAACCAAGATGCTTCCTGCTCTACCTCTTCCAAAAAGTGTTAGCTCAGGATGCTTAAGTTCAGTGGAGTGGATGAATGCTGCTGCAATGAAAGCAAGTTGCCTTGATTTTTCTAGAGTGGAGTTTGAAACTGCCTATGGCATGCGTAGAGCATTCAGTGAAGGAGACATAAAGGTCAGTTAAGATTACTTTTCTTCCAATATAATTTACTAGTGAGACTTTCCTTCCAATATATGTTACTCATGAATCATACTGTTCAATCATTTACATGCATGTTTAAGCTAGAGGCTTTTCTTCTCCACTTAATAGGTTGCTCCCTCTGGCTTTCTCTAGGTCACCTCTGGCTTTACCTAAAACTGCCAAAGAATCGGTGTCAGTCAATATTAACTCTATGTTCTTAGAAAAATTTTAGATTTTATACATGTACCTCATGCAACTGAACAATTGTACCTCCATATTTGACTGCTGCAATAGTTAAGTAAGCCATTAGGACATTAGAATTTCAAACTGCTGCTATCAGCACTTTAGGCACGTATATGAGTAGGACTTTAATCTTTGATTAACCTCGTGTTTCCTCCTCCATGGCACACCTTTCAAAGTAGCAGTAGCCCTTTCTGGAACTTAATGAAAAGATAATTAGATATTTCCCTCCTTCCTCTCCAAGAAATGCATGGTCTATTCCAGTTTTATCCTAGGGATGCACAGCATGTCCTATTCTTAAAGAATAAGAATCTATTGCTTCTTATTTCAGTTTTAGTTCTCTTTGTCATTTGCTTGGCATAAACCACCAGATTGTAGTGGAGTTTTGTTATGCATTAGAGCATCAAGCATGAACTGGCTATATCTGGAAGTCTATGGACCAAAACTTTCTTTAGATGCTTCTGACCATTTCCACAAATGAGGCTGAGTCATCGATGCTGAATTTTTTGACAGACTCTTTGTAATGGTAATATAAGCCATATTCAGTCTCGGCCATTAGTTATTGGCAATTGTACTTCTGAAGATCGCATGGAAAAGCTTTCCAGGTACAGGAATAAGAAAACAAAAAGGAACTTCGGCAGGAAAATTAAGGTATGTTAATAAATTGTTTGGTCATATTCTTTCTGACTCATAATTGTTAAATCAAATGTTTCCCATGTAGAAATTCACTTATTAGATTCCTTTTTTCTCTTCTCAGTACGCATGTAGGAAGGCTCTGGCCGACAGCCAGCCCAGGATCCGTGGAAGGTTTGCCAAGAACGAAGAACCTGATGTGTCTAAGAGGGAATAACTGTTATAATTTGGGAAGATAAAATGTAGTTGTGAAATGTTCAAGAGTCCTATCAAGTAATGAAAGAAAGCAACTAGCGCAAGACTGGGAAAAAATATGAAGCAGAAAGGTACTTGAATCTTTGGCTTAATAAACCAGAGTACCAACTCCTCTCCTCTGTAGCTGATCTACTATTCAATGTAATAACTGAATCAACTGTCCAAAATGGCTATCTTGAACTGTATATAAGTTGTGCTGAATAAAAGCCAGGTGATAAGAGTTGTTCATATAAACGCGTTATCATATGTAATGGCAATGCTGTAGTCCCCCAAGTGTTTTCGCTTCTGGAAGAGATCGTATGTTAACTACTCATTCGGATCCGACGTTCTGGCTGCCAGATTATGAATAGGATTTGATCAATATTAATACAATAAATCATATTTTAGTGATTGTCTATGCACTTTTTAATGCTGTTTCTCATCAAGAGCTATGGTAACTGAGAATGCGTTATATTTACAATTATCTGAGTTCTCAATTGTCGTCCCTCATCTGCCCCCACTGACATCATCTTGTTCCTCATTTCTCTTTCCCTCTCCCCATGTTTGCTTTCCTATCTTGCCTCCATTTTTCCCACCTTTGTTTCTTTACCTCCTTCCTTGTTTTAGCATCACTCTAGTTCAAAGTAGGAATGGCACTTTTACCAGCCTCACTTGAAGTCAATGGGGCGGTTTGAATTGATTGATGTTCAAGTCGAACTTAGACGTAGGGGGATCGGTCCGAAGTTAAATGTACAATATTCGATCAGTCTGAATCCGTCCACTGCATATAAAATACTTACGGTTGTTATCCTTTTCTCCAAAATTATAAACATTCATTTAGAGAATTAAAGTTAGAATCTCAAGCTAGTCCAGCCAATCTATCTCATATGTTGGTAGATTAAAACTAGTTAAATTGTTTGGAGTGCCATTCGTATCTATTGGATTGCTCATTTGTTACTTCCAACTAGATTCACTAAAACTATTAAACCTAAAATGCGAGGGTTTTTTTTTTCCATGCTCTAGAAAGTTCATATGATCATTCAAATTCCAAGAAGTTAAATGTCATTTTTAAATCAAAGATTTAAGGAGACCTTAGTAACAATCAACTCAAAATACCTAAGTTTTTCTCTTCGAGAGAATTTAGATATTTTTCATTGATAAGGAATTCGTTCGAATTAAATAGATATTGTTGATACTTAATTTTGTTTGATTTTGTTTCATTTAAATTCAATTTAAATATTCTTACATGTAATTGCATAAATTTTATTTCAATTTTTTAATTTTTCTTTCTTATTATATTCAACTTTCTTTGTATTTGATCATGTTCAATTTACTTGTATTTAAGGTTATTCTTTCTCCTTGACCTTTTTTATTTTAATTCTTAATTAGGTTTTGATTTCGGAAATTTATCTATAATAAAATTTTAATTAAGACTAATCTCTTTTTATTTTATTTTAATTTTGAGTAATATAATTTGAAAAATTAAAGAAAAGAAATGATAAGGTCAATTAGGTACTTATCTATATGGTATATTTTCTAGAGCTTTTACTTGAGGAAAAGAAATTAGACATAAAATTTTAAGAATTTCCTTAATTAGTTAAGGGATATTTCCTTTTGTTGTGAGTTATGATTTTTTATTTTAGTTATAAAAAATTAATTAAACTTACAAAAATATGTTTGATTCTAAATGTTTTTGTTTCTTGTTTTCAAAACAAAAAAAAAACCACAACCTGATTATGGAATCATAATTTTTTAGCTTTCAGGAGTTGTGGCAATTGGTTGCTAAAATAGGAAACACTCTTCTTCAGGGGCAGAGCCACATGGGGACAAGCCCTCGGGCCACTCTGAAGAAGAGTGTTTCCTATTTTAGCAACCACTGGCGCGAGGGCTTGTCCCCATGTGGCTCCGCCCCTTTATTAAATGAAGGTGAAGAAGACATTTCGTTATGTTGATGTTTCTTCAATGTTTTATCATAAAGTCGACATAATCTATACATGTAAATAGCGTTTTGTACTCTTTTCATTAATGATAGCTTCAGCTAAGAAGACTCCCATGGCTACAGAAAATTTTGTAAAAATGAAGATAGGAATGATTGAAAGAGGAAAGATAAAATCAAGTCCTGAAGCTTAAAGGAGATTTTTTCACCTTTATAAGCTTACAGAAAATATATGTCTTGTGTGTATAGGTGGCATGAGATCCTTAAAAGGAAAATATAAAGTTGAAGATTTTGGAGTCAATATGTAAAGTCACTCAAAATGAAGAATTATTGATGTTGGACCCCATTTTCGGAGCCCAACAATCAATCCGAATACCAAACAATGTTTGACTCAGGTCTTGGGACGAATTCCAAGAAGACTATTCGGGACAGTCGTGAGATGGTGGGAGAAAGAAAAATGAAAGCTATCACATTTATATAAAAAAAATCTCAGCGTGGCAGTAAAGGAGGGTTCGCCGCAGCGAGCTATAGGTTTGCCACGGCAAACCTATGGAGTTATCTCTATGGACCTTTCGGGAAAAGTTCGCCGCGGTGTAAGTCATTCTTCGCCGCGGCGAAGACGCCTTCAAAAAGGTTCGCCACGGCGACCCTTGGCTTCGCCGCGGCGAAACCCTTAGAAACTGCAATCCATAAACATTTTCTACAAATACATACATTTAAATCTAACCATCTAACCTAATCACAAGCTAACATAATCATACACAAATGGAATGTCGATTCATCATTTCCTTACTAATTCAAAGAGTTTGAGCAAATACATATCATCATACATATCAAAACTTAAAACAAAATACATAAGGATGCTCAATGTTGATATGCTTATAAA
>JANIIA010000006.1:34201587-34213051 GCA_027478495.1 Erythroxylum alaternifolium | reverse complement strand
CACTCTTAATGATTGTAAGATGACCCTTATGCCCTTCTACTTATGCCTTATAACCTTTAGACTTAAATGATCTACCAAGATTGCCCCTCATGCATTCTCACTACATTTATACTTTAATTCCATCAATTCAAGCAATAAATCCTCCCAACAATGGCATGCTAGTTGCTCCAAAATAATAAATCTATTAAGACCTCAAAATAATTTAAAAATTTTCAGGCCCAACAATTGATAACTAGGATATAAAAGATATGTTGATAAGGAATCTTATCATCAAAGATAAGGTAATCTCTTCAGCCAATAAAAATGAAAGAGAATCTCCTTTGAAGATAAGAACAAACTTCAACAGAAGATAGATGTAAATATAGGATTTGAAATTTGTCTACAAGTATTGTATTATAAATAAGTCTTCTCTGTCTGTATAAGGGCATGCTCTCTGCAACTTACGTATCTTCCTCATAATCACTCTCCCTTTTGTGGAATAAAAATTCTCATTTGCAGACACAATCTATACTTTCCATTTTAAAGACTTCTGTATTTTACTTCCTATATCTTTAATCTATGCCCTAAGGTAGGAAATAGGGTTGTGCTCGACTCCTGTAAAGGAGTGTCAAGGATAGTTACTTCGTCGAAGGTTAGGGCTGGAATGCTCATTAAAGGAGTCAACAAATACCCGGTGAAGTTTTGGTCAAAACGTTTAAGAAACAATAAGAAAGTGTAGTGGGACAATTTCAAAAATCACAGAGAAACACATATCGATCAAGAGCTAAAAGTTTTGATAATTTCAAAAATCCCAAAGAAACAAATATTAATGAAGAGATAAAAGTTTTGATAATATCTAAACTTTTCAAAATATCAAAAATTAAAGTAATTGTAAACAAATCTTCTTATGTTAAATTATCAATTTTTTTGTTATTATCGTAATAACTTCCTCAAAAAATGCAGTAATTATCTTGTTAATGGAATCTATAAAAGTTAGATTGATCCCAGATAATCCATATAAAAATTTATCTAAGAAATATGAAGACATGAAAGATCAAATGCAGAATAGAATTATATTTCCAATTTAGAGGATCCATTATGCTTTCTTACATATTTCTCTTAACGTTTTTGACCGAAACTTCATCGGATATTTGCCTGATCTTTTACGAAGCATTCCAATCCCAACCTTCGACAAGGTAACTATCCTTGACACTCCTTCAGAGAAGTCCAGCATAACCCTATTTCATTTCCTACCTTAGGGCGTAGATTAAAGATATAGGAAGAAAAATATAGAAGTCTTTAAAATGTAAAGTATAGATTGTGCCTGCAAAAGAGAATTTTTTATTGCATAGAAGGGAGAGTGATTACGAAGAAGATATGCAAGTAAGGGAGACCATGCCCTTATACTGATAGAGAAGGCTTATTTATAATACAATACTTGCAGAAGGATTTCAAATATGATATTTACATCTATCTTCTGTTGAACTACGTTCTTATCTTTAAACGAGATTATATTTCATTTTTATTGGCTAAATTATCTTTGACAATAAGATTCCTTACCAACGTATCTTTTTCATCCTAGTTGGTATCAATAATTCTTCATTCTAAGTCGCTATACGTGTTTGACTCCAAAATCTTCAACTTTATCTTTTCCTTTTAAAGATCTCATGTCACCTGTACACATAGGACAGATATTTTTTGTATGCTTACGAAGGTGACAAAACTGCCTTTGAGCTTCAGGACTTGACTTTATTTTTCTCTTTCAATCATTCTTATCTTCATTTTTTTAAAAATTTCTGTAGCCATAGGGGTCTTCATTAATGAAGAGAAATTTCTCTTTCCAACATAAATTCTGAATTGAATTATAATATTTGGTTTCAAGAATAAGGGTCTTCATTAATGAAGAGAAATTGCTCTTTCCAACGTAAATTCTAAATTGAATTATAATATTTGGTTTCAGGAATACAGAATTATACTTGGAGTTCATTTAAGTGATATTCAAGTTCATCTTCACCTTGGAAGAATATTATACGAAAGGTTTCTTTTTATTGAGAAAGATTGTACAAAAGTTATTCATTATTTTTAAAAAGACAATCATAGCTAAATCCTTTGCTTTAATATAGTTCATACTTTGAAATATTGCCTCATTAATATTATTTTAATGCTTTATTCATATCATGCTTTTAAAATATTTATTAATGTAAAATAAATTATTTAAATAAAGAGCATGTTAGATCAAAATCAATATTTTTAATTATTATGTCTAGTATTGCCAAAAGTAATCGTAATCTAATATTATAAGAAACAGTAATAAAATTATACTAAAAAAGTTATTTCAAAAGCAACTAAATTAAAAATATTATCAGGACCCTAAAACATTTTTCATTCTAATTTAACCTTTCTATTTTTCTTAATTTATTTTATTTTAATATTTCAACCTCCATTTCACAATACATGGCAGTATATATATCGAATATTAGACCAAATTCTTAAACCTACCCGATGTCTGTGTACTTTGAAACCAACAACAGGACTTGGTGGATCATATCCTCTTCAATTGTTCATTCTCTTCATATATATGGAGCAGAAATGAAAGCCTATACAGTGCCTCTTCATCAACCACAAATTGGCAGAATTGTTGCACTGGTTATGTATAACCAGAGGAATTGCAATGGAGAATTCATTGCCTACAAAATATCTTTGAGTTGCACAATTTATCAGCACGAATCTACTCACATACAAATCCTATTGTTAGAGCTCATCAAATCTATCAAGAAAACGGTTGATCATCCATCACCTCTTCTCAGGTGGAGTCAATAACCTCTCAACTCAGGTGAAGTCAATGCACAATCCAAAATTGGTGATTGCCTTCTCGTATTTGATGGTTTAATTTTGTCTCTACTTGCCGCCTTGATACTAAACTTCTGCACTTCTCTAAACAAATAGCAGATGCGAGGCCCCTATGGAGAAACCAATTGTTCCAAAGCATCTCTTCTCTCGGCATGGCACCAAACGCTAGATCTTTCTGGCCTTCTAGCTTAGTTTCCTGAGTGTTTTAAGTAGTCTATTTTGAACCTTTTCTCATTTTAGATATACCAATGCATTTTAAATTTCCCAAATATAAATGACCAAAATAAAGGACAAAATGCAGATAATTTGGTGGAAGCTTAAGACCATCTAATCTAGGGATCCAAAGCAGATTTTCTTTTATTCCGTTACTTAAATTGAAAGGAAAAAAAAACTTGAGAAGAAAAAGGCATTAAACAATATGGATATAGTAAATGTCTCAATGTGTACTTTTAGGAGAATGACGTATCCGAGTTAAAATTACCAACTGCGACTCACTTGATCCAGGCATCAAAGCCCCAGATACCTTGCTAGAACCATCTGAAAATAATAAAGAATCAGTTATTGCATCACGAAGGTCCTGATCTTCAGCAGAATGAAACTTGCAACTCTCATCCAAGTTATGGGTATCAGAGACCATCTTACTCGATATCTCATCTATCTGATCACCTCTAACAACTTGTGTTGACTTTAGTGAGTCATCATGGCTAAGTGATCTATCTAGTACATCCAAATTTTCACAGAGATCATAAGCATGAATATGCAATTGACCTGTTGATGACACCATCTCTTTAGACTTCAGTCCAGTAGCAACTGAAGCAGCCTCTGCCTTCACCGGATCAAAATCCAGTATTACCTTGCTCATTTCAGTTTGACAATCTAACAGAAGCTCCTCTGCTTTGTTCTCATCAGTAACAAGGACTTGCTCCTCCTCGTTGAATGCTAACTTACCATCTACTGGTCCAGTATTAACAGATGGAAAACCATGTAAAACTAGTTTCTGCTTCTTGTAAATGTCCAAGGCTCTCTGCAAATAAGAAATTTATCCAAACTTCATATTTCCAAACTTGACATTTCAAAATATCTTTCGAGTCTTAATTGACCAACAGAAGCAATAGTTAAAGATGAGGTGCCCAAAAGTAGACACCCAAATCATGAGGTGTAGTCAGGTAAGACCAAAATGGTCCATTAGGATTCCTAACAAACCAAAGGTTCATAGTATTATTAGAATTATTTCCCTGTGTGCGTGTCTGACTCAAAACAAAAAGAACGTGATTATTAAAAAAATTTAGCCTAGAATACACATCCACCCAACATAGATTTGAAGATGTGCTGTCCTCTACTTTAAACTGCACCTTCCCAAATAATCCCATCCCCTCACTCAGAGAGAAAACAAACTGGAAAAAAAGCTTCATATTAACATTAAGTAGCAATATAGAAGCAGTAGTCAAACTAGACTCACTAGTTAACAACAGCACTAAATGCAATTACATGAACTTTGCATGAGAACAAATTTCTTAGTGATAAGAATTTCCATTCTGCATAAGAGCAGGCAGCGTAAGGATAGAGCAGACTCAAGGCACAAAGAAAATGACAAGGAAAACTTAAAAATAAGAACCTCAGCTTGCATAAATACAAGCACCCTAAATGAGTCTCCTACTGCTAAGAAGCAACTCCTAATCTCCTTCAAAAAACAATATATTCTTCTGTAAAACTTCAATTATGCCCCTGCACTCCTATGAATCAAATATAGTGAATTTGATTTCATAAACATGATAAAGCAGGATCTGGAACCACATGACACTAATTATAGCAAATTATCATCTAATTTGTCAAGCTCAAGCTTACCTTATGAGCAGTATTACTTGTGGTTGAAAAGAGTGAAGGACTCAACAACTTATTGGAACTTTTGGGTACTGCTCTTGCTCCATCCTGGCACAGAAAGTCTTTTATTATAGAAATATTTCGAACAACGTATTCGATTTCAGGAGACAGAGATGAGTTTCTACCTTTAAATTTACAAGCATGGCAACCTTCTCATCTACAACTTTTCTGTGTCCTACATTCAAAAAAGCCATAAACTGGCGGAATAAATCTGGATGGACAAGTTCAGTTGAAATGTCCAGCTTAGAAAGATAAGCTCCGTAAGAGTGAGGATTATTAAAATCACCCAGCATTTTAGGAGGATATGTTATAATCTCATTGAAAGTTGAGAGTTTTGGTGCTTCTTTGACTGAATAAGGTACAGCTGGCTTTGTCTCAAGAGCTCTATCTTGAACCCCATTATAACCAGTTTCATTTTCTGGCTTTTGACCTTCCTTCCCAGAGAACAAAGCATCCATAGAAGCTTGCTTCTGATTATCCTCTTTCAAGGATTTTTGTGGCAAATCTATCTTTGCATCACCAATTTGCCCTTTACAATTGTCTACACTAGATTCCCATTCCCTACCATTCATTGGATGCTTACTATGCTCCCATTCTGGCCCTCCATACATGTGCATTTCATCCCTATACACACCACTATTTCCATCCCATCCATGCGCATGAGTAGGCCCTGATCCATCCATCATATTCTGCCACCCAAGTGGACGCAAAAGACTAGAAATTCTGTCAGCTTCAGCAATATGATAAGGAATTCCGGCATGGTTGACTTCCATGGAGGGTCTAAGACCAAACAAGGGTGGAGAAGGGAACTGCGGCATCATGGTTTGAAAACTTGCATGAGGAGGTCCATGTTGGAAAGGAATGTAACCATTTGGCATTGGTGAGGACCAGTTTGGGCCACCTCTCCATGTACTTCCTTGTCCTCTTCCAAAATTGGGTTCACCACTACGCTTATACCTAGTTCCGCTGTTGGTTCTACCCTCTTCTTCCAGCATACTGATGAAAGGGGAGCCAACTCCACCTTTGAATCCAGGCGTCAGGGCAGGGTTGCCCTGACTTGTTCTATTGTAAAATGCTGATACAGCTGGAATGTAATCATCCACCAGTGGCTTCTCTAAAGGCATATCACAAGTTGAACTATCCTCACGGGGGGTCAAATCTCTTGCCCTGACAGAAGCATTGCTCCTCCTAACTGATTCCTCAATGTCAAGACTCTGCCTAGTACTTCTGATTGTATACCTGCGCTCAAGACAACTAGACAAGGGAGACCTGTCCACCAAGCCCATTGGCGAAGTTTTAGAGGTTGATCTCTCTGATGACAAATCCCCCATGTGCACATCATCCAACTTTGTAGATCTCTCACTTGATCTATACTTAGATGCCCTTTCTGAAGCTCCAGGAAAACTAATCACTTCACTAGAAGGGACTGTTTTAGGCCATTGTTCTGTCACCGCATCTCTATATTTTAGCTTGTCTGGTTTAAAAAGCCTAGCAAAGAAAATTTTTAAGGACAACATAATCATCCTTCTATTCAACTGGAAACATAAAATGCTTATTTCAAGATGGAAATTTGAGTCCACACAGAATTGCCTTTCAATAGGCCTTATCTGAAACAGGGCAAGGCAGTTCAACAGATAGAACAACAAATCAGTGCCTAAGCATCAAACAATCAAGTCAATAGAATATTTTACCAAAATAATTTAGTCCTTTCACATCCTTAGGAGATTGTAGAGGACAACATTACACATGAATGCATATTTGCAAACTCAGGTCCACAGAGGAACACAAAATATAGGGGGAAAAAACGGCAAGATGCAAATCCATAACCACTCTCAAGCACTCAAAGCATAGAAACTAACTGCAAATCCATAACCACTCTCATGCACTCAAAACATAGAAACTAACTGCTAAAGAACTGGGACAGTAAATAAGTTCAGTGTCAAAATGGCAATGAATAGGGTTGACCAACAAAAATACATTCTTATATGTAACACTGCAGTTGACACTGGTAGTTCATAGTAACTGTGGAGAGAGAATATATAACAATTTTCTGTCTTTGAAGCCAAAACATTACCTTCTTCTAAACCAAAAGAAAAAGCATGATGATTCAATTGTAAATTACAAAGGGAAGCAGAGATGCCATTACTAATTCTTGATGGTAACTAAATTTGATTGAATACATAGGTTGAAATGCATATAGGTATTTACCTATACTCATCTGCCGAACAGGTACTTGGGCAAGTCCTTCTGTTGCCATTGACAATGTTGTCTTGCTGAGATTGACGTGTTTGTGACCTTCCCCTATCTATATCTGTCTCCACTTTGTTGCTGCTAAAAGACTTCTTTTCCTTATTAGGATAGCAAGCTTGGATAACTTTAGATTTCCCATAAATGTAATCATCATAATCATCAAGAGATCTCTTCCTTTCCTTCCAGCTATCTTTGTGTTTTGAAATCCCCTCATCATCTGCTCCATCACAATCCATATTTTGCTCATACTCTTTGTCTTTATCATGGTCTGAGTCTTGATCACAGTCTTTATCTCTATCACGATCTTGGTCCCAATCCCAATCACGATTAAGGTTGGGATCACGATCACGATCTCGATCTCTATTATGCTCACACTCACGACAAAGCTCATGATCACATTCATAGTCCCAATCATGCTCATGATCACGAATGCAGTGATCATCTCTATCGTGATAATTTTCACGATCTTTGTCTTGGTAATTTTCACAATCCCATCTGAGATCAAAATCATGATCACAATCAAGATCATCATCTCGCTCATGGTCATATTTTCCATCTTGAGGCTTTGATCTCTTAGGCCAAATTTCTGTCGTTTCCTTTTCATCCGTCAAATGCTTATCATCCAACCTATTGTGGGTATAGTATGTTGAAACACGTTCATCTTTTTGTTTGCTTTCATGGTACTTGCATTCCCTATCCACATGGTACTTCTCTTTATATCTCTCTTCCTTATACTTCTCATTCCTAAATCTTCCATCCTTAGAGAAATCCTCTTTTGAGGAATATAATTTGTCACCAATGTCTACATCATCTTGATATTTGTCTCTATCACTAGAACCATCTCTCCTCATCCTTTGTCTATCTAATTGAATACCAGATTCAGGGCTTCGCAATAGATCTACATCAAAATCTGCATGAAAGAATAAACCAAGATTACTTGGAGCTTAAAGGAAAATTTAAAGGATCACAAGCCATGCTTCTAACCCAATAGTTTATAATCAAACATGACTATGCAGTTGTTAATAGTTGTAACCAACCAACACAAAAACAAGGCAAGCCCATAATAAGGTAAGAAAGGAAAAGAATAGTACAAGCTTAAATTGCATCCCACTAAAATAATAATAATTATATCTCAAAGAAAATAAATTGTTATACATCCTACGAATTGCTCAAACTTCAATGAAAAGAAATTATCAACTACCTTTTTAATATAACATAGACCATATCTGGATTGGAAAGTGAGTTTACATGCATAAGCAGCCTATCAAGTTGCAGACTGTGACACATAACAAAAATACCAACCAAATACAACATTTAGCTTGAGTGAGTTCTCCTTAATTAATTTGCCTGAACAGTTCATATGTGAGCACCTTCACTACAATACCAATTTACAAAGCCAACTAACAAGCCCCTTCACAACAGAAAAGATCAAGAAACGCTCCTTACCATCCACACTACGCACTCCTATGTTCCAGATATAGAGAACTTGTTCATCCATTAGTCATGGTAATTAAAATATGAAAGTGATTATGACTCAGCCTCACATGTATAAACAGAATTAGTTCTTTGTTGGACACCCAAAAAACTAAAAAAGAATTAGGGTTTGAATATAAATATTTGAATGTTGAGATGATATTCTCTTTATCTTATCATTTCAACTATTGCATCCTCCAACCCCATTTCAATTTAAAAGCTACCAAGAATTTACTTACCCCTTTGAAGCCACAAATAACAAAGTTCATGCCATCTAAAACATCTTTAGTAATTCCCTTCAAATTACATTCTTACACGAGGCTGCCAAAATCATCCATTAAGGACAAGACATGTTAAGCTTTTTCAATTCATTGTCTAATGCTGCTCAAAAGGACAATGCTATTTATGATCAATCAAAATTTTTCTATATTGAAAAGCCAAAATCATGTCAAATAATTATCCAACCAACAGAATTTGCACAATCTTACTTTCAGCGTTAAAGGCAAAACTTTCACCAACGAACCTCAACATTACATGCAACATTTGAAGAATAAAAAATGAAGATCAACAAAGACGGTGTCAACAAAGTGAAATAAGAGAAACCAACAACCACAAACTGCAAAGTAAACGTAGATACCAAGCAAATCACAAACACTTGAGGAAAAGTAAATAATTGCTACGAAAACTAACCACAAATAAACTAGTTACCTTACCAGTTTTATGGGACAAATGCTTTACTACACATGGATCTTCACCATCAACAAACCTTTCAGCCTTACCCTTTATATCCCTATCCTTATCCCTCTCCCTTTCAGCTTTATTTGATTCCTTGTGCTTTCCCTCACTCTTTCCACTACTACTACTACTCTTCTTCACCAACAACAACCCTTCGTTCTCATCTCTCCTTCTTCTCTTGATAGATGATGCTTCGCTACTCTTATCTTTCGACTTCTTCGTGCCTTCTGCTCCTCCTCTATCATCCCCCCCACGACCATTCCACCTATCACTCACCGCATCATCAACCCTCTCTTTCCGCCTCTTACTGGACGAATGCTCCTCTCCATTTCTAGACCCAGTAGAGTCGTTATAATAATTATTTTTATTATTATTATCATCCTTGGACGATTCAAGCTGCTTTCTCTTCTCTCCAGATGAAAACCTATCACTGCTGACCCTCTCCTCTCCTCCTCCTGCTTCTCCTCCTCCTTTTCGATCCTTCCAACTCGAATCCATCTCCGAATCCGAGTATTCCCTCAGTTCCCTAGAGCTATGCTTGGTCGATTTGTGGCGTGAACTTCGCGGCATCCTCAATAAATGAGAATAAAATTATTAAACAAACCCTAACCGCAAATACAGAGAACCAACAAGCAAACTAACTACTCGAACTAGACCCTAATCTCAAACTCTAATCCATCCTGATCCTGATATTGACCCCCCAAATCTTAAATTTATAAGAACAACAGACGAAAACGCTAACTCGCTAAGTACGATCAACTACTTGAAATTCAAAAGCCCTAGCATAATAGGTAAAGAGAATGGATCGGCGATTGGAAAATGGGGGTAGAAGATTGAAAGAGGAACAAGATTACGAGAGTAGCTGGGGCAAGTTGTAATTTATTGGGTTGCCAAGGGATAAATGTGGAAGAGTGAGTAATGTTGACGAAGAGACGACATGTTTTAAGGTTGTAGACTGAGTGCTGTACGGCTCTTTTTCTTTCTTTTTTCCGGAAAAGGAAAAAATGTGGAGCAGACTTTGGTGTCAGATTTGAAATCTTGTGACCATATTACCCCCCTGGGTTTGGGTTTTTCTACGAAACTTTTTGGAAATTTGATGATTGCCCTCAAATCGCCGATAGGTAATACCCGTGACGAAGCCTGACGCGTCAGTAGCAGGACATGTTATATCACACTGATGATAATGGGCCAAGTTGGGTTCAAGCCTGGTCTCCGGCCTGGACTGCTGCTAGCCTAAACCTGACCCAAGTTGAAGTTAAGTTGGCCCGATCCAATTTTTCAATTTTAAAATGATAAAATGATGAACGGTTTTAATAAAACAATATCGCTTTACATATAAAGATCATATTATAAGTTGGATAGGACTTGAGTAGCACAAGCTCGAGTTCAAACCCAAATTGAGGCTTGATTTTTCTAGGACAATTGGCTAGAGTCTTCACTCAAGGCTTAGTCAATTCGAACCTAATATGTTAATTTTAGGTCAAACTTAGCTCAGGTTGCCAACTCTAGCTATTAAAATCAAGACACATTGAAATTCAATGTGTTACTTCTACTTCCATTTAGCTACTGATAGATTTTTTGTTTTGATTTTTAAATAAGGATTACTTTTAAAATAGGGTTAATATAAATGATGATTAAGTATCTAGAACGTCTTTAAAAATAGTTAGGTTCAAATAATATTTAAGATTATATTAACTGTCTATTGAACTTAGCATAAAATCTTAAAAAATCATAAAATTACATTTGTGACTATTATCAATATTAATGTACTTCGTCTTTCTTTCTTCGAGAGATTTATGATAGATACAAACTTAAATTTAAAATATATAATTTAATATCTTTTAGTATTATCATTATTAATGAAAGATATAAATCTATCATATGAAAGATAGAGAAGCTTTTTTAATCCCTCGATATGTCATTATCGGAAGCTATTTTGCGAACCCGCCGTCGCTAGCTCAGGTCACGGTTCCACAAGGAGCCGAAGCTCTGGAGAGACACCCTTCTCTTAGAAAGAATAAGAAGAAGAATGCATTGATTCCTCTTATAGGAGGGATTTTGTACCATCCCCTCATCAATAGGAAGGGTATATTGGTAAATTGCTAGGTTCGGGTGAGGGAAGAAAACTGAAATTTTTATTTTATTTGGTATTAAATCCGACCCGTATCCACTTTTTTGTGTTTAATTCGGCCATCCGACCTCCGATTGAACCGATTTTTGAAGCGTCGGATTTCTAAAAATATTCTCTACCTCTCCATACCAAAATTAGGATTTTTCAGTGATCATAGGAGAAATT
>JANIIA010000006.1:34152107-34162899 GCA_027478495.1 Erythroxylum alaternifolium | reverse complement strand
AATGATGGATGAAATTGACAGGAAAAGAAGGTACTTGTCAAGAAGAAGATGATGATGACACTGGTAGACTCTCTGGTGGCCATAGCTGGAAGACAATTCATGCCAAGCAAACTCTGTAAGCCGCTTCGTCTAGTTTTCGTTCATTGACTTCTCTCTCATTCACACATATCTAGTGCTCTCTGTTATACGATGAGATAATGAAAGCGATACAGTTGCCTTCCGAGTCTTCCTAAGTAGCAGACCACGCCTTCTGATATGTGTACATAGACTGGGCAAATGCGCAGTCGTAACCCAAATAAACATGTCTGCTTAACTTAAAATTAAGGAGTATTATATCAATCAATATATTATAATCTAAAATTTTAAGGAAAAAATAGAATTGTGAGATTCAAGTTAAAATTTTGTCAAAAGAAAAAAAAATTGAATTATTTCGAATGAATTAATAAAATAACTAAATTTAAATAAAAAATTTAAAATTTTATAATTATAATAAAAAATTAATAAAAAATAAATGGTTGAATGAATTAAAAGATAAATAGATGATGTATGTAAGTGAATATTGTGAAATTTATATAGTAGAAAAGATAAAATAATTTAGTGAAGTTTATAGAAAAAGTATAAGATTGAGAACATTTAAAATGAATTAATAAAATTAGTTAGTAAAAATTAAGAATAAAAAATAAAATAAAATATGTAAAATGAATTAATAAAATTAGTTAGTAAAAAATAGAAATAAAAATAAAATAAAATTTGTAAATGTATGATGTAACATAGATAAGAATAGATGAATTTATTATAATATTTGAGTTTAGCGATAAAAAATGTAAGTAATTTTTTAAGTCACATAATTTATAATTTAAACAGTATAGGTTTTACGGGTGTGATTTAACATGTCACGGGATGTGACATGTATCGTATTATTAATTTTTTCTACTATCTTATAAAACTTAATTTAAACAAGTAGGCAAAGCCTCTGATTTAGTAAGTCAAGCCCGTAAAATTTAAAAGAATTAATATATTATAATATATGATTAAAAAGTAAAAATAAGAGTTGTGAGTTCAGCAACCACTAAGGGTTTGCGTATCTACTAATACTACAAAATTGGCTCCAAATAAAACTAAGAATTAGGCTGCAGTTGCAACAATACCTCCCATAGAGCTGGAAGCAACGGTGCTGAGTGGCAACGAGAGACCTGAAACTAGTAGCATTATTGAGGAATGCATACTGTTTTATGTTTGTTTTACATTTATAAGCGTGTGGCTTTTTGGTAATTACGATAGTTTTGATTTAAAAATTATTTTAAAAGATGGTTTGTCTCCCTAATTGCTTGTCCAATAATCTGCAACAAGGAACTGGACATGTTATACCAAAGATTTTTTTTTTGTTACCTACGAGGTGTCTTAGGTGGATCCCAATTATAGAAAGGCATCTTTAAGTTATTCAAACTCAGACTAATATCCGCTTGAGCCAAATAGGTCCTTTGCGGAAGGCAAAACTCTAGCATCAAGTTTTAAACGGCTGCATATATGAGGAGAGTTTGAACCTGTGACCTCACTTAAGCTAGAAGAGTCCCTCACCAAAAAATATTTTCTATGTTGTTGCTTTGATCCATTAATTGGAAAATTAAATCTATAGAAGGTGGAAAATTTTCAGCAATCTTGCAGAGTTGCATTAAATATTGAGGAGATGTCACTTTTTATGCTTTCCATGATGAAAGTTTTGAGGCTAGAATTTTTGCATTAAAAATCCGTATGGTTTTGTGGGTGTAATTTTTAATCTCTTATGCAGAGCCACTAAAGGAATTACATTCCAGAAAGCCATGACGTGCATTAGATTGGTATAGTAACAATAAATGTTTTGGGCTTGATCTGGGCATTAACGAATATTTGCATGACCTCTATCATCATTACCCAAACCAATATTTTCATTATTCCAAAAGGTTATTTCAGAAAGTTATCTAAAATTTGCAAGCTGTACATATTTTATCAAATGATTTGGATAGAGGACTATCTGTAGAGAATATGGTTAAATCTTTTTCAGGGTTGGAGGCTGTAGGGAATATGGCTGATATTTTATGTTACTCATGACTAACATATTAGTATATGTTATTTGCTGACGATATCGTTCTGGTATATGAGACCCGGGCAGGGGTCCATTCCAAATTAGAATGTTGGAGAGAAGTGTTAAAATCGAAAGGTTTTAGAATGAGCAGAACTAAGACGGTGTATTTAGAATACAACTTTTCAGGAACCCAAACGGCCCATGAAGCGGCGGTAGTTATTGGGCCTGACGTCATACCACAGAATTAGAGTTTTAAATACCTCGGGTTCTTTATCCAGAGTAATGGTAATATCGATGAGGATATAGTCCATCGTATCAGATCTGAGTGGGCAAATGACGAAGCACCTCAGGAGTTTTTTGTGATAAAAAGATTTCTTTAAAGCTTAAAGGTAAGTTTTACAGAATGGTAATTAGGCCTACCATGTTATATAGGACAGAATGTTGACCCATCAAATGTCGACATACAAGACACTTGTTGGTAGCAGAGATGCCTATGCTCCGTTAGATATGTGACAGTACCAGACGAGATAAGGTACGTAATCGGGTCATGAGAGACAGACTACAGGTGGCCAGTATTGCTGACAAGTTGCGAGAGACTAGGCTTAGGTAGTTTGGCCATGTGAGCAGAAAACCCCCTGATGCTCCGATAAGACGATGTGAACAAATAATCCTTAGTAGCTACAGGAAGAGAAGAGGCAGGCCATACAAGAATTGGAGGAAAGTGGTTAAGAAAGATATGACAGAGTTAGCCCTCACTACGGAAGCGGCCAGAAATAGAAAATTTTGGCGGAATAGAATAAAGGTGAGAGAAACCATTTAAAGTCCACCAAGATAGTCGAGAAAGTTTATTAGGAGTTGTTTATGATAACACTCGTACGACATTTCTATAGCGTAAATAGCCTTAAATGCCTTTGCTAGTTGCGAGTCGTAATCCACTCGTTCTATCATACTTCTGGTCTTTTCAACACAGGGGTAGAGGAAAGGCCCAGAAAGGATGTTGGAAACCATAGCATGACCATACTCAGAGGGTTGCAGCACAAGTAATCCTAGTATAACTAGAGCAGAGCAGAGACGTTTCTGTTATAGCCTATCAGCACAGGTATACAGGAAAGATCCAACAAGGATGACGGGCACTGTAGGATAGTCATACACACAAGGTTGCACCACTAGAACTCCTCGCCCACATAGAGACGAGCAGAGCCTATCTGTTGCATCCTATTAAGTATTTAGCAGAGCTAGGCTCCATATCAGGTATATCCTTTGTTCCTATTTCCTTTCCTATTTTTCTTATTTATTTGTTTATATCCAGATTTAATTACATGTCATACAGTATTTGTTTGCACCTCTTTTATCCCTTATTTTTTAACCTATCCAAATTTTCCTTTTTACCCTTGTTAGCCTGCATCACTTTTTCATTATCGCATTTGTATGTGAGTCTACTGGAAACAGCCTCTCTACTATGTAGGAGTAAGACTGCGTACTATCAGACCTCCCCAGATCCTGCTTTATTGCGGAATTTCAAACTGGGCGATGATGATGATGATGATGATGAGTTGTGAGAGTTGTGTTATAATATTTTAGTACATAATTTAAAAATAAATTTATAATTTAAAAAACTGTATACGAACATGAAACTTAACATGTTATTTTATGATTGGCTAAATATTTATAAATAAATATTGTTAAATTTTAAAATTTTTTGGGAAAAATTAAAATTTGTTAATATGGTCAATTTTTTGGGAAGAAAATAAGTAAAAATATAACGGTTAAGAATATTTGAAATGAATTGATAAAATTAGTTAGTAAAAATTAGAAATGAAAAAATAAAATAAAATTTGTAAATGTATAGTGTGATGTAGATAAGAATAAGTAAATGTAAAGAATTTCATATATTATAATATATGGTTAAAAAGTATGAAAAAAGAGTTGTGTTATAATATTTTAGTATATAATTTAAAAAATAAAGTTATAACTTTAAAAAAAATGTAATATGTTATTTCACGATTGATGAAAATTAATATAATATAATATAATATATCATTAAAAATTAAAAAAAAAGTCACGCGCTCGTGACTAAAAGCTAATTTAGGGTCATGCGGATTTTTAGTTCAGTCGCACAACCAAGTTTCATGCCTGCGGGAGAGACAGCCAGGCCTAGTTGGAGCAGAGCACACCGGTGAAGACAGCAACGTCGGTGACATTTGAGAGAAAGGATTTCCCAATTCTGAGTTGGTACACTAACTTTTACTTAATTTGGTGCTAAAAATTGTTATGATTTTGCGGCCCTCACAATTACTTGTCTCAGTTGCTTATGCATATTGTTAAAGGTTGTGGTACTTTATATTTAAATCTTCTTTCGTTTTGCTTTGTAGGTTTGATGAAAATGATCCCTTTCCTCTTTTCCCTTTTGTTTGAAGTATCCGTACGCCTTGTGAGGTTGTGATGTCACTGCATTGTCACCTGTTTTTTGTATTGTTTATGTGT
The DNA here is from genome assembly GCA_027478495.1 of Erythroxylum alaternifolium. NCBI lineage: Eukaryota > Viridiplantae > Streptophyta > Magnoliopsida > Malpighiales > Erythroxylaceae > Erythroxylum > Erythroxylum alaternifolium. Next base: position 34,158,353 of record JANIIA010000006.1, on the reverse strand, counting down.
TACTTTTGCACTTATGTGGGTTGGTGTAGTATTCCTCTTCTTCTAGTAATCCAGGTCAATATTTCAAATGAGGATGTATGTAAGCATGTAAAGCGAAATCTCCTGAGGATTTCACTCGATGAAGGGTCGATATAGCTACATTGACAAAATAAATGGTCAAAACAATTGGGCCATCAGGAGCAAAGAATGCGATTGTTTTGGATAGATTTATTCCCCCATATTGTATTGATGGAGAGCCTTTCATTGACAGGATGAATGGTAACTTCGGGATTGCTTGATGAAACCAAATTAACTTGTACCAATACACTTTAAGAGCTATGTTCCTCGATAGATCCTTGCAAGAGGAATTGGACAAAATGCCATGGGATGGTTTGTGCATATTATAGAGTCCTTGATAGTAGATGCATAATAGTAGTTTTTGGCAATAGCCAGTAGCTCGTCCTTTGTAATTTGACTAAGATTGAATTTATTATCTTTAAGCACTTCACAAATAGTGGCAATGGGAGGAATCAATTCCTTAAGTTGTAATGTGAGGGATTCGTTTCCAAGCTTATAATGAAATATCATTCTTGTTTAGAATCTCAACTTAAAGATATGTAACATGGTCCAAGAAGCATCATATTTGGGAGTGTAGGACCAAAAGTTCTCATGTCTTAAATAATTTGAGTAAATCTACTTAAATCACAGGGATTTTTTTATTCAATAGAATCCTCCAAATTCTTTTAATCATTAGTGTTTTGTTACTCAGCTTCAAGGGGATAACTCTAAGCCCTCCTTTATCTTTAGGTAAGCATATTGCTTCCCATAAGACGTTAGCTACATAAGCACCATTTGTATTTCCAATACAAAGGAAGCTTTTTAAAAGTTTTTCAATAGATTTAATAAAGTTGGCAGGGAAAGTAATATTAGCTGGTTACTAGATATGCAAGGAGTTTAAAATAAACTTAATTAGTTGGACCCCACCAGTAAAAGTAAAGAATTTATTGCACCAACTTTTTATTCTCTTCTAACAATTAAAAGGTATAAACTCCTTGTAAGATGGTCTCTTATACAAGATAGGTACCATGAGATAAGTAAATGGAATTTGTTTTATGTGGAGACTAGTTAGGTTAGGGATCCATTAAAAAAGATGAGCAGCAGTAGAATACACAAAGATAGGACTATTGTCTTTATTCATGGCTAATTCAGATAGCTCCTTAAAGGTACTAATAGTAGTCATTAGTACCTACATAGAATGAGATAACAAAAGCTACAAGAAAGAAAAATTGAAGATTCCAGCTAACCATAATAAGTTCGTTAGTCCACTAAATGACTTTATTATGCCTAACATTGACTAATATGATGCTTATGTTTTAGGATTATCAGGTGATATTAGAATTAGTCTTATTTTTAATGTCACAGACTTGACTATTTATCATAGATATGACGGTGCACAATCTCCCACTACAATTATTTTGAGAATTCCAGCGATTCCTCATATTAAAGAATTGTGAGTTATGTGTAGATTTGTTTTTGTAATTTTATTTTATTGTTTCAGGTAAAGTTATTAAGTATGCCTCGTGTGAGATTGTTAGCATCTTCTTCTTCCCAACTAAATGATACTCCCATTTTAGGTAATCCTTGTCTTCAATTTGATAGTTAAGGTATGCAACTTTAAAAGATCATCAGATTATTCCAAATTGATTTGTCAATCGTGAAGTTATTATTGAATTAGGAATAGCAGATCGAGTGAATGAATTGTTGCATAACATAGGGTGGGAAAGATTTGCTGAATTTTAAAAAAATTCATACGTTGAATTAACTTTAGAATTTTTGTGTACTTTACAATTGATCTTTAACGATGATGGCATTGTGAATAATATAATATTTAGACTGATGAATATGCTGCATATAATTAGTTTAGATGTATTGAATAGTATATTTGTATTTTCGGATGGTGATTTATGCGGCTAACATGATGATTTCAATCCTACATATTTTTGGAATCAAATTACTAATTCTCGAAGCGTTTTTCCTCTAAGTAGGTCTAAATTGTCTGCTTTAGTGGATCTTAGCCTTCGCTATCTTTATAGGTTTTTAACTTCTACATTATTTGGTAGAGGAGATAGCCAAGGTGTTGTCTCTAAAGCAGAATTGTTTGTGTTGTGGTGTATGGTACATGCTAAAAATTTTAATGCTAGTATGTGGTTAAGTATGCGTCTATTTGATGTGGCTAAAGCTAGAGCTGGTAAAATAGTTGTTGTAGCATTTGTCACCCGAATTAAAAAGCACCTTGGTTTACTAAATGAGAGAATAGTTATGCAGTTAGTTTCAGGCAACTCTAGTTTAGACTTGCAATCATTGGTGTCTATGAAGATTGTTAGGCAACAAAGTGATCATTATGTTCTCGTTAACGACGACACAGCAGAAGCTCCAAGTAGCAAGTGTAGTTGCATTGCAGTAACTGAAGGTAGACAAGAGGATGATGTTTTGCCATTCGAAGATAGGCGTTGGAACATTGCACCTACTTCTGTCCAATATCAATCATTGCTGAATCAACTAATTGCATTTGAACGGGGAACAAATGATAGATTGGACATGATTGAAGCTAGCATGGCGAAGATGAGGAATTTCCTAGCTAATTTAAATACTCGTTCCAGACAACGTCAACCACCTTCATCTTGTTATTATATTTCTATCGTTTTCTTTTTATTATTTTTATTGTTTGTCATTAAATTGTTTTTTATTTTATTGTTTTTCTTTATTTGTGTTGTTTGCATCTTAGATCCTTTATTTTCTTAGTATTGTACAATGTGTGTTTGTTTTCTTGTTTAATAGTTAGAGATGCATAATTCTTAAATGAACTTAACCTAGATTGTAAATGCATAATATGAGTGAATTAATATATTTGCATGCTTAAACTGATTGACTTGGATTTCAATTGAAATGATATTAACTTGTTGTGATAGATGAATGAGACCTTCCTTTGGTAAGAATTTGAGCTTTTTTAAAACATTAAACACTAATTAAAAATATTCATTGCTAAGAGCATTCTTTCATGGTTGGGTAAATCTAGAACTTGCTTACAAATACTAGTCGAGATTACATAATCTTATGCAAACATTGAAGGGATGAAGGCATTTAGGATTTATCTTGACAGCTTAAAAAGCCACCATAATATTATCCTTAGTGAGCCTCATTGAGCTTAAACGAAACTTTTTGTTGGTTGAAACCCAAAATATGAGCCTTGACCTTGATTATTTATCCTTTTTCATCACCTCCGCCATAAGAGCAAGTTGATGATTTAAAAGGTATAATCGACTATAGGGAATAATTATGGAAGAAGCATAGCATATAGTTAGGTTGTAAGTTAGTGGTTGTAATAACTTGTATTTGTTGTATAGATTTTTTTGCTTTTTGAATTTATGTTGTTGTAAAGTGACAAAAATTGAAAATATATCAAGTAAAAAATGAGAAAAAGGAAAAAAAGAAAAAGGAAGAGAAACAAAAAAATTGAAAAAAGAAAAAAAGAAGAGGAAAAAAAGAAAACAGAGGAGGGAAAAGTCATGGAGATTGGTATGGTTAAGTTTGTAAATGGAAAGAAAAAATTGAATGTTTAATGTTATATCGATTCGTATTATTTTAAATGCTCAATTAGTTCTATGGTTTAAAGCCTGGTTTTATTTTTTTCCTACCTTTAGCTTGGCCCCATTATAACCAAAATAAAGACCTTTGGATCAATGTTTATGTTTGATATTTAGTAGTGAAGATTGGATTAGAAAGCAAACTTATGGTAGATGTTTAACATGAAATGAATATTGAATCTATATTTATGACCTTTCAATTCATGAGTGAATGGACAGTGGAGCGAGTGTCTATCACACTTATTAATGCTATTTCAATTGTCGTACTTATTAATTATGGTTATGCATGTGAAAGATATTTTGTTCACAGATTATTATGAGTTTGGAAATCTTAGATTGTGTTTATTGAATAGTTCTTTAACATCTTTAATTATTAAATGAGAAAATAATTTGTTTTTATTATTAATTTTTTCTTTCGTTTTTGTGTTTTCAAAGTTTAGTGTTTTTGGTTTTAGTTGAGTACAAGTATGATTTAAGTATTGAGGTATTGTTATCGTTATTTTTTTCTTATTTGGTTTCTTTTTGTTCGTTGAAATTTTTAAGAATCTTAATGACATTATGTTCTGAACGAGGGATGAAGGGGTATTAATCTACACTTATTCATCATGCTTGAAGACCAGTCGAGATGGAGAGAAATGAAGAAGAGAAGAGAATCAAAGAGAGTTGAAGAAGAAAGATTGTGGATAATGAATATTGGCATTATGTGTATGCATACGCAATTCCAATTATATTTTGTTATTGTGTAAAAATGTGTTATTTGTCAGTGGAAGTTTTTGGTTCTTAAATAATTTTAGTTTGTTGGGTCATTGTATATTTTGATGTTTATATAGTATTTGATTTGTTTGTGGACAAGGTTTTACTGTAAGTGTATGTTTAATTGATAGTCTTAGTGTAGGTTTAAGAAAAGAAAAAAATTAAAATAGTTAACCATATGGTTAATTTGATCTTGTAAAACTTTGTGCAAATAGATGACAATGATTGATATCTTCTCAAAGACGATGAATAAAATTTTAATGATAGAATAATATAAATTTGACAAAATAATAAAAGCAAATGTATAGATAATAGTTGCTTCATAATTCTTGTGATTAGCGACTTTTAAAGATAAGTTTAATTATTGAATTAAAAGATATTTAGAAAAAAGAATCAGAAAAAATTATAAATTATGATATCATAATATAATAGATATTGACCTATTGTGGTAGTTATTTTTATATTTGCATAATAATATTGTTAAAAGGACATATTAATTTACGATATCAGGCGCATTTTTTAATAAAATGAAAATGTCGCGTATAAAACTAAAAGTGGTTTAAGACAGGAAAAGTAAATTTTGAATTAATTGTATGCAATTTTGAAGTATGACCGAAACAAAGTGATAGAAAATATCTAAGAAGGTTTCATTTGTGTAGAAATTTTAGGTTCTAAATTATAGTAAAATTTGGTAGCAACAGTTTAAATAAGACTAATATTTTATGATAAAATTTTTGTTAAGTTGTAGTTACAGAATCTATTCAAGAAACATATGATAGGGATTAAAATGCAACAGAAAAAAAAGACATGTTAAAAGGAAAAAAATTAACATAATGATTTGTTTTGATATGTTCAAATTTGTATGAATTTAAAAATAATTATTTAATGAATGTGGATGAGTTTAATAAGGAGAATTGTGATCTGTAAGTTATTTTGTTTTAGATTTCCTAAGACTATTAAATTAGGAAGCTAAAAATGTAAAAGAATAGTAGAACCAAGTAGAAGCTAGAAACACATAAGCATAGTAAAAAAAGTTCAAGAAAAGAGGAAATTAATTCATCAAAGTTACAAAAGTTACATGCTTATATTGTTTTAGGTAATGCGAAAAAAGTCTATGACAATTTGGGTTTCTTGTTATTGTCATCAAGGTCTGCATTTGAGGCTAGATTCGATTCGCTAAATCTTTTGTGAAGACAATGTCTTACTTTTGAAGAAGAACCAACAATATCTTTAAAAAATATATAAACAAAAATATATTAGCTACATAGTATAAAAGTGAAAATTACTTTTTTTTGATAAAAATGTTTAGTAAATAAATAACAAATAACAATATAATTATACTAAACGAAGAAGTTAGACGTAGTTTGATGAAGATAAAAATAGAAAGATTGATTAAATAAATAATGATAAAAACCTGAAATAGTTGTAGATGTAATTTTAGTGTTGGTGCAACATCCCACTACCATAGGGTACGTACCTAAGCTTTTAGGAACATAACCTACGATAATGGTATGTTGGAGCGATAACAATTCTAACTTACATATGGCATCATCTAACATACTCGAAAATAGTTATAACTTTCTTTTAAAACATTCGCTTCTTTCATTTATAAACTTACACTGCTCTTATCAACAAATATTTACAAAACTCTATACAGGTTCTAACAAAACTACAAAATAACAATAACTATATTCCTACGGGAGTCAGCTGACAAACCTCTGATCCATTTCTCTATCCACAGAAACTTTATGTCCTGACTAAAACTTAAGTCTCCTGTCTCGTACTTGAAAAGTCACGGTGCAATTTTTGATGAGTTTTGCGAACTCAATGAGTGAACCATCATTGATGAATTCACCGGATTACACAAATA
>JANIIA010000006.1:34125372-34137330 GCA_027478495.1 Erythroxylum alaternifolium | reverse complement strand
CCTTATTTGCACATAACTCACTATTCACTACTGCATGAGCATGGGATGTGGTAATTTACCACATCTGGACCCGTTTCATTGGTCCGACCCGTTCTCTGGAAACGGGATGTTACAGTAAAGACATAACTAAAAGTAAAGCTGATCTGACAAAAGAAAAAGAAGATTCTCCTAAAAAGACTCAAAAAGAAGAAAGGACAAAAGTAAAAAGAATCTACATTATTTACAATTTCATCAGTTTTGACCGACACTACTTCGTGCGGCTACATGGTGGCTACTTTATTCTTCAAAAATGGCTTCAATTGATTTGTTGTCTTCTGCATCCTGAGAGGTTTGTGTTTGATTAGTGGAAATGCAAAACGAACAATTATGGAGAGGCTGATATTGAAATTGCTTGCAAATAGCATATTTCCATGTATTGTTTAAGTCCTTGAATATTCCGTCTAAGGTGATAAACAAATTGATAAATTGTTGAATGAGCTGTAATGCATCTGGAGTGATTGCTGTCTTGTAGGTGGAAATCATGAGTTGATTATTTCCTTTATAATTGATTTTGACTGTAGAATCTGCCTGAATACGACTGACTTGGATGAAAACACCTTTAAGACACTGCAGATTAAAATGGTTAACTAATTCCTAATCAAATTGATGCTTAGGGGATTCATCAATGCCTAGATATAATCCATTACTGATTCCAATTTGGATGAATGCAATACGTCCTACTTTAATTTCTCCATCTTGTAGATCTCCTGTGGTGAAAATAGGATAGATACTCCAGATCTTGATAAATATTTCTTTATCTTTTGTAAAGCGATCCTTGTAATTCTTGAATGCTTGAATAAAACCAGTGGGAAATTCTGAAAGGATATTTAAATTAAGTAGATATATAGTGTCAATAAGTCCACTATGGAAAAAGAGATAGGTAGTGAGCGGTCTGCATCTGGGAGAATGACTGCTTTTGGTCCATATTTTCCCCGGTTCTGAGGATAATATTGGTAGACTGTGGATTCTTCAGTCCAATTATTAAGTGCTCGAAAACATTCACAAAACATTTCTGAAGTCAATCTTCAAGATTCTAAAACGATAGACCCTTTGGAGAAACAATTAATAAAAATCATTTATGGAATTTTATCACTTATAAAACTAAAGGTATAGTGCAGACTTTTTTAACTGATAATGGAGTATTATTAAAAACTACTTCACAATATCAAAATCTTGAGACCGATGTTCATACTTTTCATGCTATCGCCAGTGAAATATATAAAGAATTTTTAGGAAAAGATATAGTCTTACATCAACAGGAAGTTTCTCAAGAAAATAGACAACAAGCTATATGGCATTTAAATAATATGAAAATATGTAATTTATGTTTCTTAGATCAATATAATTGTGAATTTAAAAAGTATTATTATAAACTTGCAAGAAATGAACAAGAAATGTATATACTTGTTTTTATACAAAAGTTACCTTATCCTATGAATCAAAAAGTAGCAACACAATTTCAAGACAAAAGAGATTAAAATAAAATTGCCTATAATTTAGGTGGTGCTATAAAAATAACACTGGACTTATTAGCGGAACAATGTTTTGAAACTAAGTTATGAAAAACATTAAAGCATAAACCGAATCTATGGTGTTGTGAACGAAATGCTGAAGTACCTCAAGAATATGGATGTAATTATCACCCATATAGGAAGAAATATAAAACGAAATATAAGTATAAGCCCTATAAATGAAAACAATATCCTCAATATAAAAGAAGAAGACCTTATTCTTATCGACGAAAATTTAGAAAACAAGGATATAGATGTTTTAAACCTAAACAAAAAGACTGTCCTCTAAACAAGAAAAGTTGTCGATGTTGGATCTGCAAGGAAGAAGGTTATTATGCAAATAATTGTCCTAATAACCAACAATCAAAATATCAAGCCAAAGTCAATATATTACATGCTGTTATTGAACATAAATTAGAACCTATCGAATCAGACTATGACACTAATTCTACTATTTCTTCAATTTATTACTACGAATCACCAAGTGAATCATCAGAATCACCAGTTGAATCCCAATACAACATTTATTCAAATAGTAATTTAGAATAAAATCATTAACGCTTATATAGACACAGGAGCAACAATTTGTATTGCTTCAAAAACGGTATTAAATACATGGAAAAAATTGGAGAAACCTTTACAAATAAGAATAACTGATGGAAGTTTTGAGTGTATATGGTATGTAAGCTATTACAATAATATCATGATAGAAAAATACACTTTTATAGTACCATCCATATATCAACGAGAATCTGGATTACCCTTTATAATAGGAAACAATTTTCTCAAATTATATAATCCTTTCTGTCAATATTTACATTATATAACTCTAAAAACTCCTTACATAAATCTATTAATAAAAAATATATTATTCTTAAAATTCCTACTTATCATACTTCTTATTTGTAAAAATTACATACTTTGACCACTAAATTAGACTCTCTTCAATTTTATTTACTAAATAATACTTCTTTGCAATTAGAAATTGAAACATTATTAGAACAAGTTTGTAGTGAAAATCCATTGGACCCAACAAAAAATACAAATTCTCTATTAATTGAAATTAAATTGAAAAATCCTCAACAAGAAATTAATATTAAAAATAATATTCCCTATTCTTAGATCGATGTTCAAGAATTTATTACTGAATGTACTGATTTATTAAATAAGGGATTAATATCACCTAGTTATAGTAAACACTCTTCTCCAGCTTTTTATGTAAATAATTCAGCTGAACAAAAAAAAGGAAAAAGACGCATGGTTATTAACTATAGAAAATTAAATGCGGTAACTATAGGAGATGCATACAAATTACCTAGGAAAGATTACATTATTAATAAACTAAAAGGACATAAGTGTTTTACCACATTAAATGCAAAATTAGGATATTGGCAACTTAGATTACATAATAATACTAAAGATTTAGCTGCATTTTCATATCCTCCACAAAACCACTATCAATGGAATGTATTACCATTTGGATTAAAGCAAGCACCAAGTATTTATCAAAGATTTATGGATAATAATTGGGAAGGACTTGAGCAATTTATCTTTGTATATATTGATGATATTATTATTTATTCTAATCAGGATAAATTTGATTATTTGAAAAAAGTCAAAATTGTATTAGAACGATATAAAGATAAAGGAGTAATTCTTAGTAAAAAGAAAGCTAAAATTGCTAGAAAAATATAGAATATTTAGTTATTGAATTTAATAATGGTTATTTAAGATTACAACCTAATATTTTAGTTAAATTACAAGAATTTCCCGACAAACTAACTAATCCAACATATGTACAACAATTTTTAGGACTTTTAAATTATATTTCTGATCAAGGATTTTTGAAAGATTTGGCCAAAGAAAGAAAATGTTTACAATTAAAATGTAGTACCAAGCATCGATGGAATTCGATGGAGCATAATACCATTGCAGTTCAGAAATTAAAAACGCTTTGTAAGGATCTTCCTCTCTTATATAATTATCTTCCAATGGATTCATGTTTGTTCAAACTGACGCAAGTATGGATACATGGGCAGGATGCCTTTTGACACAACCACCCAATACCAAAAAGTATTTACTTTGCAAGTATACAAATGAAACTTTTATTTCTGCTGAACCCAAGTATACCACTCATGAAAAGGAAACATTAGCCCTCCTCAAAACTTTGCGGAAGTGGCAAATAGATCTATTACCCATTTCCTTTCAAGTGCAAACGGATTCAAAGAATCTATGTGGATTCAATAAATATACAATTAAGAAAAATTATAATCAAGGACGACTCATTCGATGGCAGCTTGAATTGAGTCAATATAACTATACTATTAAGTATATTCAATCTTCTGACAATTATCTTGCAGATATTTTGACCAGAGAATGGAAGCAGCTATTATCAGTTTAGAAGAAGAATTATCACAAAAGGAATTAGAATTGCTGAATCTACAACAACAAGTTGGAACGACTACCAAAGAGATTAATTAGCTAAAAACAACAATTTGGCTTTTGAAACAAAACACCAAGGATCAACAGACCACTACAACCATTTCTATTCCTAATCCTTCGGCAAATACTTTGACCTCTAATCCAGTACAAAAACCTATTCCTTTAATCACTCCTTCTCAAATTACCAAAATAACCCTTCCACACCATCATCTACTGTTCAAATATCTCAAAAGCAACAAGATACTTGAGAAGGAAAAACCTATGTGATATACAATGGACCTATGGTAGGCTTATATGAAGAATGGCATAAAGCTGTAATACGCATCACAGGTCGTTCAAGTATTTTACATAAAAGTTTTACATCTCGAAGTGAAGCATAAAAAGCATTTTCTGAATTTAAGACCACAATATAAACAAGTATTAGAAACTCCTGCACCTACAATAAGCAAGATGGTCTCTTTAGGAAAAGTTCCTAACATGGATCGTATTAATTCAATACCAACAAAAGCTCTACAAATGGAATCTTGAAGATTGAATTCAGAAATGTTTTATGAATGTTTTCAAGCACTCAACAATTAGACTGAAGAATCCAAAATCTACTAATATTATCTTTAGAATCGGGGAAAATATGGACCAAAAGCAGTCATTCTCCCAGATGCAGACTCGCTCACTACCTATCTCTTTTTCCAGAGTGGACTTATTGACACTATATATCTACTTCATTTAAATATCCTTTCAGAATTTCCCGCTGGTTTTATTCAAGCAGTTAAGAATTATAAGGATCGTTTTACAAAAGATAGAGAAATATTTATCAAGATCTGGAGTAGCTATCCTATTTTCACCACAGGAGATCTACAAGATGGAGAAATTAAAGTAGGACGTATTGCATTCATCCAGATTGGAATCAGTAATGGATTATATCCAGGCATTGATGAATCCCCTAAGCATCAATTTGATTGGGAATTACTTAACCATTTTAATCTGTAGTGTCTTGAAGGTGTTTTTGTTGAAGCCAGTCGTATTCAGGCAGATTCTACAGTCAAAATCAATTATAAAGGAAATAATCAAATCATGATTTCTGCCTACAAGACAGCAATCACTCCAGATGCATTACAGCTCATTCAACAATTTATCAATCCGTTTATCACATTAGACTAAATATTCAAGGACTTAAACAATACATGGAAATATGCTATTTGCAAGCAATTTCAATATCAGCCTCTGCACAAATGTTTGTTTTGCATTTCCACTAATCAAACACAAACTTCTCAGGATGCAGAAGAAAACAAATCTATTGAAGCCATTATTGAAGAATAAAGTAGCCACCATGTAGTTGCACTAACTAGTGTCGGTCAAAACCGACGAAATTGTAAATAATGTAGATTCTTTTTACTTTTGTCCTTTTTTCTTTTTGATCCTTTTTAAGAGAATCTTCTTTTTCTTTTGTCAGATCAGCTTTACTTTTAGTCATGTCTTTACTTTTTACTGTTTTCTTTTGCTTTTACCGATTCCTTCGGTAATATGTTTAGTTTCGTTTTCCGCCTATATAAGGCATTCTTGTATACATTCTAAGTTATGTTGAAATAAACTACTTTTTCTCCTACCTCTATCTAACTGTTCAACTTGTGGTTTGGTGTTAAGGCATTTGACGAAGGTATGTGGAGTAAATTATTACTTCATCACACATGATATATCCAATCATATTACTTATTATTCATCTTATATTAATGTTTTTGTATCCACCTTATTTATTCACTCTCATTCATTATATTATATTTGTTATACGCTTTCTTTTTAATCTTCTTTATTTTCTTTGTTAGAATCAATATGAGTTCATCTAGTTCATCGATACCATGTTGGTTTTGTAAAGCACTCAAGACTAGCATAAGGCTCGAAGAAGATAAGATGTATATCAGTCAACAATTAATCAACTTTTTTAAAGATCATCATAGACAATTGGAAGCAAAATTAAGCATTTCTCGGTTTTTATACCTCCAAGCACCTAATATTAGAAAAATTAAAATAGAAAAAGATCAATGTTTTGACTTATTAAGCAGTCATCAGAATTTATATAATCAAGAGAAAGACGCACTACGCTATTTACATATCAAGTATGGACAACATTATCAGGACGAGCATTTAGATAAGGCTCTCCAAATAGTTAAGAAGGAAGAAGAAAGACAAAAGAAGAAGCAAAACTGCTATGTATGAATTATCTTTGTAAATGTATTTGTTATATGAAATAATAAATAATGTATTTTGAAGATCTTAGAGTATTAAAAAATTTAATTACAAATATGGAACTTCTTATTGAAGAATATAAGGAACAAATAAATCAACTTTCTATTCAAATTAATCTTTTATCTCAATCATAATTTATGATTTATTTACCCAGTTTTCGAGAATTAAATCAAATGTTAGCAATAAGTAAAGAAGTTTACCATAATTTACAAATCGATTTAAAAAACTATAAAAATGAAATTCAATATTACATTGATTAATAATGTATGCATCTGTTTTATCTTGGCTATTTTGTTTATTATGCTCATTATTATTTGCACAAATCTTTATAAAATTTATTGAAATATGTTTCTTTGTCTTAGATCCAGAATTACTACTTGTTATCTGTAACATCCGGTATCTGATTTACTCAGTACACCAGAAAAAAAAGGTATTTGAGACTAATTTCATTAAAACCAGATCAAATTATTGATGTTTGTTACTTTTTCGGTCATTTTATATCACTATTTACAAAAATGCCCCTCTTGTACTGGTCTTTAAAAATCAGCTTGTACAATTTCCTATGATGACCGAAAAAGTGACAACATCAATAATTTGATCTGGTTTTAATGACATTAGTCTCAAATACCTTTTTTTCCCGATGTACCGAGTAAATCAGATACCGGATGTTACATTCTCCCCCTTATTAAAATTCGTCCATGAATTTTAGAAATTTACCTTATTGATGTGTTTAGGGTTCTTTGTATAGTTAGTAACCTATCCATTCTACTCCTCATTCCCACACACATCCTTATCTCTTTCTTTCCCATTCTTGGTATCTATTATACTTTTCTTTAATACTCTCTGTACATCATATAGATCACAAGATCCTTACTCTTATGAAACCTTTGTCTCTGATACCCCCTGACACGACCCGCCTTTTGGACCGTGTTGGCACTACGGGATGGGTAGGCGTAATGCCGCCAAAACCCATAGTCAGCCTAACTTTCCTATATTCTACTGAAATTTTGACATGACCCATTCGTTTGTCTGATTAATCACCCATATACTTGCCTAACAGTTTTGAATGAAGTAAGGATCTCAATATGTAATTCTAACATACATTATCAACTTAATATCTGCCAATCTATGATCATTCATAACATCAACTAACATCATTCTCAATAATAAGCATATTTATACATATATCATGTACATATGATTATGACAAACCATGAAGCAGCTATAAGTATCTGCAATTAACATCATGTCAAAAACATTAATTGTATGATTATCCAAGCTAGTCTTAAAAGACTTGGATTTCTCTCTTATACGATATGCTAATCCCTTGAAATGATAATAGTGAGAGGTGAGTCTACAGCACGACAAAGTGAGTTATAAACATGCTACCATGCTTGTGAGGCTAGGAAACACAAGGCTAGTTTCACAAGGATGGTCTATGGTAGTTCAAACAACAATATATGGTATCAATAAATAAACACGTAGCAATCTCAAATGCGGCAATCACATGAACATTAATAATAAGTCTTAACCTGGATTGTTCTGTTATAAAAAGAATCTGGTTTTTAAATTCTTTTCTGAGTTTTGGAAGTTCTAGGTTCTTTTTCTGAATTCTAGGTTCTTTCTTTGATAAAGTTCTAGGATTTCTAATTCTTAGCTTTCTCCTTTCTGAGTTCTTATTTTCTGAAGTTCTTAGGAGCATGCATAAAAAGTACATATACCCGCTTTAGTCATTTTTCATAAATCTCATTTCTTAACAAATAAAATTATAAGTTATATTTTCTTCTATAATGATCAAAATGGTTTCAAGCAAAATTTTCCTTTGACATTAGGAGTCTTAGACTTCATTATGTCCAAATTTAGCTCAAAATTTCCAATACTTGATTCTTTATGTCTTGATTAGATAAATCATACTTGAACCTATTGGGTTTAATTGATTCATCTGCGCAGATCTTATTCGGAAAGGTATAGCTTTTTCTACATAGGTCCAATGTTTCTCAAAGTTTCCAAACCTCTATTTAACACACAAATTCACATCTTTCCTTTTATGACTATTTTCTACTTCAGTCATTAAGGCTTCCAAATATCCTATTTACAGTCAGCCTTAATATTCTGTCATGAGTTGGACCCTTTCTATCTACAATCATTATAACTTATTCATTTCTCATCCAATTGAGGTGATTCAAATCTCCATTTTCATATTCATAAGGCTATGACATATCCAAAGACGGCTCGAAAATGATGAAATTTGCATTTATTGTGATTTTTATAAAGCTGTCTTGTTTCTATTCTCTTCTGTCTCATTAAGGTCAATAACACCCTTCACCTATTTAGCCATCTCTCATAGGATACTCATCCAATTAAAATTCCCTTTATACAGCACTTAGATGACACATTTTTGAGCATTTCATAATAAGAACTCTTTTTTTTTAAGAAAGTAACATCATAATAAGAACTCATCAGCCAATTCTAACAATTCTAACTCTAAAGTCCTCAAATAATTAACTTTCATTTCGTGTTTCAATCACGCTGGTATTCAGAACCAATTTCAATTCGGGACTTCTCTCATTCGATTGGCTCACCCTAAATTCGTAAAAAAATTCAGGGATACAGTAGACACCTGTATCTACAACTTCTAAGTTTTGAGTTTCTCCAAATTGAAAATAGCCGATCAGCCCAGTTGATACCACTTTGCTAACCAAAACTCGAGTGTTAACGGTCCCAAAATCTCAAGAATTGTCCACCACGCTCCGCTAGTACGCCCATACGACAGCGGTGTTCCATTCCTAGTTGATGTTGGGATTCGAACTGATGACGTGATGGAATACCTCAAGCTCTGATATCAACTGGGCGGATCGGCTATTTTCAATTTTCTCTATATATTGTTTGATTATTCCTAAATGACTTTCTATTCGATTCATATGATTATAAATTAGGGTAAGATTTTCTTGTAGTAACTGTTGAATGGAATTATTTAAGTTTTCTTACTGTTTTAGGAGATTAGTAATATGATCTTCAAATACCTGATGTTGTTGAATTAATTCAGTTAATTGTTGAGAAACACTCATAATATTTTCTGAATATATTCTGTTAGCTAACTAATTTTATTTTTAATCTTTTCTAATTTTTCATCAGTTTTAGTTTGTCTAGGATATGTAATTCTTACTGATTGAGATTTTATTTCAGGTTCTTTTATTATGAAGGGTCTATTAAAAGATTGAGATCTAATTAATTGGGGGGTTTGGGAAGAACTAGGTGTATCAGAAAAAGAGGTTCTTTTAGGTATTATTGGATATTGAATAGCAGGTAAAGATCAAATATTAGTTCTAAAATTTGTTCCAACTTTGGCTACATCTTTAAATAATTGATCTAAATAGATTTTATCGGTATTTTTAAATTCAATACTATGATGAGAATTAGTTAAAGCATAACTAATACAATATGTAATCGAGAATGGATATTGTCCTTGATTCATTAAATTTTCTTTGTAAAATTTATATGCAATAGTTATTGTATCATCTAGGTTAGGTGATCTTAATGGAATTCATAATTTTAATCGAGTGTTAAATTTAATTTTTCCATAAGCTAAATTACCATTCGTCATTCCAATTATTTGATCTTTTAAATTGGTCATTCTTTCATCTATAATTGCCATTTGAATAGATGAATCAATTCCTTCTTGAAAAGTTGATTTTAATAAAATTTGTATCGTTGAAAGATGAATATATCCTATTTTATTTCGTTTAGTTTCAGGAATCTTTTTTAATTGTTTACTAATGTGAGCTTGATCTATTAGACTAATTCTAATATGTCCATTACCTTGATTCATTTGAATAGGTGTTTCATAAATCATTTTACCAAAATAGATTATATCTTGTCTATCAAACAATGTAGTTCTAATAGATGAATGAATATCTTGTCCAGATTTTAAATATAATTTTGTTTTTGTTATTTGTTTATGTTTATCTTGAGTTAGTAAAGTATTTAAGTGAAACGTTCCTTAACTTTCTTCTAATTCTAATGTATCTACATCGAGTATTTCAGATGAATCTTTTTCTTTACTGGTCATAGGGTATTATGAACATAAATCCTATGTAATTGTAACCTATTTATTAAAGTTTCTTGATAATTTTTAAATGTGTGATATAGTTGTCTAACCAAATTTAATTCTACTTGTATATCTTCTAATTCCGCTAAATCTATCTGTTCTGACGTATTGGTTTCAAGATATTGAATTAATTTATTAGCATATTCTATCATCTGTATTCTAGTTGATTCTACTAATTGTTGATATTCTTGAATATGTTGTTCTAATTGAAGACAAATAGAACAATTATTCATAGATTTTATAATTGATATCATATTTAGAATAATTTTGTATAAACCATTCGAGAAATTCATCTCGAAAGATTAAACATTGGGTATATAAAAATATTCTTATGTCTTCTATAAATCTATATCGATATATAACAACTAAGATAATGACACGACCGCCTTTTGGACGGTGTTGGCATTAGGTGATGGGTAGGCATAATGCCACCAAAACCCGTAGTAAGCCTAACTTTTCTATATTCTACTGAAATTTTGACATGACCCATTCATTTATCTTATTAATCACCCATATACCTGCTTAACAGTTTTGAATGAAGTAAGGATCTCAATATGTAATTCTAACATACATTATCCACTTAATATCTACCAATCTATGATCATTCATAACATCAACTAACATCATTCTCAATAACAAGCATATTCATACATGTATCATGTACATATGATTATGACAAACCATAGAGCAGCTATAAGTATCTGCAATTAACATCATGTCAAAAAAATTACTTGTCTGATTATCCAAGCTAGTCTCAAGCTGCCATCAAATGAGTCGTCCTTGATTATAATTTATCTTAATTGTATATTTATTGAATCCACATAGATACTTTGAATCTGTTTGCACTTGAAAGGTAACGGGTAATAGATCTATTCGCCACTTCCGTAAAGTTTTGAGGAGGGCTAATGTTTCCTTTTCATGAGTGGTATACTTGAGTTCAGCAGAACTAAAAGTTCCATTTATATACTTGCAAAGTAAATACTTTTTGGTATTGGGTGGTTGTGCCAAAAGGCATCCTGCCCATGTATCCATACTTCCGTCGGTTTGAACCAACAATGAATCCATTAGAAGATAATTATATAAGAGAGTAAGATCCTTACAAAGCATTTTGAATTTCTAAACTGCAATGGTATCCTGGTCCATCTAATTCCATTGATGCTGGGTACTGCATTTTAATTGTAAACATTTTCTTTCTTTGGCTAAATCTTTCAAAAATCCTTGATAAAAAATATAATTTAAAAGTCCTAAAAATTGTTGTACATGTGTTGGATTAGTTAGTTTGTCGGGAAATTCTTGTAATTTAACTAAATTATTAGGTTATAATCTTAGATAACCATTATTAAATTCAATACCTAAATATTCTATATTTTGTCTAGCAATTTTAGCTTTCTTTTTACTAAGAATTACTCCTTTATCTTTATATCGTTCTAATACAATTTTGACTTTCTTCAAATAATCAAATTGATCCTGATTAGAATAAATAATAATATCATCAATATATACAAAGGTAAATTGTAACCCCCCATTACCCTAGAGTACATACCGGAACGCCCGTAGGTCATTCCGACACATATCCCAAGATAACGGAGCGCTACGTGAAAATACTATCGAACTCCA
>JANIIA010000006.1:34052640-34102378 GCA_027478495.1 Erythroxylum alaternifolium | reverse complement strand
CACTTGATAAGCACAAATGTTTTTGAAAAAGAAAGAGTGGGCCCACATAAGTGACAATTATAAAGTGTTTTAAAAAAATATATATATATATATACGAGTTTTATTTAGTGAAGTGATGTGACACGTCACCCTCGCGGGGCACGGACTCGGGTATCACTATCGATATCGGGTCCGGGTTCAGCGGGAGTGGGGTGTTACACTTACCTATGTAACTAGCCAAGTAGCTTAAGCCTTCCGTGTAATACGCAACAGCATCTTAGTTACGTATCTCAATTCGAACGTGAAAGGGAAAAAAATAGAAAAATGCAAAATGTGCCTAATTTCGATTATGAAACTTCAAACGAGCTTTTTCGAAACTAAAACGAGCCCGAATATACCACCGTCTTTACGGGAATCCATCATCGAGATGCGGGTTAGGTCTTTCTACAGTTTTATCAAAACGTAAGCTCTCTTAACGGGACAGAGATTCCTTATACTTACGATTAATATGAGCAACTGTAACAGACCTTAACCTATATATATAACTTCCATATCGGGCTTCCCTATCACAATGCCGATATAGATCAGTCCACACTAAAAGGAATCCATTTTTCATCTAGACTTCGACCCATTGATTTAGATCATTTATTAGGCCACTTTATTATCTTTATCTGGACAAAATTACGTAACTTAACTGATAATTAATTTAAAAACCAAAATTACAATTAATAATTAACCACTTTATGGGAAAATAACAAAATTGCCCTTAGGGATAAAAATGTCTTAAAATCTCCCCCTTAGATAATTATTAATAGTAGTTTTACTCAAGTTTAAAAATAGTTTAAAAACTTGGTTAAGCTACGCTGTTGTATTAGTCAATTAAGTTTAAAAATAAAACATTTGATCCAAAGATAATGAAAGTCCATCATTCTGTCCTGCAAGGCTTTCGATATCGAAAAGTATCAAATAAATGTGTCATGTGCGATACAGATCCAATACAATAAGACATATCTAATACCTCACTAATATGAATGGAAAAATGGAGTGTGTCAAACTACGATGATACCTTTATGATCTAATACGTATCATCTTCATTTGTAGTTCTCGATTTCTTCAACTTTATGCTAAACCACATATGTTAAACTGCATCAGAGAAATCCCATTTTCTCTCACCGAATGCTAAACAACATTAGAGAAAACTTGTTTCTCTCACCATATGCTAAACAACATTAGAGAAAATCTTTATATTCTCCAACTGGATGCTAAACAGCGTTAAAGAAAGCCTTTATGTTCTCCAACTTAATGCTAAACAGCATTAGAGAACCTTTATGGTATTAAAAACTTGTATCCCCCTTTGTCATATGAAACTTTAAGGATATATCTGTATAAACTGTATGTGTTTAATGACATAGGCTCAAGGTCAATCTATATATATGCCCAATGACCTTTAAAATGCTTAAGATCAACATAAATCTTAAGGTTTTCATACGTATTATGACAATGTATGATAACATGTATTACTAAGGATAAACAATGATCATCTTTAATTGATGAACCATCATACTATCATAATACATCAAAACGTACAAATGTACATGGAGCAAATATAACGATCTTTCAACTAACTGTGTCTAAGGACTTTAAAACACCCGTAGTGTGTACTTGTATTTCAAACAAGTGGGCAAAGTCCTTTAGTTAAATAACCAACTTATAGTTCCTCAGTCTTTAAATACTCCAAATCTTAATGTCACCTCTCCGTGTCAACTAATTCATGATCAAGAATTTGATCTAAAAAATGCTAAGACTTGTGATATTCAATGTTGTTATTAAATAATATAGAAACTTGATTATCACATTACAACTGAATGAGTCTAGCCACTGAATCAACCACAGACAACTCATAAATCAAATTTCTGAGCTAAACTGTCTGTGAAGTAGCCCTATAGCATGCACTATGCATGCATGGTCGAGGAATTCATCTATGTCTACCTGATACTCTTCCATGACATTATACCATCTTCTAACTTAAACTATAACCTTAAGTGACTTTTCAATCATCCAGACATATAGCTTAATTTGAATCTGAATTCCCTACGAGGTTTAGTCTGTTGACTTTTCTATATGTCAACACATAATCCTTAGTTCCCTTTAATTATCTTAACGCTGTCTTGACTGCACTTTAATGATCTAAATTTGGGTTAACTAGACACTAACAAAACAGTCAAACAGTAAATGCAATGTCCTCCCTAGTACATAGTCGAACATACATGAGGCTATCAACCGTACTAGAATACAGAATATTCTTTATAACCTCTCTCTCTTGACTTTATTCTTTGGATACTGTCTAAAGATTATCTCTCACTATGAGACATAGTTGTTACGACAAGTTTACCGTTAACTGTATTAAACCTTTGTTACATATACTTAATATATGCACTTTGTGAGAGGTATAATGAGTATTAAGATATGTCTCGGTGAATCTAAATACCTAGGAAAAAAGATGTTGTGCCAAGATCCTTTATGTTAAAATTCTTGACCAAAAGTTGTTTAACCTTATACAACATGGTCAAGTAATTTGAAGTGAACAATATATCATCCACATGCGGTAATAGGAAGATAACTTTTCTCCCTTTGATCTCATAGTACTAGCATCTTTTTAACTTTATTTTCCATAAAGCCAAAAGAGTTCATAACCTCATCAACTGCAAGGTTTCACTTTCGGGAGGTTTGATGTAAATTATACATTGATCTGCATAACGCGCAAACCATGTTAGCTCCTTCTAGATCCTGAAATCCTTCAGGTTGTACCATATAGACCACTTTATAAAGGTCTTTATTCAGGAAAGCGATTTTGACAACCATCTGATGTAACTCTTTATCATCATGCGCTATAGTTGCCTTAATCACTAAAAATTTATCCTTCGAGGATACGAGAGAAAAGTAACATCAAAGTCAACATTTCTCTTTGAGTGAACCTTCAGGCAACTAAGCTAGTCATAAACTGCTAAACTTTGTTCTGAAATCCTTTAGGTCTTACAACTTCATTTGCAACTGGCAGTTTTACAGTTATGCTACAAAATCAACTAACTCCCAAACCTTAATATGCTTTATGGCTTGCATCTCATCGGTCATTGCAACCCACCACACCTTCGCATTGGGGTCAGAAATAGCTTATGTAAAAGTAGTTAGATTCGTAACATGTCTAATATCATAATCCTGTTCACCTAATAGACTATGTAATTAGACGGGATAACAGGTCATCTCACTCTGGTGGATTTAAATAATTGTATTAGATCTTGCACCTTTAGGAACCTCTGTGTGTACAGGTATGGGTTCTTGTTCCTATACAGGTAAGGTACAAATAACTAAATCCACCAGATCTTACTGTATGAGTAGGGAAACATAATAACTATAGTATCCCTCCTGTTATTATCCGAAGGGTCAAAAGGCCCACTATCATCATAGACATTATATTCCAAAAACGTAGCTGTTAGTGATTTCCCTATTCTATTCCATCTTTCTCCACAGTAAGATTTATAGCCTTTAGAGTGATCAGGATATCTTACTAAATAGCAATGAACATAATAAGTATGCAATTTTCTTTATAAGGATTATAATACCTCAGTAGGGCAGCCTCATAAACGAATATGTGCAAGGCTGAGTTTTCATACTTTGAGATAATCAGGTAGATTAGTTCTATTCTGTATTGACTTTTATAAGTCTTTTAGGGTGCGGTTATTCCTTTCAGCAACACACCATTTTGATCAAGACTACTCGGTATAGTGAATTAAGTCACTATACCAACCAATTCCATATATTTGGAAAATGGACCTTTTCAAGTCCTGAAACACCATATTTGCCATGATATTCTCCTTCATGGTTAGATCTGACACTCTGAATGGATTTTCCCAATTGGTTCTCAACCTTCAATCTTTAAGCAAAAACATTCAACTATAATGGGAATAATCATAAACAAATGTCAAAATACAATTGTAATTACACAATGCCACTGTATAAGGTCTACTGATATCCTTATGTATTAGACTCAACAAGTCAGAAACATGAGTTGACCCTTCGTCCTTATTAGTCAACTTTCCCTTGTAATAATCAACGCATGTTCCCATATCATCATAATTTAGAATTGCGAGAATGCTTTCCTTAATCAATCTCTCAATCCTAGCTATGGAAATGTAGCTTAAATATTTATATGATTGATCGACTTAGTAATGTGTATAAAATGTTTGCATTGCATGATTTAGATGCACAAGTCGAACTTTAGCATCTAGATATTATCGGTCTGTCAAGGAAATAACTTATCTAGAGCTTACTGTGAGTCAACCTAGATGTTTTCTCACTAGGATTGATTTGTTTCTGTTTAAATTTCAGTTATTGAATTGTTATTAATGTGATTGAGATAATTCCGGACATTTATTATTTGAGGAGTTTGATAACTGAGATTATATTGGAAATTTTTTTTAATTGAATGTGAATCGAAAAAAATATGTGTATTCAACAAAATGTTGAATGCAGAACTTAGATCCGATGAATATGTGAAAATGACTATGTGTAATGAATAAAAGTGAATGATTGCATATAATGAGAAATAATGCATTTTATCATATTGATATGCATGATCAGATAAAGGAGTTGTGACTATAGTGACTAGTGAAAAAGAGCTTAAAGCTCAGAAATGCGAATAAAAAACTCTCGGTCACAACAAATAAAAATGAAAGTGGAGTCACATGTAATTTGCATATATAACTTGATATGTATTACATGAATGATTGAAATGAATTATTTGGACTGTTTTGAAATAGAAATGCGAGATAGTGTACACATATTGTATTTGTCGAAGCGTGATGAAATGTGAAGTGATATTTAATATTTGATGATATGATTTGTTGTGAATTGAATTCTGAATTGTTTTTGTATTTTGATATAAGTGAGTACATCGAGGATGGTTCATTCACTGAGTTCGCAAACTCATCAAAATTGCAAATGTTGATTTTCAAGTACGAGAGAGACCTAGTTCCTAAGGAAACTAGTAAAAGTCTAGTTCTGTCCATTTTGGAAGTCACGAATGGCTCAAAGGTCTGGTCAGTTGATACATAAGAGTTTGTTTAGAATATTTTTGTTTAATTCCTTATTCCATGTAGAACTTGTTGTAAAGAGTAGTAAACTCTCATATGTCTTTTATGTTGTATATATGGATTATGTAGTGAAATGCTACAATGTAAATTATGTTTTATAAATGGAAATGAGGAGTTGATCTTTTGACTACTTATGTTCTGTATGATGTCATATAAGTGAATGTGATTGCTCTAACATGCCGCTTTTATAAATTATGTTCCTGAATGTCCTCCGGATGTTTGGGCATGTGTCTTATGTCGGTGGGGTGTTACAGAGACTGTATAGTTTCATTTTAGCTTTCCAGAGCACACTAATCGACCAATGAAACAAAAAAACAATGTTTTTTGACTTTCCAATGAGTTTGTTCAATATTTTGATGCTTGTTTGGTCACCCAATCGCTCACATTGGTTGACCAATATCTTTAAGTGGTCAAACAATGTTCTCTTTGTTTCAATGAGTTTGATCAAGGTCTGATTGCCTAAATAGCTGTACTGGATGATCAGTATCATTCAGTGGCCAACCAATGTCCCTGATTTGAAGACTCGCTTCTTTTTTGAGAGTATGTAAAGATTTTAATTACCCTACTTTGTCTATAAATAATCAATATAGGTCAATCGATATACTTCATTGGTCAACCAGTAGATTGGGTTCTAAATTCAAACTAGTTTTTTCCTCAACCGATATCCATTACTTAATTTTGCTTATCTCATAAACATAAACACTAGTTAATCAATCGAGGCAAATGGTTGACTAGTCCTACTGTTTTTAATATCTCCTTTTTTATTTTCTTCTATTATCATATTTTATGTTTATATCCTCCAAAACCTCCAACAATTCACTCTTTTCCATGAAAAACATCATCCTTCATTACATAAAAATCTCGTTAAATTGCATCAAATTGAAAATTTGATATTTTTTTTCAAATTTGGGCATTTTCAATGTTTTCTTAATTAAAAGCCTTCATTTCACTTGAAGCCTTCATAGTAAAATTATAAGAGTTATGTTTATTTCCCTCTAAATTATATTTATACATCTTTAATTCTATACAATTTTAGAGAATTTTTCTTTCATATTTATGTTTTTGAAATTTTGGGTCTGTAAAAATTATACATTCCTTTATAAATTTGATTATTGGATATTACAATTATACTTTTACTTGTTACAATTCCAACCTTTATTTTTAAAAGCTTTGTCTTAATGCTATTGAATTTTTAAAGTTAACCAGCTATTGAATTTTTTAAGTTAACTTTACTACCAAAATTAAGATTTTTTTCAAATTAGACACAACTAAGGATGTTTTTATCACAAGTGAACTTTTTTACCTCCTTGAATGTTTAATAGCTCTCTCTAAGGATAAATTTTATCAATATTAATCAAATACTTTTTGATTTTATACTAAATTAGCTTGACACCTGATACTTTACATTAAACATTTTTGGTTAATTCATTTCTTTTTTATGATTCCAAAAAGGGGGAGAAACAGTGGTCATCTAAGATTTAGAGGGAGTAATGACATTCAAAGGGAGTGATGAAATTTACAAAGAGTGATCGTTTTGTCTTTTTTGTATTTCTTACACTTTATATGATATGCTTAAGTAAATTTATGATATCTACATGTACGAGTATTTCTTTGATATTGAATATCTATTTTGTTCTTGATATTAAACTATGCTCTTCATATAACTTATGTTTTAAGCATGAATTATATAGGGAGCAACTCACCATCTTGAAATTTGTTTGTTTGCTTAATTTTATTATTATTCCTTAGTGTCAAAAATGTTTTATCATCATAAAAAAAAGGATATTGTTAAACTAAGGGAGGTTCCAATTAACTTTTTTATGATAATAAAACATAATTACTACTAATGAGTTTGTTATTTTGATGAAAAGCAATATAAGAACAAAATGAAGTCAGAAACTAAAAAAGATAGCCTTTTCAGAAGGGATAATTGTTGAACCAAGTGAGATAAATGAGAAGGATGAGAAGCCTCTGACGGATTGTAAACTTAAGAAGAATCTTCATTCAAATATCTTATAAGTGATGTTCAACATATGGTAATTATCAGTTTATAATTTAAATATATGTCATAACTTATGCTTATTTAAGTATAAATCTTTATTGATGATTGTTTAAGTTTGAATTATGAATAAGGTGTTTAATTTTTTTAAGTGTGAATTTTAGTAACTAGAATTAGAGACTAAATGAAAAAAATTAGGTTACTAAGATAGAACTTATTTTAATTAAGCAATTATTTTTCTAAACTTTTGAATAAGAATAAATTTGCTTAATTAGAAGAGAACTAGGTATAATTGACGGACATTCTATAACATAAAGATCCTCTTTCATTTTCTTGATTGAATTTATGTGTTTAAAGTGTCTTTTAAGTTTTTTATTATTCTTGATTGATTTTATCATAACTCATTAAGTGTTTTGATGTTTAAATTTGAGATTGCAAAGCTACTTTTTAGTTTTCTACAACAAATTGGTCAACCAGTGTAACTAAAAACAATATTCTTTGACTTTTCTAGTGAGTTTGTTATGTATTTAGATGCTTGTTTGGTTGCCCAATTACTCACACTAGTCGACTAATATCCTCAAGTGGTCGACCAATGTTCTCTTTTCTAAGAAAATTTATAGTTCCAATGAGATTGTTTGTGGTCTAGTTGCACAAATAGCCACACTGGTTAACTAGTATTGTTTAATAGTTAACCAATGTTCTCAATTTTGAGACTCCCTTCTTTTCTGAGAGTTCACGAAGATTTTGATTACCATCCTTATTCAATAAATAACTAATATAGTTCAACCAATATACTTCATTAATCGACCAGTAGATCGGGTTTTAAATTCAAACCAAAATTTTCCTCCATATATCCGCCACTTACGTTTGCTTATCTTAGAAAGACAAGCACTGGTTGACTAGTTGATGCATATGGTTGACCAATCCTCCTGTTTTTAATGTCTCCTTCACCACTTTTGTTCTATTATCATATTTTATGTTTATATCCTCCAAATCCTTAAACAATTCACATTTTTTCTTGAAAAACATTGATTGACCTAAAGCGTGCTAGTCAATATTTATACCATAAATGCACGGTGTAGCTATAGCTAGTATCGGTAAATACGAGTCAATCCTATAAGGACAGTGAGTACTAGTAATTACTGTTATTCTATTATCTAGCCTATGGATTGATTCTGGTTTAATTCAAGAAACTAAAATTTAAAAAAATAAACTAAAAAGCAGCATGAATTAGCGAAAGAATTGGTGACATTAAATTAATTACCAATATCAAATAATTAGTACCTAGGCATCCAATCCCCTAAACCCTTAACCTATTGATTATTTGTCATGCAATTGTGTTGTTGATTTAATGGAATGTGGAGATTCCTAAGGTATGTTAGTAGATAACATCGAGTCTACTAACAACTAATTCTAAGGTTTCTAACCGAATTACTCATGTTAAAACTTATAGTATTGCGTTACCCTATTATGAATCCCTCTATTAGATTTGACCTTAATCAAGAAGATTTATGTCATCCTATCTTTATGATTGTAATTAACTCTTTTCAATTATCGTTATTGGACTTAGGATTTCTCAATCTCTAAGTATGAAATCAGATTAAAGTCTAAAAAATTAAATTAATAGACAATCATAAAATAGATAACTAGATTGCAATAATCAATCAATTCAATTGCAATCATAAAATAATCAAAACATGTTAAAGTATTCACCTAGGGTTCATCTATTAATAGATAAATTAGCTACACATTGGCAAACATGATATCATATCCGTATATACAAAAAATAGAATAGAAAAAATTGGAATCATAATTTTAAATTTACCTGATTGTTCTCTATCATGTGTTTTGATAGTGTAGACGTCCGATCTTATGTTTTGATGGATCTCTCGATAAAAATGATGTGTCTTCTGCTCCTTAAGCTCTAAATCGCCTCAAGAATCACCTCTGAACATCTCATAATAGTGCCAGCCGTTTCCTCCCCTTTCAATTGCATCTAAAATGTCGAATTTATATAAAGACCTAAATTTTTGGGTTATGCACAATCTTGTGCACGGTCGTGCATCAGACCATGCATAATCAAAATTCGCCGAGTATTGAGAAAGTGCACGGGCGGGCATTCTTTCCAAATTGCTGATTTTCTATTTTACACTAAGTTTTTGCCCGAATTCTTCTCCTTTAAGGTCATGAAGGCAATTATCACCTATAAATACACTTGAAGGAAATTAAATACCAAATATATAATAAAAATATATAATATCAAGCAAAATACATCAAATATGAGTGTAAAATATAGTCAAATATCCATCTATCAAACATCTCTACACTTAACTTTTTACTTGTCCTCAAGCAAACCATATCAAAATTATAAATTTTACAACATCAATCCAACAACAATCTTAGCCTGTCCATTCGTACTATATATCATCATATCCTATTGAATTAAATTAACATATAATTAGAGTCAAGTTGTCCTAAAATTAACTTCCTAAGAAATATTAATACTAATCACATCAATAATCACATTGAAATCAAAAGCATATATCCTTAAACCCTCACCAAGATTTCACTTAATGCACTCAAGTGTTTCGGGTGAAAAGCATCAAAACTCTCAATCAATGCATAGTAGAACTCTTATTATAGGTTTGCAATAAAATCACATTTGCACCACTTATGTATAAACTATAAACAAAAATCAAAAGGTCTTTATAAGGTTGTAACGAAGTTTGGGTACAGTATGACTGGGATAATAAAAGGGATAAATTGAAGGAAATTTACTCACAGAAATAGTACAAGACTTGTAAAGGAAATACATAGATCCTTTCAATGCAACTTTATTGGTAGATGTTGGACCTTTTACCGAATTAAGTCTCAACAAACAAATAAATAAAGTAAATAATCTTTAAAAATAATAAATATGACTTCAAAGAAAATTAGGAATAAGGTTAATATATGGGTAAAATCAATGAAAAAGAATAAGGCTCAACTTGGTTATTCCTAAAGGCCAATTTAAAGGTAAGGTAATTTCAAAGAAATAGGCTTTAACAAGTTGGCAAGTCTAAGTGCCTTTATCATTTTAATGCTTCTAATTTTCACAAATATGGTCTTAAAATGCATAATAAAGTAAGTTTTAGAATTATACTACTATACATGAAATCACACACATGAAAGAATATTAAGAGCTTAATTTCTTTTTGAAAATTTACTTTTTAGGCTCAAAAGATCTCAAAAGAAATAGGTATATATGTGTGTAAATAATATGCAATTTTCATTCAATTTAAATATTTGAATAATTATGAAAAATATGACTTAGAACTAATTTTATTCCAACCATCATCCTTTTGCACACCAATTCAAATCAATATTCAACAATGAAAAAAGTATTCATAGATAGATCTCAACCAATTCAAGATATCAATTAATAAAATTTATAATTAAGATTATAATAAACTTGAAGAATTCAGTTAAAAATTTAGTCAACCCATTTTCACATTTAAAATTGGACATTGTCCTTAATGTTCATAATACAATTAAATACACAAGTGAGAGGGTTGTTTGATACTTTATTGAATGTGGTGATTTCTTGATTTGATCCATCCAATGCTAACTTATCTTTACAAAAATTCAAAAAGAAAGGATAAAAAGAAATAAAGAAATAACAATAACAGTAAAGAAAATAATAATATTATTAAAAGCATCATTGATCATAATGTTAGACAGGATAAAATAATTGACGATAAGAAAATTAAAACATACACAAAGGATAAATAAAAAGAAATAAGATACAAATCAACACATCTTAAGCATCTCGTGATCATTACTGATCTGACGAGGATGGGTGCTCTTGAGGATGATCTTAGCGACTTCAAGGAGCTGTGGATGAGTTGCCCTTGCCAGATGGTGGAATCAGACAAGCAATATCAAGATGGCTTGCTATTAATTCCATTAACTCTCTCTTCTGGTTTGATGAAGTCTCAAGCCTACTCATCCGCTCTACAGGTTCTACTTATTGTCTCTCCAACCAAACTATAGTTCACTGGTCTGTATGATACTCCTCCAGTGCTTTCCCTTGTCTGTGATGGTGAGGACTGAGGCTGCTCTGATGTTGGTAGCACATCGGGTTCCTCTCTAAGTAGGTATACGTATGCCATGGTACATCGACATCAATGGATCATGTGCATATTATACGTTATTGTCAAATTTAGTGCCTCCATAGTTGTCATCCCTAGTATTGGTGGTAGCCGATAAAAAATTCCCATCCCCCGTGGTAACCTTGTCACGTATGGTCCAACACAAATTCTGACGACCTTTTTGTCCTCACCTTGGTGCCAGAAGAATTGGATGAGAGCATGTCCCAAATGTATAGGTACCCTCTCACTGATGCTCGATAGGTAGAAGACATAGATATTACTGACTACTCCTTAGCTGTCACCTCGACCACTTAACTTATAACTCAGAATACCATGTATGTACCTGAATGCTAGACTACGCAATGTCGAAGCCTTTAACATGCATGGGTTGTAGTCATTCTCGATGCTGAGCCTACTCTAGGAGTGTTGTGTAGGCCAACATGGAAATTATGTGTAATTCTCAATAATGCAGTGTCTCTATATACTCTTGGTCGTATAGTCCCATAATGATGGGGAATTGGATGATGCTCATTTAATGTCTCTCTCCCATCAGTCGAAACTGAATCATATTGGGGTGATGCCCTTCATAACTTCCCTTCTCTACAAAAAATGTGGAGAGGACTTTTAGAGTCAACTCTCTTTATGGTTCCATGATTTCAAAAAATTGGGACCATGTTCCTACTTCTACCAGCTCCCTTACTGATTGAATAAACTCGACTTGCTCCAATGCCTCCCAATCAATATACCAGTTGGCTCTAAATTTCTTATCTTTGAGCCTTTAATACTGGTCTTGTTTAGCCCCAACATTGAATACAAGCGTTTGTGGTCTTTCTAGGGGTACGGTTGGTGTAAAGGACTCGCCTTGATGCCTCTTTCTCAGAGTCTCTCCCTCTCACATGTGTAGCATTTTTGCCTGAAATGTTTGAATCCAAGTATGAGGAAACTAACTTATTGATCTCTAAGGCATACTTTTCCCCATACTTAATTTCTAGTATGCTCGAAATGTACTAATTGCGAAAACCAACTAATTACGAAAAACTAAACAACGAAAAGATTTCAAAATTAAAACAATTTAAAACATAAACACTTAAACAAATTGATTAAAAATCACTTGAAAACTATTTAATTCCAAAATCAAAATTAGACATTGAGTAATTAACAAATTAAAAGAATCAATTTTTAAAAGACAATTCTAACCTTAACATTGGAGTTAAAGATTTGTAAAATAAATTTGTACGAAATTGATTGCAATTAAACACAGACCCATGAAATTCAACACAAGCCCATACTTAATTAGCCTCGGAACTAACTAACCTGATTTGATACAAAAATTTCTCAATTAGCATATGTGAAATGGTAAAATTGCAAGTTTCGCTGTTAGATTCAAATTTAAGCCCAATTCACATACAATGACTTATATTATACTATAAAAACAATTGGGTGAAGATTAAATCCAATCATTAGACATTAAGAAAGCAATTAAATGCACGTATTCCCCAAACATTCCAAAATCACACAATCAACGTTTTCGATTGAAAAGCTCCCAAATAACATGAAAAACCCAAAAAAACATGCATAAACAAGTTAGAGTAATGTGAAAACTTCCTTGGGTGTCATTAAAATTGGCTAAAAAATGCTAAAATTAGGTTGAGAATATGAATGGCGTTGTCAACTTGGAGAGGAAGAGAAGAGAAAATGAAAAATCTGAAGAATTAAGGCATTTTGAACATAAATCGTGAAAGTGCATGAATTTGTACACAACCGTGCATCAAACTTTGCACTTCTTAAAATGTCATGATTCGTGTTCCCCAAATAGTCTATGTGTTTGGGTTGATCCGATTAACAATCATGTCCTAGGTGATCTAACCCGTATGACTCGACTCACACTACATCACTCTTCCTTGTTGAGCCAAAGTAATGTCATCTATCTTCTTGCTCAAGGCCTCCACTTGACTTGCCAGTCTCATCATAACATCTACTTCTTTCACTCCAGATGGCCTATTAGTGGTTTATGCTCTTGTTAAGCACCATTGATAGTTATTTATGACCATATCCTTGATCAACTTCTGGGCCGCTTCAAGTGTCTTTTTGTTTGGCATCCCTCCAGCTGTTGCATCAATTGACTGCCTAGTATTATGCCTTATCCCATTATAGAAAGTTTGAATTTACATCCACAGAGGTAATCCATGAGGAGGCATCATGAAAGCATCTCTTTAAATCTCTCCTAAGTGTCATATAATGATTCTCCTTTAGTTTAAGAATACAAAGAGATATCGTTCCTCAACTTCGCAGTCTTTGTAGGAGAAAGTACTTGAAATTTTTTTTTTGCCACTTAAATCCCATATGGTCAACGACGAATGTGACATAGAATTAAGCCACTGCTTTGCTTTTCCTCTCAAAGAGAAAGGAAATAGACGTAATCTATGGCGTCATTGGTTGCTCCATTTATTTTAAAAGTATTGCAGATCTCTAAAAAATTAGAGATGTGCACATAAAGATCCTCATCTTAGAGTCCTTCAAATTGGACTGACTATTATACCATTTGAATGATGATCGGTTTGATCTCCAAGCTTTTCGCTTGTACAGTAGGCCTCACAATGCTAAATTTCGTGCCAGTTAAGTCTGACTTAGCATATTCAAACACAGTTTATGGCTAATCCACCATATTGTAAGATCACTTGGTGTCTTAGTGACCTTTCGAGTCCTTTATTTGACGATATAGTTCAAACACCCTAAGGTTTATTCTACGATGATTCCTACGTACAGTTCTTTCTATCTCAGGATCTACGTCAAATAAGTTCTCAATATTACTCAGGGTCATAAACTACCATAGAGTTTATCCTAAACTAAGGAAATAACCCAACTAACAAAAAAAATTAAATAACATAAAGTAAAAACAAGTAAAGCAAAGTAAAACAAACAAACAAAAATAATGACTAGATTAATAAAACTAAAATGTTCCTACTATCACTGTCCCCGAAAATGGCCCCAAAAAATTGATTAGTCAATATTTAATATTGCAAGTGCACGACATAGCTATAGCTAGTACTGGCAAATACGGGTCGATCCCATGAGGATGGCAAGTACTATTAATTATTGTTATTTTATTATCTAGCTTATGGGTTGATTGTGGTTTAATTCAAGAAACTTAAATTTAAATAATTAAACTAAACAAGTAGCATGAATTAGGCAAAGAATTGGTGACACTAGATAAATTACCAATATTAAATAATTAGTACCTAGACATAAAATCCCTCTAAATCCTTAATCGATTGATTATTTGTCACGCAATTGTGCTGTTGAATTGTTGGAATGTGGAGATATGCTACTAGCTAATCTTGAGTCTACTAACAACTAATTCTAAGGTCTCCAATTGGATTACTCAGGTTAAAAGTTACAAAATTGCATTACCATATTATGAATCCTTCTATTAGGTTTGACCTTAATCTAGAAGATTTATGTCATCCTATCTTTATGATTGTAATTAATTCTTTCCAGTTATTGTGGATCTATTCAACCTAGGATTTCTCAATCACTAAGTATGAAATCAGATTAAAGTCTAATAAATAAGATTAATAGACAATCATAAAACAAAAAATTGAATCGTAACAATCAATCAATTAAAATGCATTCATAAAATAATCAAAACATGTTAAAGTATTCAACTAGGGTTCATTTAGCCTAAATACTAATAGAAAAATTAGCTATACATTGGTGAACATGAAATCATATCCATATAAACAAAAAACAGAATAGAAAAAATTGGAATCATAATTCTAAATCTCCTTGATGGTTCTTTACCTCGTATTCTGACAATGTAGATGTTCAATCTTGTGTTTTGATGGATCTCTCAATAAAAATGACGTGTCTTTCGATCCTTAAGCTTTAAATCACCTTTAGAATCACCTCTAAACATCTCAGAATAGTGCCAACCTCTTCCTCCCCTTTCATTTGCCTCCAAAATGTCGAATTTATATGAAAACCTAGATTTTTTGGGTTATGCGCGATCTTGTGCACTATTATGCATCAAACTGTGCATAATTAGAATCCACTAAGTATCACAAAAATACATGGTCATGCACTCATTCCAGATTGTTGATTTTCTATTTTATACCACATTTTTGCCCGAATTCTTCTCTTTTAAGTCTATTAAGGCAAGTATCACCTATAAACACACTTGAACCAAATTAAGTACCAAATATATGATAAAAAGTATAAAATATCAAGCAAAATACATCAAATATGGGTGGAAAATATAGTTAAATATCCATCTACCAATCATCATCCCCTTATTACATAAAAATATCATTAAATTGCATCAAATTTAAGCTTTGTTTTTTTTTTCAAAATTGGGTATTTTCAATGCTTTCTTAACTAAAAACCTTCTTTTTAATTGAAGCCTTCATAATTAAATTGTAAAAGGAGTTATATTTATTTCCCTTTCAATTATATCAATACATCTTTAATTTTGTTCAAATTTAATTTTTTGGGCATTTTTCTTTCATGTTTATATATTTGAAATTTTGGGGATTTAAAAATTATACATTCCTTTATAGATTTGATTGTTGAATATCACAATTTTACTTTCATTTGTTATAATTACATCCCCTACTTCTGTTAAAACTTGCTCTTGATACTTTAATTGAATTTTTTTAAATTAGGCTTAATACCAAAAATAGGATTTTTTAAAATTATATATAATTAGGGATGTTTTTATCATAAGTGATCCTTTTGTTTTAACTCTCTAAATGTTTAACATCACTCTTTAATGAGAAAATTTTTAATCTTAATTAAATACTTTTTGATTTTTTTTACAAAGTTAGCTTGACATATGACAATTTACATTATAAATTTTTGGTTAATTGATTTCTTTTTGACAATTAGATTAGATCTATTAGATTTAGGGGGAGTGATGACATTCAAGGGTAGTGATTGTTTTGTAATTTTTTGTATTTCTTGTACTTTATATAATATACTTAAGTAAATTTATGATATCTATATGTATGGACATTTATTTGATATTAAATATCCCTTTGTTCTTGTTAATGAATTATGCTCTTCGTATGAATTATGTTTTATAAATTAATTAAGGAATAGCTAATCACTATATTGATATTTTGTGTGTGTTTAATTTTATTATTATTCCCTAATATCAAAAATGTTTTATAATAATCAAAAAGGGGGAGAATATTGAACCAAAGGACATTCCAATTAGTATTATTGATAACAAAACATAAATACTACTAATGATTTTATTATTTTGATGAAAAGTAATATAAGAACAAAATGAAGACATGCACTTAAAAAGACAGCTTATGAAGTTGATAAATAGAAGTTGAAATTTAAAACCATTGAAGTGAAGATCAAACCAAGAATAAAAGAAGGTCAAGTCATTCTTTATTTTGTAATATCACTTTGTTACTTTGATGACCTAAAAAGCTCACCATACATAAACATTTCAATTCACTTTATTGTATGAGTCTTTACATTCATAAAGAGGCATCAAAGATTTTTTTTTAATGAATATGAATGCCTTTTGATATTGTAAACAAAGTTTTGGGAACATTTTGGAAAGCTTTTAAATCATAATTAGAATAAAAAAATTGTTTTTGAGCATTTGAAAGTGTAAAAATAATGGTTTTTAGTGATTGGTCAACCTATATAGGTTAGTAGTTGACCAATATAGGACAAAGTCGTTAAATTTGAAGTATCATGAGTTTGTTGTAACACTGTTTGAGGTACTGGTCGACTAATGTGCCATACTGGTGAACCAATATGTCTATTAATCAATCAGTATTCCAATGACTAGTGAACCTAGCATATGGAGATTATAACAGCTAGTTCCTTGCCCTAATGGCTTGTAAGGTTCCTAAAGCACATTTT
Source organism: Erythroxylum alaternifolium (assembly GCA_027478495.1). NCBI lineage: Eukaryota > Viridiplantae > Streptophyta > Magnoliopsida > Malpighiales > Erythroxylaceae > Erythroxylum > Erythroxylum alaternifolium. Next base: position 34,085,237 of record JANIIA010000006.1, on the reverse strand, counting down.
CTCATTAGTTTTAGCATTAAAAATTTTTGGGTATTGTATATGTTGGAGTTATGAAAATATAGTACCCTGGAAAGCAAGTGTATTTACTTATTACTTAATTTTCTTCTATTTACTTTTGTAATGAAAATATTTATTATTAATAAAACAAAAGAGTTTGGGTTTATGAGCATTATATATCTAGTCGTAAGATACTAAGATTCTTTTGTAAGTAATATACATATACATAGAGATGTATGGGAAATATTTATATTATTATAATCTAAATTAATTGATTCACAATTGAATAATCAAGTTAGTCGCTTGATTATGGTTTAGGAGGTTACTTCATTTAATAGTGCGATTTATCTCCTTATAAGTAAAGGAGTTTACTTCAAGGGAATAATGAGTTTCATATCATAATAATAGTTCACTATCGATAATGGCACTATTAAATGAATCTGGAATCACGTATGTTTTAATGAATAAAGTAGGCCGTTATTTTAATCTTAAAACATACATTTTAGCATTTGCTTATTATGGACCATAATCTTGATGAGTGGTGAACTTGTGTTTCATTATAATTCTTGATATGATCAGAATGGATTTCTACAAAGTATTAATCCAGTGTCTGCATGTTGGAATTATTAATTGAAACATATATCAGGGAACATTCACTAAAATAAAGAGTTTATAATGATATCACCACTTTTAGGTGCTTTATGGAAATTGGTGATTAAACTGGCGCCAGGAGTTTGATGGACTAGCTACCCATCAAGTCTTTACACTAAGATGAGATCTTGAGTGTTAATCACCATATAGAGTAAAACGGGAGATCTAGAAGGAAAAACCAATATAAGGGCAAAACGGTAATTTTACCTTTATTGTGTGGATGGCTATAATAAGGTTCATAATCGGGTTTGTAATTGGACATCTTATTTGAAATATGTGTTCTCATAATATTTAGTAATTCAAGAGTTCAACTAATTGTCTTTAGTGAAATGACATTTAGTTAATAAGTTGGAATTAATTCTAATGAGATTAAATTAATTCATTCCGGGCTTATTAGAGCTTGAATTATTTAAGTCCAATTAGATTCCTCACTTGGCTTCTAGGAAGGTTATCAAGGAAAGCAAGAAAAATAAACGGTAGTTATCGAAAAGAAAAATGAGACAGTTTGGAGATAATTGGACGAATTAGATTCGGGCCAATAAGACCGAAACAATTTAATTAAGAGTTAAATAAATTAAATATTAAGCCTATTATTAAATGTTAGGCTTACACTAATTAATTGTTAATTATAAGCCCAAAGTATTTTTTAATATTGGGCTGGTTGCAAAGAAGGCAAAAACGAATTCTACAAAGATGTAGAAATCGTTTATGTCTTTTATTAATAAAAGCATAATAGTGTGCTAGTGGATTGGGTGTTAATGTCATGCTTCTCTTCTTTTTAATTGTTTGATGGTTTTTAAAGATAGAAAAACGTATAGCATTTTTTAGCATTAAAAAAATGAACGAATCTGTTCTGTGGCCTTTGGAACCTCTCTCCACTCTCTCACAACACATTCGGTGATGCTTTTATTACAACAATAAAAACGTTATTATGAGAAGATAACGTTCAAGTGTTGCATGGGAAAGGCTAGAGGTTTTTTGAGTGAGTAACGTGAGTTGTTTTTGGATATTTCTCTTTTCTAACGACCAGCCGAAGGCAACTCTCTCATTCCATTGTTTCGGTGATAGTATAGAAAAATGCTTGGTTCTTTAACATTATTATTATAAAAGAATTAAGGCTGCGTTTTTGGTGGCTCTCTCCAAGCTCTCCAAAATCGTGAGCTATAGCAAATGAGAAGGTCTCATTTTTGCTCCACCAACCAGCCAAACAAAGCAAAAGGTTTGCTCTTTTTAATTTTTCTTCTCCTTTCCCACCAAAGGATCTTGATAACTAAGTTGTCTAAGAAGAACAAGTGATAGATTAGATTGATTGAGGACACAGTAGCAAGGAATCAAAGCTGTAGAGAGGAGTTGGTAATATTCCGATCTTGTTTTTATTATATTTAGTTTCTTTATACCATATCATGTATGGATTAAAGCATGTTGATTTGGTGTTTACGCTTTCGCTATTTTTTTGATTTCGGAAAAAGTTTTGAAATCTACTGTTTTAGCCAAATCTTGCATGTTTTATTTTCCGATCCAACAGGCTAGAATCCTATTTTAATTTAATTGATCTTGAGTTTGCTCAACAAACCAACTAATTTAAAATTAGGTAGATAACATTTATCAATTACATCCTACGTGATTCCTAGATTCGTTAGGAGATAACTCTTTGCTAAAAATATATCTAATATGCAATTCTTAACCTTCCCTCTAAATTAATATGATTATGAGTTTACTCATCCAAATCATATAAATTTAGTTAAGTAAAACCCACCGTTATAAGACTAAATATATTTGAGTTAAAGTGGTCTTGAGTTTACTCAACAAGCCTAACAATAAACAAAACTCTGGTTTAATCCTATAACAATGGAAGGCATTATTCATGTTCTAAACATGTACTTAATATTTTAATGAGGGATTTCAAATCTTGTTAAAATGTGTGTTAGAAGAAAGCGAAGTAGTTGTCACAAGATTTGTGAAGGGATTTGATCAAGATCTACAAGACATGATGAATCTTTATCCCTATGATTCCTTTGCTGAATTGAAGAAGCTCTCATTTAGATGTGAGACAAGTTTAAACAACCAAAAAGCCAAGAAAAACCTATTTAAGTCGAGCCCCAACTATAGCCAAAGAACCAGCCCATTCCAACCACCTTTCAAGCCTAAATTCATCCCACCTCAAGCCTCCCCACAAAAAAACACCACCATCAAAACCGAAGACAAACAATTCACCTTCACCTCCCAAAAGTTCCCTACACTCTTAGTAATTCTCAAAGTCCAAAATCTAAGCTTAGATGTTTCAAATGTCAAGGCTATGGGCATTTTCAATCCAAATGTCCAAATAGGAAAATTATGACTTTACAAAAGATGGAGGAAATTGACAATGCACTTGAATGTGAAGAAGCTGTCCTATTTGGTGATGAAGTGCAAGAAGAGGAACATGGTAGTGATGAGACAATTGTGGCTAGTGGAGAAGACATAGAGGCAGAAGTGTTAGTTTTGCTTAGAATTCTTAATAGTGAGAATGGGGGTGAAGATTGGAAGAGAAATTCTCTCTTTCACACAAAGTGTATAACTGGTGGTAAGAAATGTAGTGTAGTGATTAATAGTGGAGCTTGTGAGAACGTGGTTTCCAATGAAATGGTGGATAAGCTTAGCTTGAAAACCCTATCCCATGTACTTATAAGCTCACATGGCTTGACAAGAAGCATGAGATAAAAGTTTCCAAGAGATGTCTAGTTCCTTTTTCTATTGGAAAGTATGAAGATGAAGTATGGTGCCATGTTATCCCAATGTTGGCTTGTCATTTGCTTTTGGGCAGGTCTTTGTTGTATGATAGGGATGTTAGTCATCAAGGAAGAGCAAATACATATTCCTTGAAGCATGAGGGCAGAAAATTCTTGTTGACACCAATGAGGCCGAATGTGAAGAAAAGGGTATAAAATGATGCAGTTTTGATGAGTATTGAAGAGAGGAAGGAAATTGTTGATAAATTGCCTTCATTTGCACCATTATATGTGGAAGATGTGGTTAGGCCAAAGCTACCCATTCCTAGAATTGTTCAAGATTTGATTGATCAATTTCCTAGTGCTTTCTCTAATGACCTTTCAAAGGGGCTACCACCATTGAGATCTATTCAACATGAGATAAACTTCACTCTGAGAGCAATAATTCCACAAAAACAGTCCTATAGGAAGAGTCCTAAGGAAGGGGAAGCTTTGTAAGCTATTGTTGAAGAGTTGCTAGAGAGATAGTTCATTAGGTCTTCAACAAGTCTATGTATAGTTCCAGCTTTTGTGGTGCCAAAGAAGAATGGAAAATGGAGGATGGTGATAGATTCAAGAGCAGTTAACAAAATCACAGTCAAGTATAGTTATCCTATTCCTAGACTTGATGACATGCTTTACCATCTTCATGGAGTAACAATCTTCACTAGACTTGATCTTGCTAATGGATTTCATCAAATCCGTGTGAAAGAGAGAGATGAGTCGAAAATAGCTTTCAAAACCAAGGAAGGACTTTATGAGTGGCTTGTCATGCCAATAGGAATGTCAAATTCTCCATCCACTTTTATGAGGCTTATGAATGAGGTACTTAAACCTTTCCTTCAAAAATTTGTTGAAGTGTACTTTTATGATATCTTGATCTTTTCTAAATCTCTAGGTGAACATGTGCTGCATTTGAAAAGTATCTTTGATGTCTTAGCTATAGAGTCTTTGTATGCCAAAGTTTAAAAGTGCCATTTTTATGATCATTCTTTGACTTTCCTAGGTCATTAGCCAAGATGGTAAGATGGATCCCTCAAAGTTCCAAACCATTCTAGATTGGCCGGTCCCAACAAGCCTTTTCCAAGTTAGAAGCTTTCATAGTTTTTGTTCATTCTATAGGAGATTCATTAGGAATTTTAGTACTATAACTGCTCCTATAATCGAATGCATGAGAAAAGGTGATTTTAAGTGGACAAGTCTGGCCACTATTGCATTCAACACTTTGAAAATTTTGATCACAAAGGCACCTGCTTTAAAGTTAGCTAATTTTAGTGCACCATTTGAACTTGAGTGTGATGCAAGTGGGGTAGGAATAGGGGTTGTTTTTAGCCAAGAGGGTAGACCAATTGCATTCTTTAGTGAAAAACTCAATGATGCTAGAAAAAGATACACAACTTATGATAAAGAGTTTTACGCAATTGTTAGGGCAGTTAGACATTTCCGGCCTTATTTGTTGGCCAACCCTTTCATTCTCTTCACTAATCATGATGCTCTAAAGTCAAGCCAACCTAGGTCAAAAACATGCTACTTAGGTTGAATTTCTCCAATCTTTTGACTGTCATAAAGTATAAAAAAGGGAACACAAATGTTGTTGCCGATTCCTTGTCAAGAAAATTTCTCTTGTTAAGTTCAATGCATGCACACATTGTAGGTTTTGATGACATTAGGGGGATGTATGAGAGTGACAAAAATTTTGGTGAAATTTTTACTAGGACTAAGGAAAATAATGGTGCATTTAGGGACTTTGTTTTACATAATGGTTACTTGTTTAAAAATGGTTCTTGTTGTGATCCAAATTGTTCTTTAAGGGAGGCAATCTTGAGAGAGGTCTATAGGGGAGGGTTAACTGGCCATCTTGGGAGGGACAAAACCTTTGAGCAAGCCCATTCTAACTTCTATTGGCTAGGGATGTTTAGGGAAGTAGCTAGGCTTGTGAGTGGTTGCAGTACTTGTAGTAGATCAAAGATGACATCCCAAGCCCACGATCCTTACACACCTTTACCTACACCAAACAAACCTTGGGAGGAAGTGAGCATGGATTTTGTGTTAGGTTTGCCTAAGACAAGGAGGGGATTTGATAGCATTATGGTTCTTGTGGACAGATTTTCTAAAATGGCACATTTCATTCTTTGTGCTAAATTTAATGATGCTTAACATGTGATGGAATTGTATTTCCATATCGTTGTCAAATTACATGGCATTCCAAGAAGTATTGTGAGTGATAGAGATGTGAAGTTTGTGAGTAATATTATGGGCTAAATTAGGGACAAAACTCAAATTTAGCACATCTTTTCACCCACAAACAGATGGCCAAACTGAGGTGGTTAATAGGTCTTTAGGGGGGATTTTAAGGAGTTTGTTAAGAGGAAAAACAAAGAATTGGGATGACATGTTGCCACAAGTCGAATTTGCTTATAATTGTTCCAAGTCAAAGTCAACCAAATTCTCACCATTTGAAGTTGTTTATGGCTCAAATCCATTGACTTCTATTTCCTTGACTCTATTTGTTCAAGATAGGCCTTTTCAAAGCATTGTACCTAAGAAAAGGGCCCAAAAAATTGTTAAACGCATGAACAGGTCCGAGAGAACATAAGGAAGCATAATGAAGCTTACATGAGGCAAGCTAAGAAGAAGAAGTCAGTGGAATTCAAGGAGGGTGACCTAGTTTAGGTTTATTTGAGGAAAGAAAGGTTTTCCAAGGCGAGGAAGTCCAAGCTTAGTGATAGGGCAGATGGTCCATTCAAAGTGCTCAAGAAGATCAACAACAATGCCTACAAAATTGAGTTACCATCCCATTATCAAATGTCAAACAACTTCAATGTAAGTGATCTAAAGCTTTATGTGGAGGATACTATGATTGATTCAAATTCTTCTAGTGAAGCTAGTTCTCAAGAGGGAGAGGAGGATGGAGGGCCATCAAAGTTTGCTATTCAAGATGTCTTAGCTATGGGATTTGAAGAAAAGTCACAAGAAATGGAACAAGTTCAAGGAGCTACAAGTGAGTCGAATGAAGTTATAAAGGAAGCAAAAATTGGGCTGAATTTGTTCTTACAATTCCAAGTCCTTTTGAAACCATTTGGAGACTTCAAAATGTATGTCTATGGACTTGATGAGCATGAGGTTGAATTCCAAGCTTAACAGAATTTCTAAGACATTTATTTTCATTGGTTTTGGTCCAATTTATTACTAGTTTTATTCTCTGTTAATAATGGTCCGGATTACTGTATTTGGTCCAGTTTGAATGCTTTATTTTGGTTTGTTTTAATCAGCTATTTTGTGAGACTTTATTACAACTTTTATTTTTGTTTTAATGAGCTGAAACTGCAAATTAGGAATATGAGGAGCCGATTCTTATGGCTACTTGAAAATTTTCTATTTTAGCTCTTTGTTTTCCTATTTTAAATCATTCAAAAATATATATATGACAAAGAGTGAGGTTTTCTCTCAATTTGGCAAGAGAATGTCTAAGTTTTGATTGTTTCTCTAAAAAACAATTTTGATTGTTTCAGTTGGGTTTGTTTGTTTTCTGAAAACATTCAACTTTGTTCATTATTCCGTTTAATTTGATAGCTAGAATTCTGGCTGACCAGTTGTATGAGAAAATTCATAAATTTTTGTGTGATTGTCCAATTTAGGTGATTCCAAATCCATAGCATTGTTCACTTCTTAAACTAGAAATGTTCAGAAGGGTTTTCTACCCAGTTCAAACTCCAACCATCATAAAAAGTTCTACAACTTCGGCTCTTTCTGGAAACCAAATTCCCAGTCCATTAATCCAGAAACGGCTTTAAAATTCCTTGTTCCAATTTTACCTGATAAACACCAAATTGTACAAAACTTTTCCAATAACCACCAGACCCTATTTTGATCACTTTCAAGCCATTCCTCCATCAACAAGCTATCTTAATATGATCATATTAAGTTCTTACAAAAGCGCTAAGAAAAAATTCTCACAAAAGTGAGTAAACTTGCAATTTAATTTTTATATTAATGATCTGCTAATTATATAAATAAGTCATCCTTTTATAGGTATAAATTCCCTAAGAACTAGAATTTTAAAAGGAAAAAAGAAAATTGGAGTCCTAAAGGAACAATCATTATCAAGTGTAACAGTGATTAAAACACTAACTATTAATACTAATTTAACGAAGACTTTAGGAATCCCATTTTCAATTAATATCCTTAATGTTATAAGGAATCCTAATCAGATTAAAATATTAAGGAATCCTAATCAAATTAGAAATTAACCTTATAATAAGTCCTAATATAAATAGGAAACTGTAAAATAACTAAAAAATAATATTAATATGGTTTTGGCTTTATAATTAAGTTTTTTTGGAAGATGAATAAAACAATTATTAACTCAAGTAAAGCTTAACAAGATTAAAATGATAAGGAACTCAATATTAAACCCCAAAGCAAATAAAAATTTTAATAATTTGGCCCCGACCCACAATTACAATACTAAACTCTATAGATGCTGACTGGAATGCTAGCAAAGGATCTTATGAATGCTTGGATACACTAACTTAATCTCTATAAAAAACTAGAACCATAAAGTTACATAATAAAGGATATCCTAATAAAGCATATTTGGATCCTTTTGATTATGAACCATATGGAACTTGTCAATTTTGTTTATTAGAAAAGATGACCAAATTACCCTTTAGAAGAAAGGGAGAGTGTGTTAATGAGTTCTAGAGCTTGTGCATTTAGATTTTTATGCCCTTATCTCTACTTACACTAGAGATGGATACTTATATTTCACTACATTCATAAATGCTCATTCCATATATGATTATGTGTATTTATGGAGCAAAAGTCTAAAGTATTTAAAAAGTTCAATAAACTTAGGCTTGAAGTTGAGAAATCCTTAAGGTTAATTAAATGTGGAAATCCTTAAGAGGAGAAATCCTTATGGTTAATGAGAGGGAGGAGTTGTTATATATCGGAATTTTGTTTTGTTCTCCATTTAACTATATATTTTGGACGATTTAGATTATTATCTTGTATGGCTATCTCTTTTATATTGATGATTACTATATGAATTTATGTTTGACATTGATTTTTGTATGACTATTATACTTTATGATATGGATCCAATCTAATGACAATAGTTACTCAAAACTAAGATAACTGACTCAATCTATTTAGTAAGTTTAAAAGCTAAATCTAACTCACTCAATTTTTGTCAACTTAGTATAATCAAGTATATTCACTTTAAATCCTTATCAAACACTTTTATTTACTTATTCAAACATTGCTTTTAAATCTTTTATATTTTCCAAATTTAAACAATCCTAATTACATTAGATTCTTTGATTTTAAATCATTTGAATTTTTAGATACAACTAAGTCCATTTAATTTTGGTTTATACCATCCAAATCATTCGAGTTTTTAATAAGAAAGGCACGTATCTTATTCAAAGCTAGAACCTGTATTCTTATTTAATACATATTGTTATTCAAAATGTATGCTTAAAATCTATTTATTTGAATTTTTAGCTTTGATTTCTTCCTATTTTCATAACTTATAAAAACCATAAAATGTAGTTTTTTTCTTTTTATGTTTTTATAGTATAATTTACTATCAACTAAATATATACTATTTAATATTAATTATTAATAAAATTATGAATACTTTAATTTAATATTTAATTCTTTAATATTAATTATTAATAAATTATGAATACTTTAATTTAATATTATATTTAATTATTTAATATTAACTAATAATAAAAAGTTTGAATAATTTAATTTAAAAATACAATTCAATTTTATAATTAATGTAAATATTAAATTTTCAAAAAATAATTTTAGTTTAATAATTATTAACAAAAATAATTTAAATTTATAATATCTTCAAAATATATATAATTTAATTTAATAATTTCAAATATATTAAAATAAATATTAATTTATAGGTAAATATTATAAAAGAGATTAAAATAAAATTTATTTGATAAAAATATTTTGTCTTTAAGTTTTACCAATTATGTAATTATTAGATATTAACAATTAAACAATATTTTATTTTTATTAAAAAATCTAAAATAAGAAATAGGAACTAAAAATCATAATCGAAAAGAGTGAGTGAAACAAAACAACCTCTTATTTTAGATCTAACACATTATAACCAATTATAGATTTTAAATCCAATCAAACCCTTTTTTTAGCCTGGGATTACTTAATTCAAGTTTAGTTTTACTTTCATTTTTAAATAATTAATAAAAATTGAGGTTTATTTTTTTAGTCTTAAATCATTACTTTAGGCTTTATCTTTATTTCCAAGTCTTATAAAACCAACGTTCTAAGTTTTGTACCGTATCGACCAAATAGCAAATGGTACGAAACTCAGAGGTTTGGCACTGGTCAGTATTTAAAATATTAGCCAAATAATTATCGGTACCGTAAACTTTAAAAAATCTAAGGACTAGTTTATAAAAAAAAGGTTAAAATAACCCCCTAATGTTTGTTCTGTTCTCTCTCTCTCTCTCTCTCTCATTTTACTCTCTCTCTCCTCTCTTACCTTGCCCAACCCTCGTCTCCTCCATTATGTAGGTAGTCGTCAGCCAGAGTTATGCCACCGCTTGTCATCAAACCACATATCTCCATCGTTAGACCACCTACCTAACCATACACTGCTCTCCACCGCTCTCTCCAACTACTTGCCTAAGCCCAACTGCTCTCTCCATCACTTCTAACTACTCTCTCTGGTCCAGCTGCTTGTTTGGAATCCTTGCCTTCCTAGACAAATTGTTGTCTGATAAGTGTAGAGTGCAAATCTAGATTTTCAATTTTCTATATCCATATTCAAATACAACCTAACTTGTCCCAAACCGAACCAACCTAACTCTTTATTGCACTTTTTTATTTTTTATTTTTTTTTTGCTCTGAATTGCAATTGCATTATGTTTTGATTGTGTCATAAGTGTTTTGTGAATGGTTTCAAAGTTTGAATTGTTGGAATTGTTTGTGCGAGTTGGGAAATTTGGGTTTGAAAGTTGAAATTGTTTACGTGAGTTAGTTCAATTTCAATGTAATTTAGGCATAGTCAATTGGAAAATTTGGATTTAAAAGTTGGAATTGTTTGTATGAATTGGTTCAATTTCATGTAATTTAAACATTGTTAATTTATGAAGAAAATTAATGCATTGGAAATTTGGGTTTGAAAGTTGGAATTGTTTATGTTAGTTGGTCCAATTTCAATGTAATTTAGCATTGTCAAATTCAAAATTAATGCATTAACTTGTTAATTTGTTAATTTAATTTATATGAAAAATACACTTTGCTAATTATTGTTTGTAAATAAAAAGTATTTACCATATAATTAATCATTTAAATATAAGATTTAATATATAATTAAATCATTTAATATATGTAATTAACTTAAGAAAATTAAATGTTTGCATTTTTATACTATTTATTGTTGACTTGTGTTGGATTATGGATGAAATTGAATTGTGCAGTGTATGTTAACTCTTCATTATGAAGTTAACTGAGTAAGAAACTAAGAATGTTGATTAAAATTGGTGAATGAAAGATTGTTAAAATAAAGTTAGGAATTAGTATTTTAGTAACAATGTTAATTACAATTAGTTGAGAAAATAAAATAATTATAAGCATTACAAATTGAATTGTATAAGTAAACAAAATATGTTGGTTTATAGTTGAATTATGAGATTACAGAAATTAAGTTGCAAACTTATAGTTGTGAGTTATAGTCGAAGTTGAAGATGTTATAGTTGTGAGTGTATGTCTTTAGTTTATGGTTAAATGATGGGATTATAAAAAATGATTTATATTATATAAGATGTATATGTATATTGTGTAACGTGCATTGCATAATTGTGTATAAGATGTCTATGCTTTTGCGTTAGTTTGGACTTTAGAGTTAAATGAAATTATGTGTTCTTTATTTTGATATGAAGATATTAAGTTACTTTTGATATATGTCTTCATTTTTTTTACAGGTAAATGGAAGGAAGTTCAAGTACTCCTGATAATTCAACCACTTTAGGAAGATAAAATGATCCAGCTTGGGCTCATGTTGGATTGATTCTTAAAATGAAGAACCATACCATTTGCTTACTTTTTAAAAAGCATTTGAAAGGTGGAGGAATCACTAGATTAAAAAAGCATTTGGTTGGGTTCAAAGGTGATGTGGAGCTTTGTAAAAAACTGAGCTATGATGTGAAATGACAAATGAAGATTTTGCTTGTAGAAAGCAAAGATTGAATTACAAAATTAATGGTGGAAGTTCATTTGATGGTGTTCAGGATGATAATAGGAATGTTAAAAGTGGTAGTATTCCTAGCCAAAAAGAAGTGAATGTTGCACCTGATGTTAGGAAAAGAAGAAGACATGACTAATTTTTTAGCACTACAAACAACTCCTAGAGCTCAACCTTCAACTTGTGGTGTAGCACCCCACTCTCATAGGGCATATCCCAAAACACACTGACGGTATTCGAGAACATACTCTTCGAGGGTGGCATGCTAGGATAGTCAGTCAAACTCATTGCAAATTTTTTCGAACATTGCACGTAATTTTAAAAAACCAATAATCATTTTCGACCTAATTTTTATAACATTTTCGGTCACAAATGTCACAAATAATAAACACATCATCATAATTCCAGTAATCATTTGGGCCCATTACAATTACAAAATGTGGTTAATCATAACTTTCATTACAAACTGAATTCATATCTACATTATACATAATTCATATATACATATTCAACAGTTGCAGAAAACAAATCTTAATATAAAAGAGACTGAAGATATATACAAGTGCAAACTGATCCCGATCTCTATCTCTTATTTGATTGCAGTGGCTACATTCCAATTTTATCTAACTAAATATTCCTTAAACTTGAAAGACAACGTTACAATTTTAGTGAGTTTTGCAAACTCAGTGAGCGAACCATCCTCGATGGACTCACTCATATCAACACAGAACAATTCACATAATCATATTCATAGACAATTTACACATTCATCTATTGCACATCATTTTCATACAATCCATTTCAATCATTCACTTAATACACATCAATTTATATATATGAAATGCACATGTGACTCACTTTCAGTTGTTACTTTGTTGTGACCGAGTGCCTTTAACTATTCCGTATCCATTGTGGATACTGGACTCATTGATAACTGTCTCGTATCTATTGGGGATACCGGGCTCATTATACATAGTGAGTCTTTAGCTCTTAATCACATTATGAGCTTTAAGTTCTTTTTCAATGGCTACTTTGGTCATAACTGCCTTTATCTTATCATGCATATCATGTAATGAATGCATCGCATCACATATGTTTGATTAGTCACTTTGTTTCAATATGCACATTCATTTTCACATATCATTAGACCTATGTCTGGCATTCAACAAAACGTTGAAAACACTTATTTCTTTCTCATTCACATTAATGAAGCACTTCCAATATATTCACATTTATCAAACTCTTCATACTATTAATGTCCGGAATTATCTCAATCACATTCACATCAGTAATAATTGAATACATAAATTTAAACCAAAACAATCAATTAATGTGAGACCTCTAGGTCAACTCATAGTATGCTCTAGATTAGCATTTGCTTCCATGATCTGGAAACATCTAGACACTGACATTCAATTTTGTGTATCAACTTCGTGCAATACACACATTTCTAATTTGCACAATCATATAAACATTCAATCATACACATATGTATATGTGTAATGTATAATGCATGCCCAATTTGACTATTTAGGGTATGTTTCTTTAATCAAATCTCTTAATCATTTAAAAATCACCATTTGTGTATAACAAGCTTACACTTAGATTCATAGCTCAAAGAACTTGGGTATTCTAATATCACAATTCATTCATTTATCATTTCTTTCCTAGCATTATAAGATCTCATAATATCCAATTTCTTATTTATCTTTACTTAATACATATTACTCTTCTTCTTTGAATCACATTAGCATTCATAGGGTCACTTTCAATCTTATACCATCTCTAAATATCTAGAATTTATCTCATTGATATCAATCATCCATGCTTAAGTTATAACCTTGATTATCACCCTAAGTATATCATACATTTAATCAATTAATCCATCATCATACTAGGTTCATTTTAAGCTTCATTCAAGCCCAAATGCATCATAGGAAAGTATCTTATCATTTGTTGATTTTAACCATCAAATAAAAGATAACATCTCACATTTAAGGTCATTCCCACGATCGTGGAGGCCATCCCATAATCGTGAGATTTGTCAAGAGAATGTTCCTGTCATTCTTTTGCATTCCCACGATCGTGGATGTATTGCCACGATTGTGGGTTATGCAAATCCGAAAGTTTCTGCATCTTCTTCCAAGTGTTCCAGGTTTTAACTCTCGTATGTTACAACCAAACCATCTTATGCTCAGTCTATCATTTCTAGCTTAGTTCCTTATCATTTCCTCTTCATTATCACCTCTATTTCAACTCAATATCATTCAAAAACAAATCATACTCTATGGTTAATCATAAATACAAAAACAGAACATCCATATATATAAATTCATCATCAACGTTTCAACATGTATTCAACTTCATTATCACGTTCATTTCATTTCTAAACTATCACCCTAATTCTTCTCATTTCAAGATGCTACATTAGTCTTTTCTTTAGCCTCAAAGCTCCATCTATTTTCTCACATGGCAACTTATAACTCGCATTACTTATATACTCAAATAGAACATATTTATATCATTCCTTCATTTACATTTTTGCACTTTATCTTATACACAAATTAGGTCATATACATATCTCCTTATTCATAAATTATCAACTTTCATTCAAACACCAATTTCATTATTGATCATCTAAAAACAATACATAATTTATTATTTATCATTATATAAAAACATAACATCAATAAATATTCATATCTTCATTAACAATCATCACTCTTAATTCACCATTTTTACTATCAATCTAACCCTATAACATTCCATAATCTATTACTCATCATAAACACAAAAATATGACATGAATATGTTTATTCTTCCACGATGTAGTACAAAAATCAACTCCATTTTCATAACCATTTAATTTCAAAACAATCGCCATATATATATTTCATTTAAAATAACCCATGAAGATCAAGTATGTACTTACTTGATTTACCAAAGCTTCTTCAAAATTTCCAAGAAACCCTAACTCCTTATATCACAATGATCATTATCATGGAGGGTAGAATAGGTGGGTGCTTTTAGTAACAAGAAGAAGAAATAGCAAGGATCTTGAAGTAGTAAGGTAAAAGATGATGGCAACTCAAATCATGATTGTAGGGTTGGAGAGAAAATGTAATGAATGGAGAAGGAGAAGTGAAGAACGAAATGAAGAAGAGCATTTAACCAAAGAAGTAGAAAATGAAAGATTAGAACAGTTGTCTTTCAATTAAGCCATACGTAAGTAAGGTGTGTGACAAGGCAAGTGACACTTGTCACTTGCCATGTCACCACCTTATGGTCTTCACTTGGTCTTTTAAACTACTAGTCCATTTGTCTCCAATTTCTATTCCAATTGTCACCCAATTTTCTATGACATTTTTCATTAAATCTTGTAGTCACTTATCAATAATTTATATTTCCATTTAACACTAAATTCTACTACCATTTATCAATTGTCTTGCCACTTGGCATTTTTTCTAATCCAAAAATACCCAAAATTCCAGAAATCTCTTAATTTAACAAATAAATTCCTATATCACCACTTATCATTTATTAACCAGAATTCAAGACATAATAATCATAATTCACATCATAATCATATTAGAATCATTTATACTTGAAAAATGTCAAATGAGTGCATGAACAGTCATTGTAATGTGTGCAAATATCAATAATCATATGTGTGTATGCTTATACTAGTGATATGCATGTAAATGCAATGCACCTCATGTATTCTCTATGCTATTTCTTATGTATCTTTGTTTAAGATCCTATGTCATAACCCTTAGTATGGAAATAGGATGTTATATATAATGTCTTATAATCAAGAGAAGCGACTCATAATGTGGATATGGCACTGGCTAGATGGTGGTATGATTTAGGTGTAGCATTTAATGTTTTCTATTCTTATTATTATCAGCCAATGGTGGCTACTATTGCCTCTTACAGTCCAGGATACAAAGCTTCTTCAACCGATGATTATAGAGCTAAAATTGTTGAGCAACTTTATTTAAGAAATTAGAAGTTATTTAGATGAAAGAAGAATGGCTTAGGCTACTTTTAGGTGTTCAATCATGTGTTATGGTTGGAAAAATAAAAGACACGAGCCTATTATTAATTTTTTAGTTTATTTGCACATGGCTAAATGTTTTTGAAGTATGTTGATGCATTTGGCCTTATTAGGATTGCAGATTCTCTATTTGAAATATTCGATATAAAGTTGTGAATGAAGTTGGGTCATAAAATATTGTTCGATTAATTACTAACAATGATTCCACTTATGAAGCAACTAGAAGAAGATTACAACATAAGTATAATTCTTTTTATTGGACTCCTTGTGATGCACATTGCATTGATTTGATGTTGAAAAATATAAGATACTATGTATTTTCCTATTATTGATGAGATTGTGCAGAAACAAAAAAGGTAACCAAGTTCATCTACAATCATACACGGGTCTTGAATTTAATGAGAAGATTTCACCAATAGTAAGAACAAATTTTATTATGATGAAGATTTGCAACAAATTGCTTATCACTTCATTGTTTTATTATGATGAAGAAAGAGTTAAGACGAATGTTTGCATTTCATCATGCTAGGTCTAATGATAGATTAGAAGTTTCTGGAATTATACTTGATGATACTAAATTTTGGTCCTAATGTCAATTAGTCATTTGAGTTTGTGAGCCTTTGGTGAGGGTACGCTGTCCAGCTGATAGTGATGAAAAGGCAATGATAGGTTATTTTTATGATGAAAAGGAGGCAATCAAGGCCAATATGAAAAATAGGTCTTCTTTATATACACCTTATCTTATAGTCGTCAATGAGAGATGGGAAAGGCAATTTTACTCTCTGTTGTTTATAGCTGGGGCATTTTTTAATCCTAATTTCTATTTCATACCAAGTTTTACAAAAAAGATGAAGTTAATAGGGAAATGCTATTAATTATTACAACAGTTGTTAGCCATGAGATGATACAAGATCTTCTAAACTTACAAATGGCGATTTATAAGGAGGCTTATGGTGATTTTAGAATGCCAATTGCTCAAATTAAAGAGAAAAAATTAACCTAGATATTTTTCACTTTTGTTACTTGTTGAAAATTAATCATCACTTTATTTTATTTATAATGCTACTTTTGTTGTCTTACAACTTATAGTTTCTTGGTAGGATCAATTCAAAAGTAGTGTTCCAGAATTACAAAGGATTGTAATTCGAATTTTATGTCAATGAGTTACTACAACAGGCTGTGAATATTGCAACATATATGAATTCCTCCATTCTAAGAAAAGGAATAAATTGGATCACAAAAGATTTAATGACTTGATCTTTGTTCGATACGATTTAAATCTTCAAGAAAGTATTATCATTATTAAGTTAGATACAATTTCTTAGATTTTTTAATAATTTAATTTTATTATTTTTTAGGACTCTTAATATAACAAGAGTTCGGTAGATCTAATTTGCATTGATAACATCAATTTTTTGGCATAATGGGTTTATGAGGAGCTGAGTTTGATAGACGGGAGTCACTTGGAAGATAATCTTGGATGAGAATATATTAACATGTCATTTAGTGCAATGAATTTAAATGATGGTGACGATGAGACTCCTCTCAATGATCAGGATTTTGTATCAAATGAGAATTGGGGTCCATGCAGTTATAGCAGGTATTCGATTGAATGAAGTTTCAGATTTTTGTTTCTTCTCTTCTTTTAATTTCACTTATATTTGATGTATATGTTAATTTCGATATATGTAATATAATTATAAATATAAGCATAAACTCTTACTGTAAATTGTAATTGTTAAAGGGTAATGAATGCTTATTACTCCTTTTATGATTAAAAGTGTATGTTAAACCTTAATGTTTATATTAGAATCTAATTTGAATCATAATATTTCGAGATGTTCAAGTTAAATCCCAACGTTTACAAAAAAGTGAAAATAGACCCTTTAAGAAAGGAAAATTTGACGATGGCAATTAATGCCATGTTATATATAACGTGATTTTTTTTAATTTTGAATATTAATGTGACACTTTTTACTAATTTGACATTCTTATTTTTAAATAAAAGTAGGTCCACAGCTATGTATAGAACTTGTAGTCCTTGCCGTTTTGAGCTATCAAGGTGGCCAAGTCATTGCCATCCAACCCAATTTATCTTTCTCCTCAATTTTTGGCATAGAAAACTTCTTCTGCAACATTCTGGACAACAACTATACCTTCTTATGCTGGGACATCATTAAATCGACCGATTTTGACCCACAAAGAGTCTACAATAACCACAGTGTCTTAGTACAGGACATCGCCATAGGTGATATTCGAATTTGTGCCACCGTGAATAGTATAAATAATGTTAATAACATTACAGGGACCATTATGTGCTGGAGAGGAAATAAACTCCGATGGTTACTTTTAATGATCGATTTAAATTAATCTCATGCAAGACCAACTTCTGTTGTGAGGTTTTGATGAATAGTGGAAGAATTATGTGTTGGGGTCGCAATTAAGTTATTACTGATGGAACGGAATTAGAGTTTGTGAACATGTCAATATTGAGTGTTTCAATTGGTGGTTCGCATGCTTGTGGGGTGAAATCTACAAGATTTTTGGTGTTTAAAGGTGATAACTCTTCGGGTTAGTGAAACGTTCCTGGTAATTCTACATAAGTAGTTCTTGGAGAGAACCAGAGTTGTGCAATTAGACAAAGCAATCAATCTGTTATGTGTTGGGGAGGAGGTGGAGGGTACAAGGTTGATCTAACAAAAGGTTTGT
The DNA here is from genome assembly GCA_027478495.1 of Erythroxylum alaternifolium. Lineage (NCBI taxonomy): Eukaryota > Viridiplantae > Streptophyta > Magnoliopsida > Malpighiales > Erythroxylaceae > Erythroxylum > Erythroxylum alaternifolium. Next base: position 34,066,840 of record JANIIA010000006.1, on the reverse strand, counting down.
TCTTCGAGTCGATCATTTTAGGTTCAAATTTCACTTAAGGGTTAATAACTTCGAATTTTTCGATAATTTGTTAGGGTCTAAGCTGGTCTGGTGAGAATCGGATTAACTTGCCTAAAATTCTTCCTGGTCCATATGTTAAATCGTCTTGAGCTAAATGTGGTTTGGATTCAGATTCTCAGAGATTGTGGGGTGGTTATGGGAATATCTATAATTTCCATCAGTTCTAGGAATGTCTACAATCACATACGAGTCTGTAAACGGACCGAAGCTTGCATGCATTTCAGAGTCCTTTTAGCTTGTTTTCTTACATTGTGTCCCCTTACCAAAGCTTTCAGCTTTACTGGTCTTTTAATTGCTCGAAGTGCCCTCCTTTCCTGTACCCACATCTACGTTCACTAGAAATATATTTCTGTAGTCCATTTCACACAAATAACCATCAATTACTTCTAATTCAAGGATGACGCTTTACATGCAAAATGGACATGGAGTGTTAAGTTTATGACATCTACTTTTTCTAGTATTAGAACTTTACCAAGTATCCCTTAAAAGAGATTTGAATAACAATGGTAACATAGTGTTCTCGGGCATGATAAGAAGGGCTAGTTAGTAGAACCACCTTCACCACTGCTTGACCAATTGCTATTGCTGCCTCTGCCGTAACTACATATGTTACAATCTTACCTTCACCGATGCCTTCAACACCATCACCGCCAATGTTACCTTCATCTAGACAATCAAAAGCTCTAACAACATGATTATTGGTGTTTGCCATTGTGGAATTTGTTGGTTCATTATTGGGTATTTGTAATATTCCATATTGTTGGTGAACTTGAACTTTTTTTGGGAAGAAAAAAGTGCATAATTCAGTTCAGCCAACAATCACTAGAAATGGTTCTAGTGGTGGTACAACATCAAATAATAGTATTCTGTGACGATTGTTGAAGATAAGATGCCAGAGCTCATAGGCAATAAGGTGTTAGAGGAGTGGAACCTTGTGGTAGAGATGTCAAAATACACTTAGCCTAGCTGGCCCTTGGTTAACGAGTTTGTCCTTATCAAACCAACCTATAGGATAAGGCCCGTGAATCACAAGCCGGGCCACGAGCTGTACGTGGGCTATGAACAAAAAGACCATTTTTTTTGTTACAAAACGATGTGGTTTTGTTCATCTTTAAAATATTTGTTCCACTGATAAAACGACGTCATTTTTCTTTAAGAGTAAAACGATATCGTTAGCAACAACAACAACATTTTACCTCTCATTAAACAAAAGTCACGCCACCCAGCCCACCTTGCCGCCCTATTGCCTGCTGCCTCCCTCCCTCCCTCACACGCTTGCCCTACCTATCCGTCAGCCTCTGCGTGACTCCATCTCCCTTCATCCCTGAGAACTCATAGTCTCTCTAAGGACTCCCTTCGTCCCTAAGACCTCACTCACTTCTTTATTCTTCTTCTTCATTTTACTTTGTTCCTTTGATCTTCTTCTTCATATATCATCTGTCGTGGCAATGTTCTCTCTTCATCAATTTGGTATTTTTGGTTGTCTTGAGATATGATGTGGCTAATTTGAGAACTTTATATGTTAATATTAAGAATTGGGATAATGCTTGTAATGTGTTTGATAAAATGTCGCAGAAAGTAGTGTGTTTGATTTCACACTTCAAACAATCTTTCTTGCTACGTTAGTATTTTGATATTCTGTTTTTATTATCCCTAGGATAGTATTGAGTTCACAATTCTAGAATAGCTCTAGTATTGAGTTCACAGCTTAAACATAGCCATGCCATCTCATTTGTCTTACATCATATTTTCTTGCTCATCAATGGATTAGTTTATTAATCGCTCAATTATACGAGCACAAAAGCATATCATATTAAGTAGTTTGTATTATGTTGCATTCATCTTTTCCATGATAAAGTTCAACTTCAAAGTTGAGCTGCGCTTCTCTGTAGTTATGTCGAATTAGAGTATGAAATTAAAGGTAATAAAACTATTCATCTCTATGCAAGGAAAGTTTAGGTTGACAGTATAAAAAGTAGAAGAAATTAAGAGTTTGTGTATGTTTTCAATTTTTGATATAAAAATAAGGAAAACATAAATTAAGAAGTTGATCCTGTATTTGCATCATTACCTAAATTTTATGATCATTGCCTTAGCGAAAAAGGTGTATATGATTACTATTCAATTTGTCTACCTATTACTGTAAACAATTGGATACCATATTGTATCTTCAAATGACACCTATTAATATAGATTATAGGTTTTACAAGTATTGATAAAACTAGATTTCACTAGCTTAAAGAAAAACATAATAGGAGTCAAAGTTTCCTTTAGGAGCTTTAATATATAGTAAGTTACCTTTATTATGTTTCATAATACCCAACAAAAGACCTCGTAGTTTATCATATTATGCTCCATCTTCTCCAAGCATCAAATGAAAAGCATATCTTTTTTCTTTGTATTCTTCAATATATGAAATCTCCTATTGATGATTTCTTAAAAGTTCTCCTTTCGTCCTAACTTAACTACCTCTAAATTGTACTATATATTCTTACAGTCAATTAGCAATCCAGCTTTTTATTCGCCACTTGAGCACAACAATGCTTATCTTAGAATGTCTTTATTTGAAAAGCTTCTCCATTTTGGGTGAGAATAGCATGTATTCTCCTCCCATAATCCTTCTTACACTCAATAGTAACTATTTACCTATCATTTTTTTGATAGAAATAGCCAAATCTATCTTGTATGTTTATATTCTTCAATGAATTTTTTACACGAGACATTTAATCAAATATCATCCCTTAATTGAGATTAATTTTAGAGTTTACGTCACTTAATACACTGAAATAAAGGTATTTGAGCTTCTTTATTTCATCTTTAAACTTCCTTCCAAGTTATTTATGTCCTCATCATCAACTTTCAGATTATTGTTTCATAGTTTAACAGGGTCTTTACTAATAGTAAACTCATATATACTGTGTAAATAATCTTAAATTTCATAATAAAAAACATCATTTGCAATATCCTCATTAGAGTATCCCAATTCACTAACTTGAGGTGGTACTTGATCAATGTAATCTTCTTTAATAAATGTTAAGTCAGCTTAATCCTTTTCTAATTATAAATTTCCACCAATAGTTTGTTCATTGGTTGTAACTTCCACTCCATCTTCATTATTATAATATTATGATACGTCCTTATAATTTCAAGACACAGTTATACATGTATGGTGGTTATATAAGTGGACACATTAGATATTTTGATCCATAGATTATGGTACTTGACATATAATTGAGATAATATAGGATTAGTACTAGGATATTTTCAATTGCCAGAGTTGGCCTTTAAGATTAGCTTAGAGTTTTTCTATAAATAGTTGAAGAGCCAACTTGGATGGCACATTATTGGGTAGGCCCTTTTGCCTTCAAAGTTCTAGCATATTCTACTAACTTACTTAGAGAACTACTTTAATGTTTATAGAATATGCATTGGAGAACCACTTTAATGAAAGCATACATCAACCTAACTTACTTGGACATTCTAGCATATTCAAAGTTTAGACAATTTTGATTTCCTTGAACATTTTGTTTTATATGGAATATTTTGACTAGAATGTAGGAAAGTATTTTCATTAAGAATGTGTAATTTTCTAATACATTTTTATTTCTAACCTTAAGTACTTATATGTTTTTTGTCAAATGGATGAACATATTCCTTCAGTTGAGAGTTCTAATCCAGTACCAGAGGTAGAAGTGAAAACTTCTATTCCAACACCAAGTGACGATAGAAGTTCAAATAGAACTCAAATTAGTCAACATAAAAGTGAAGTTTGGAATCACTTTAAGAAGACTATATCGATCGATGGAATTGAAAAAGCATAGGGAAATTATTATCATAAGTTGTATTCAAGTGGTTTGAAAGGTGGAACGTCTCATTTAAAGAGACATACGGAATCATGTACTAGAAGGAAGATGATTTTAGGAAGCCAAAATATGAAAGGAAAGAATGAAGTTACCGTAATAACTTTTGAAAATAATAGATCAAGAATTTTGATGGCTAATATGGTCATCAAACCATTATTTATAGTTGAAAGGAAGAGATTAAAGATATTTCTTAATTCACTCAAACCAACTTTCAAGGTTCCAAGTCAGAATACATTGAGGAATGATATTTTCAAAATTTATGAGGAGAAGAAGAGAGAAACATTAAAAGCATTGTCGAGTGTTCAAGGATGAATTGCCATAACAACGGACATATGGATGGCCGATAACCAAAAGAAAGGTTGCATGATGGTTATGACACATTATATTAATAATGATTGGAAGTTATGCAATAGAATTTTGAGGCAATTTATATTCTTTAATATTATTATCATTTACTTTTTCATTATTTTATGAATTTATGATTCATGTTGGTGTGCTTTTTCACGATAGTTTCATTTATGCGCTGACACCGCATATAAGTGAAAAAATGGAAAACGTGTTGAAAGATTGTTTGATGAATCTGAACATTAATAACAAAGTATCCTCCATCACAGTCGATAATTATAGCATAAATGATGCTATGATTGAGAAGTTGAAGGGTAAAATGCGAGGTTGGGAGCTTATTGGCTGGAGATAAGTTATTTCATATGTATTGTGCATATGATCGTGAAGGTTGGGTAAGAGATGACAAAGGAAGTAATAGAGTGTATTCAGAATAGTGTTTTATATTGAAGTGCAACCCCTAAAATAGTTTAAACTTTTGAAGATGTTGCACAAATTTTTTGCATTCTAAATTCAAAGAAGTTGGTTTTGGATTGTTCTATTAGATAGAACTCAACCTTTAAGATGTTGGAGTCGGCAATCCCATATACTATGCTACTCCATCATCAACCGTTACTTCAGAGTCTTCATTTAGTACTAGTGATCGGGTCATTACTCCTCATCATAGTCGACTTCATTATCGTACTTTGAAAGCTCTTATGTGTGCTCAAAATTAGTTGAATAATGAAGATATTGATGGTAAATTCCTTTCTTTTTAATATATTTATTTTATCTATCTTTATATTATCTTACTTAATATTGTGTTTTTTATTTTCCTATAGGCACAAGTATTAATGCAGAGGGGACTAGTGAAATTAATCGACCAATTAAAGGTTATTTTGATCAAATATATAAAGATGAAGGTATTTTGAATTTCTTTTTATATAGTATTACATTACTAAATATTCTTTTTATTTTAATATTATATTACTAAATATAATGTCTATACATACAAATGATTGGATCCAAACTATTGACGATCTTACCTACAAGTATAAATAGTCAATTAGATGATGCTATCTCAGTCTACACTTTCCAATCTATCTAGCATGATATTATCTTAATTTTGTAAATTGTATCTTTTTTGTAAAACAATTTAGATAATCATTCGTGTACAATAAAATTTTCTATAGTTAATGAATTTGGTTTTATGAATTTTCTCTTATAATAATTAATAAATTATTTAACTAAATTTAAAAATTGTAATTAATTGAATTGAAATTCTTAGCTGTAACTATTAACTTAATGACTTTTCATACAAATTTCTAATTAATTGAATTAAATTTTCTAATTAATCATACCAATAAATACATCTCAAGATTTTAATTTTAAAATGTATTTTCTCATTAATGATATGCAAATGTATGTAGCATCCTTCAATATAAACTTGATTTAATGATTTTTAACACAAATTGTGTTAATATTTAGCTCATTAGTCATTATACCTAAAATATTAATTAAAACATTATGAAGTTAGTGATGTTACGCTTTCATTTAATGACTTATAGTTTTATTCAAATGAAATATTAAATGCTTTAATTAAAAAGATATAAATATTTTGTAATTTAATATTTGATAAATTAATAACTTTATTATATCATAATTATATGTGGTTATAATTTAAAGTTGTTACATAATATATATATTAAAAAGAAAAAAGTTGAAAATTTTATAAATTTTATGAAATATGATATGCTTATAAGTAACACTCTAAGGGCGAGAAGGATTTAAAGTAAAACTTATATCAAGGTTTCGAGTAAGGAATTACTCTTAACAAACTTTTAATTATAGTAACCTAGGAATGAAACTTCTAATATTACAATTTAGAAAGGAGAAAAAATTTATGTATAAATTTAGATTAATTAGAATATAATGATTTTTTTGAAAAAGTAAAAGAACTAGTTTCGAAAGTAATTAAATAAATAATTTATAGAAACATATAAAAACTATTTATAAAATGTATTCTAATTTTGATAAAATAATAGCTATTTTCAATATAATATACTGTACTTATATGTTTTTATAACTCAATTACTTATATATTCTTTTGGAATTAATACATTAGGATTAATAAAGTGATTAATTTATTTTAAGATTAATATAAATACATATAAGCATAATGTATATATTGTCTAAATATGAAAAATAAAACAAAAAGTTTAAATGTGTTAAGATTAATTATCATATTAATTAATTTCTTTTAATATGTGTAATTTTTTTACTATAAAGCTCTGACAACATATATACCGCTTAGCAAGTCTAACCCTAGTGTCCAATCTGTCTTTTCTAGTTGCAAGTCGTGGACAAGTCTTTCTATCCTACAACTTGGCTTTTCAACTCTGGATACGGAGAAAGGTCCTTCGAGGCCATCCGATACCTTTGGATTGTTCATATTTATATGGCTACTGAGCAAGGATCCCTAACACAACTCGAGACATGAAGAGCCGTACTTTGCAGCTTATCAGATATTAGTAGATCTTGGCACCATATCAGGCATTTTCTTTTTTTATTTATTTATTTTTAGTTTTATTTCTTTACTCTTTTTAACCCACATCACCTTTTTTTTCCTGTCATGTCACATCTGCATTTGGATTTTTCGAAAACAGGCTCTTTACTCTGTAGGGGTAAGGCTACATACTATCAGACCTCTCCAAATCCTACAGTGGTGAGAGATTTGGACTGGGTGTGATAATGATGATGTGTAATAAAATATAAAATTTTACAATGATTATTTAATAATAGATACAATATGAAAAGACAATAATATTTATATAACTATACAAGTAAAAAAATCAACAATAACTAAAAGTACAATAACTACGTCAATTAAGAGTTTTTGTGCATAATTTATAAAAACATTAAAAGTTTGAAAATATTATATTATAAACTTAATAAATGTATTTTTTTAAAATCATATTAAAAAGAAATATAATAACGTATTAAACACGTAAAAATAATATTTGTGTTAGAGTAGTGCTCTAAAGACAATCTCCTTTAGCACTTTTGTACTGACTTTGTTTTGATTAATAAAGCGAAAGGTAATTTTTTATTAGTTTAATATTCGTTAATATATGAATTGATATTGATCTTAAATTGAATTAATGAAGTACATGATATAAAACATAGCATGAAGGAAATCATGATGAGATCATGACAATGAGATTCCTATCATGTACAATTCCTATCGTGATCTATGGCGAGCCTGTTTTGAAGTATGCCACCATCGTGGCTCATTAGCCACGATCGTGACCGAGGGCATGAATGAGTAAATAAGTGAGTTCTTCACTTATGTATTCAAGAGTCTTACCACTTCTTACACACTCAAGTGAGAGCATAAGGGCTCTAAAAGAGTTCTAAAGTGAGAGAGAGGTATCAAGGGTCATGTTCTTGCAATTTATGCAATTGTTGCATCAATTAAAGTGTATGCAACAAGAGTCTTGATCCATCTTTTATCATATTGAGCATCTATTAGAACTCATCTAGTTTGGTGCTTAAATCACCCTTATACATTATTTCTTCTTGATCTTTATATGTTCTTGGGTGATCAAGGAAGGATTTAGTGTTTGCAACAACCTAAACAAGGAGAAGAAACAAGAAAGGAGGAGAAACAGAAGGTAAAAGTTTTATATTTCATGATCTTTTACATATCCATGCATGTATGTATGATTATGTTTTCTTCCGGGTTATTATTCCGACACCATGATAACCCTAAAAAAACATCTAGATTTTGACATTTCCACTACATTGTTATGCATGTGATGCATGCATCCATGGCATCCCCGATAGTGATATCAGAGCAAGTTTTTGCATGTATTAGATGATGTATTGAACATGTGCAAAGTTTTTGCTGAGTTGTAACTGACATGCATGTTGATTTTGAATGATTTGTGTAAATTGTAGAAATTTTTTTTTTTGATTTTCTTTAGCAGAAATGTTTATAAGCTGTTATTTCATGTTTCTGCCAAATGAAATTTTAATTTAATGTCATTTGCTATTTTATTTTCAATTAATATCCAGACTGTTGATATGTTGGTTTCTAAGAATTTCTGAAAAGCTGAATGCATGTGTTGATTTTGAAAATTTTGTAATAATTCTAGAACTTTTTTTATGATTTTCTTTCACAAAAATGTTTCTAAGGTGTTATTTTATGTTTATGTAAAAAGAAAATGCAATTGAATGTCATTTGCTATATTATTACGAATTTAGTTTCAGCCTGATGCATGTATGGAGTTTTGGGAAAATCTAGAAATGTGATGAACATGCATGCTTGTAAATTCCATATTAATTTTTATAAAAATTGTTTTTATAAATTTTATGCATTCACATGCAATATGAGATACTGCCACGTGTATGAGATGCATGACACTTGTTGTTAAACTTATTATCTTATGCTTGCATTATGAAATGCTTGACTAGTGTTAGAAGTAATATGACAAGTGTCATGCACATGTGATGTGCTGGCTTATTCCAATTTATTACAAATAATTACTATGAATTAGGATCTGGAATTTTTTATTATGCATATTTAGAATGTGTATAAGACTCTGGAATTTTTCCAGAATTAATTGAATTTCATTTAATTATTAAATCAAGTTAAAGTCAACATTGGTCAACTTTTTGTAAGTTGATAGAATTGACTTACTTAATGACTTATAGTGTTTATATTTCGATTATAAGACCTTAATAAAGTTCTTATGTGTAAGAAATGTATTATTTTGATGGTAATAGCACGCTTAATGCTTGTGCTTGAAATTAAGGTTCTGAAAATTTTTCGAATATCAAATCGGTCTCTTTAGTGTCTAGTAGGTTAAATTATTTATCTTGACGATTTTAGTCGTCAAGATAATTTTGGCTTGTGCCGAAATTGTTTAGATAAATTTAAGATGACCTAGGGATATTATATATGACTAATTGATGTACGGAAATTTTGAAAACCTAGGGATTAATTTAGAATTAATCCAAGTAGAACATAGGATTTCTAGTGCGACTAGATAAAGGTATATAAACTAGGATTAAAGTGTTTAATTTGGACATCAAAATAATTAAAATTTAAGGTTCCTAATCAAATCACATTTATAATTCAGATTAACTAAGACTAACACTAGTACTTGATTAGATTCAGGATTTGAATCAAATCACGACCTTTAGATGTATAGTCAAGTCACAACCTAAATTAAACCTCCTTTGTATGATACATGCATTATATGCATTTTAAGGGTAATTATGGACATAGGCTCAATTCAATTGAGTTGTCTATAATCTAAATGTATATATGTGATATACATATTCAAGACCATCCAAGTATTGATGAGACTAAAGAACAAATCCCTCAACTGAAAATTAGGACTTACGCCTTCCATTGATATGGCAAGATCTAGAGTTCTTTTAGCATTGGGTTGTTGGGCAAACCCAAGCTTGCTCTACATAAATATGTTCAAACTATGGAAATTAGATTTCCAGATTAATGGGTTGGTCCTAACTGGAAGCATTGATTTATTGGGCAAACCCAAGGTCAACGTGGATAGAGGCAAAGTTGGGTTATATACATGGCATGTATACAAATCAAGAGTTGATGACCTAATGAGTGTGCTAAATCAATAGTTGATGGCACAAGACGATAGTTGCATAAATGAATGATACCTACTGATTGACCTAAGATGGCTTGTTGGGCAAACCCAAGGTCATTCGTGGTGATATCGGATATCGACCCATTAAGAAAACTATAAGTTTTCTCGAATTCATAGTGAGGACTATGGATTTGAATAAGAATAGTGGAACCTATAATACATGTGATTAAAGCCCTTATCAATATGCATTAGTGTACATACTAACACTTTCTCTCGTTCTTCTAGGTTATTGAATCATCACGATGTCTTCATCTAGTGTGAACTTATGATCTCTATTAGATTATAACAAACTCACGAGACCTAACTTCTTAGATCGGCTATGGAATTTAAAATTGTTCTCAAATTTGAAAAGCTAGGATATTTCTTAGAAGAACCACTTCCTGATCCCCCTACTGCCGATGCATCTAATGAAGATCAGAAAGCTTACAAGAAGCTATTGAATGATAGTGAGTTGGCTAGCTGTATAATGCTGGCCTTTATGTCACCAGAACTGCAGAAGCAATATGAGGCTATGGATGCTCATACCATAGTCTACCATTTGAGGGAATTGTTTAATGAGCAAGCTCGATCTGAAAGGTTCGAGACCTCAAGATTTCTTTTCTATTTTAAGATGGCTGAGAGGTTAGGCAGTTTGGGTTTTATAATAGATCATGAATTAAGTATAGACTTTATTCACAATTTGTGCTTAATTATCGATGAACCAAATATTCACAACGATAACTGAGTTGATTATCTGCTCGAAATAACTTAGCAGACTGTCAAGAAAGATAGTAAGGCTGTAATGCTGATGGACTCTACTTCTGGTTCTCGAAAGAAAAACTAAAAGAAGAAGAAGTCCAAGAAGTCAGTGGGAGGTGTAGCCAAGAAGAAGGCAAAAGAAACAACTTCAAAGGGGATATGCTTCCATGACAACAAGGAAGGACATTGGAAGAGGAACTGCAAAGCTTATCTTGAGTTACTAAAGCAGAAGAAGGCATTAGATGCCCCACCATCTACTTCAAGTATGATATTTGTCACTAAGGTTACTACTATTTCTGATCATAACATTTAGATTTAGATACCAGATGTGGCTCACACAATGTGTTGATATGCAAGGTCTTTAGGATAGTAGACTGCTCAAAAAGGGAGAGATGGACCTACATGTGGGAAATGGAGCAAGAGTTGTTGCATTAGCTGTAAGGATGTATGTTTTGTATTTTCCTAGTAGGCTAGAGTTAGTTTTGGAAAATTGCTACTATGTACCTATTATTATAGAAAACATTGTATCCGTCGCATGTCTTAATAAAGAAGAATTTCATTTAACTTTTTCAAACAATGGTTGTTCTATTAAGTTGAATGAAATGTTGTATGGTATTGCTACATTGTGCAATGGAATTTACATATTAGATATGTGCAATCTAATTTTAAATATTAATGACAATAAAAGACAAAAACGAGATAATTTTAAATCATCTTACTTATGACATTATCGACTTGGCCATATAAGTAAGAAACTCATGATTAAGCTACACAAGAAAGGTAGCTTAGGGACATTTGATTATGAATATATGAAGCATATGAATCTTGCTAAATTACCTTTGAAAGGAAAAGGTGAACGAATGAATGGGTTATTAGACCTAATACATTCTGATGTATGTAGTTCAATGTCCGTTCATGTTAGAGGTGGTTTTGTGTACTTCATTAATTTTATCGATGATTATTCATGATATAGGTATGTGTATCTAACAAGATACAAGTCTGAAGCATTTGAAATGTTTAAAAATTTAGACATGAAGTAGAGAAACAACTCAGTAGAAATATTAAGATCTTCGATCAGATCGAGGTGGTGAATACTTAAACGAGAAATTTCTAACTTACTCGAAAATAATGGGATAGTATCCCAATGGACTCCACCTTAAACATCACAACATAATGGTGTGTTTGAAATGAGAAATCGAACCTTGTTAGACATGGTAAGGTCAATGATGGGATTAACAGATCTACCGAAATCGTTTTGGGGTTATACACTCGAGACTGTTGTTTATGTGATAAACAGAGTCCCTTCAAATATAGTTGAAGTTACTCCATATGAGATATGGACTAACAAAAGGCCCTACCTTTCTCATATGAAATTATGGAGTTGTCCGGCTTATGTGAAGTGGATTCAATCAGACAAGCTTGAAGTAAAATCTGATAAATGTTTGTTTACAAGTTATCCTGAGGAAACAATTGGGTATCAATTCTATAATGCTTTTAAGCAAAAGGTTTTTGTCTTAAAATGAGCTGTCCTTTTAGAGAAAGAGTTTCTTCTAAGAGAAGATAGTGGGAGCAAAGTTGAACTTGATGAAGTTCATGATGCTCAAACAGACACAAATCAACTGCCTTAACCCGAAGTTGTTGTTCACAGAGATGAGACAATAGTTGAACCTTTTGACATATAAAATGTTCGTAAGTCAAGTAGGATATGCAATGTTCCAGAGAGATGTGGATTTCTCGTAAGCAAACACAATGACGTATTGCTCATAGAGGACGATGAACCTACAACCTATGGAGAGACTCTGAAGAGTTTAGAATATGAAAAATGGTTTCAAGCTGTGAAATCTGAAATGGATTCCATGTATAAAAACCAAGTATGGACTTTGGTTGAGCCACCCGAAGGATTAAAACCCATAGGGTGTAAATGTATTTTCAAGAAGAAAATTAACATGGAAGGTAATATGATTACCTATAAATCGAGGCTAGTCGCTAAAAGTTATCGTCAAAGATAAGGAGTTAACTATAACGAGACATTTAGCCCCATAGTCATGCTTAAATCTATTAGAATACACCTAGTCATTGCTACTCATTGTGATTATGAAATACGGTAGATGGATGTGAAGATGACTTTTCTAAATGAAAACCTAGTTGAGGATGTTTATATGATACAACCTGAGGGCTTTGTATCCAAAGATGGCATAAAGGTATGCAAGCTTCAAAATTCCATTATGGATTGAAGCAAGCATTTAGGAGTTGAAACATCTGATTTGATGAGATAATCAAAGAGTTTTGTTTCTCACAAAATCATGATGGACCCTGTGTGTACAAGAAGTTTAGTGAGAGTGCTATCATATTCTTTGTGTTATATGTGGATGGCATATTACTAATAGGAAATGATGTCTCAAATTTGCAATTAGTTAAAGTTTAGTTGTCCTAGAATTTTTGCATAAAAGACTGTGGAGAAGCAACTTATATATTGGGAATAAAGATCTATAGAGATAGATCAAGGAAGTTGCTAGGTCTTTCACAGTCAATACATATAGATAAAGTGCTAAATAGGTTTAGCATAGAGCAGCCTAAGAGAGAGTTTCTTCCCATAACTCATGGTATGAAACTCTCAAAATCTGTGTCCCAAGACGCAAGTTAAGGGGACTCACATAAGTATGATCCTGTATGCTTCAGCAATAGGATCAATCATGTATGCTATGTTATATACAAAACCTGATATATCGAATGCTCTAAGTGTTACAAGTAGATATCAATCAGATTCTAGTGAATGTCACTGGGTGGCTTTCAAGAATATCCTAAAGCACTTAAGAAGAACAAAGGATGTATTCTTGATGTATGGAAATAGAGATCTTGTAATGAGCAGGCAAACGGATGCCGATTTTCAATTTAACTAGGATGATCCCAAATCCTAGTCAAGTTATATTTTCACAACAAATGGTGGAGAAGTCAGTTGGAAGAGGTCCAAACAAGAGACGACTGTATATTCGATAACTAATTCAAAGTAGATTGTAGTTGCGAAAGCGGTGAAAGAAGACATTTGAATCAAGAAGTTTGTTATGGAATTTGGAGTGGTTCCGAGCATAGTAGACCCAATACTGTTCTATTGTGACAACAATGGGGCTATTGCTCAAGCGCAATAACTAAGGTCTCATCCGAGGTTCAAGCACGTACTCAGGAGATATCACCTGATCAGGGAGATAATTGATAGAGGTGATGTGAAGATTAAGAGAGTACCCACAGATCAGAACATCGCCGATCCTTTGACTAAACCTTTTTCTCAAATAAAATTTGATTCTTGTGCACTCACTTATGGTATTAGATATAAAAGCGATTGACTTTAGTGCAAGTGGGAGGTTATTAGAGTAGTGCTCTAAAGGTAATCACCTTTAGTGCTTTTGTACTAACTTTATTTTGATTAATAAAGCGAAAGGCATTTTTTATTAATTTAATATTCGTTTATATATAAATTGATATTGATCTTAAATCGAATTAATGAAGTCCATGATACAAAACATAGCATGAAGG
>JANIIA010000006.1:33850956-33872089 GCA_027478495.1 Erythroxylum alaternifolium | reverse complement strand
ATAATTTAAATATAATGGAAATATATATTTTAAAAAAATTTAATAAAAGTTTTACCGACGAAAATATGCAAGATTTCCGTCGGTAATTGTCTAAATACAATACCGACGGAAAATATTTCCCGTCGGTACTATTTCCTCATTTGTCGACAGAAAATTTTACCGTCGATAACTTTACCGACTGTATTAGAAACATTCCGATGCTAAATTTACATACGGGTAAGCCACAGGTCGGTAAATTTAGCGACGGAATACATCGGATGGTCGGTAACTTTTCAGTTGATTTTACTGACGGTTTATTTGTTCTGTCAGTAATTTTACCGACGGTAGACAAACTTTTCGTCGGTGAATTTAGCTACGGCTGAATCTCTGACGTTTTTGACCGTCGGTTTACTCCGTCGGTAATTTTGTATACCAACGGAATATTTCTCGATTCCGTCGGTAATTTTCGTCCCTAATTCACCATTTTCTTGTAGTGAAAGTTAACCAAAATGTCAGATGAATGGAGATTGAGTAGGTTGATCCCATTATACAAGGCAAAAGGGGACATCCAACGGTGTCACAACTATAGAGGCATCAAATTAATAAGTCATACTATGAAGCTGTGGGAGAAGGTAATTGAAAAGATAGTATAGAGAGCTGCTTCTATATCGATCAACCAATTTGGATTTATGTCTGGTAGGTCCACGACAGAAGCAATACATCTACTCCATAGGCATATAGAGTGCTACAGGGAACGAAAACGAGATTTACATATAATTTTTATTGATTTAGAGAAGGCATATGATAGGGTTCCTAGGGAAATCTTATAGAGGTGTTTGGAGGCAAAGGGAATTCTTATGACCTATATATGCGTTATTAGAGATATGTATAAAGGAGCATTGACTACCGTAAAGACAATAAGGGGTGACGCAGAAGCATTTTCTATTGCTATTGGTCTATACCAAGGATCCGCTTTAAGTCCTTTTCTGTTCGCATTAGTGTTAAATGAGCTTACCAAACATATTCAAAGAGAGGTACCTTGGTGTATGTTATTTGATGACGATATTGTCCTGGTAGATGAGACCAGGGCAGGGTTTAATTTCAAGTTAGAATGTTGGAGAGAAATATTAGAGTCAAAAGGCTTTAGAATGAGCAGGACTAAGACGAAGTATTTAGAATGCAACTTTTCAGGAAGTCAGTTGGTCCATGAGACGGTGGTAGCAATTAGTACTGACTTCATACCACAAAAATAGAATTTTAAATACCTTGGGTCCATTATCTAAAGAGATGGTAATATTGATGACGATATAGTCCATCGTATCAGATCTGGGTATGGCAAATGGCGAAATGCATCAGGGGTCTTACGTGATAGAAGGATTCCTTTAAAGCTGAAAAGGAAGTTTTACATAATGGTGATTCGGGCAACAATGTTATATGGGGCAAAATGTTAGCCCACCAAATGTCGACATACAAGACAGTTATTGGTAGCAGAGATGCATATGCTTTGGTGGATGTATGACATTACCAGAAGACATAAGGTCCGGAATCATGTGGCGAGAGACAAACTACAAGTGGCCAGTATTGCCAACAAGATGAGAGAGACCAGGCTTAAGTGGTTTAGGCATGTGAGCAGGAGGTAATCTGATGCTCTGGTAAGGCGATGTGAGCAAATAATCCTTAGTGGCTACAAGAGAAGAAAAGGCAGGCCATACAATAACTGGAGAGAAGTGGTCAAGAAAGATATGACAGAGTTGGTCCTTACTGTGGAAGCGGTCAGAAATATAAAATTCTAGCATGATAGGATAAGGGTAAGGAAAACCCTTTAAAGTTCACTAAGACAATCGAGTAAGTGTAGTAGGAGTTGTTCACTATAAAACTTCACGAAACTTTTTTACAGCGTAGGAAGTCTAATCTGTCTTTTCTAGTTGCGAGTCGTAGACCAATCGTTCTATTATACTACTTGTCTTTTCAGCACAGGTGTAGGGGAAAAGTCCAGCAAGGATGTCGAAAACTGTAGGATTGTCATACACACAGGGTTGCAGCGCAAGAACTCCTAGCCCAACTAGAGACAAGTAGAGTAGTTCTATTGTAGCCTATCAGGTATTAGCAGATATGGGCTCCACATCAAGTAACGTATTTATTTCCATTACTTTTACCTCTTCTTTTAACATATTCAGTTTTACCTTTTTACCCTTTTAATGTGCATCACTTTTTTATTATCACATTTGCATGTATGTCTACCGGAAATAGCCTCTCTATTATGTAGGCGTAAGGTTGTATTATCACACCTCCCTAGACCCCGCTTTGTTGCGAAATTTCGGACTCGGTGATGATGATGATGATGAAGTACATATATACTAAGTGGGAATGAGATCGTCCAACTTGGACGGACTAGAAAATCTAATAAAATATTTCATACTCTAAATCAGGCCCATAAAAGTCATTTCAATTTATCATTCTTCTTTTTCCTTAATTAGAATTCTTCAGTGCACCTTCATAATCTTGTTACCAACTTGTCATCGACATATATTTATTACATGCCGACCAACAAATATATACATATGATTAGTAGCATGTACAAATTCCATTTATACAATGAGACCTAATTCAAAAGTCCAACAGTAAAAAAGAAATATAAAATGTCACAAAAATAAAACAACCAAGTATCATCAGAAACATAAGTAAGGGAAATCTCCACTCACTAGAGACAAGAATAAATATTATAAACATAAACTAAAGCTAAACAAAAAAAGCATAAACATTAAACATACATTATATACAATTACAAGTTCTATTACATATAAAACACAAAAGTCATAATAGAAAACCCAGAAGCCAATTTACGCTTATCACCATTTTTTGCCAACTCTGAAACAAGTAAAGAAAATAATAAATTACTTGTTTATTGATCTGGACATTATATTATTTACTAAAATATTATTACCAACTTTACTTAATCAAATTGTCAGTTTTTCTTTCTACTTTTATTAATCCAATGCATTTATAATTTTTCTCTCCAAATTTTAACCTTAAGAATATTCACTTACACATTTTAACTGTTCATAACAAAACTTATATATACATACTCTTTAATTCTCAAAAACTATTGGGCATTATCCGTCTCAAATTTTCTACTACGCAAATATGCAGTGTCCTTGATAACGTTACATAAAATAATAAAATAAATTACAAAAACACAAATACGGATAGCTTGCAAATCTCCGGCATTCGATATATGCATTTTGCAATTTTTATTTGTTTTTCTACGATACAATGTATAAGAAATAAAAGAAAAGGGTTATACCTATGTTGTGTCTTCACGGATCTACTGTAGCTCCATTTCCAGCATGGGTCTGGCATTTAAAACACGGATCTACACGCTTCCAATACCACAAACCACAAATGAAGGTGGTGAAATCGTTTCTCTCAAATGTCACTGACGTTGCTGTGTACCTGAAAATATCCTCTTATGGGTCTTCACTAGTCTGGTCTAGCTGCAGCTCGCGCGACGGTGATATTTGGTTGTGCAGTTGAATTAAAAATGCACACAACCATTTTTAAGGATTTACTTTCAGTCACGGGTGTGATTGTGACTCATTAATTTTTTTTTACTTTTTACTCATATATTATAATAAATTTATTTATTTAGATTTCAGTCACGAGTATGACTTGACTCATGAATTTTTTTAACTTTTAACTCAAATATTATAATTAATTTATTTATTCTTTTTATAACAAATAAATGGGTTTGGCATTTCCAAGTTTTATTTTATTTTTTCATTCCTAATTTTTACTAACTAATTTTATTAATTCATTTTAAATATTCTAACTCTTATATTTTTACTTATTTTCTCCCGAAAGATTTTATCCACATTCACAAATTTTAATTTTTCCCACAAAATTTAAAAATTAACAATATTTATTTATACATATTTAGCCATTCATAAAATAAGATATTCATAAATACTCTCCAATTCTTAGATTTTTTATTTTTTATTTTTTTCATAGGTCACAATTATCACACTCATAAGTCCTTAACATTTTTAAATCAGGCCATAACTCCTTATATTCATATACTTTTATATTAAAATTTAACTTATACTTTTATATTAAAATTTAACTTTATTTTTAAACTATGTACTAAAATATTATAACACATTTATTTACACCTTTTCCTATAAACTTTTACTAAACTATTTTATCTTTTCCACCATGTACATTTCACAATATTCACTCTCATATTTCATCCATTTATCTTTTTAATTCATTCATCCATTTATCTTTTTAATATATTCGTTATTATACATTTCTAAGTTTTTAAAAATTTAAAATTTTTATTTAAACTTACTTATTCTATTAATTCATTCAAAATAATCTAAATATTATATTTTCCCCCTTTTTTCACAAAATTTTATCCTCAATAACACAATTTTATTTTTTACTTAAAAAATTTAAATTACATTATATTCATTTATATAATACTTCTTAATTTTAAATTGACAGGGCATTATCTATAAGTGCGCGGTCTATTTCTGCTAGTTGTTATTGAACGAGAGAAGTGACCAATCGGGCAAAGAATGGGAGCAAACTAAAAACGACACAAGAGATCCTAGCTAGTTATCAGAAACGACAGACGTTGACACGATAAAATCTCATGGCCGAAGCGCACCTACCTTACTCCGACACGCAACTCTCACACGCCTTCCTTCCCTCGTTCCGTGTCTATTTCTACTCTTGCCGTCTTTCTCAATTTCTCCATCTTCTCTCTCTTTCGTTTCGTTTGGTAAGTCCAGTTAAAGCTCTGGCGCTCTCTTTTGACTTACTGAATTCGACGATTCTGGGACTTTCAGAGCTTGCTTTAACTTAATTTTGTGCGACTTTATGGACCTGTGTTGAAATTATGGAAATCAATATCTTAAAAGAGTGATTACTTTATGAAGCTAACGTAATGTTTTGCTTTTCTAATAATAAGTTCAGAGAAGTTTCGTTATTGATGGCTTTATGCGGAAGTGGGTTTACTCCAACTTCAAAACGAGTTGAAGTGTGGTACTTGAGAGGCAGTTCAGTGACAAGACTACCTGGACGTAGCCCCATGTGTCGCCAACCCAAAATCGTGAATTATTTTCGGGGAAATTCCATGAGAGTCATATGTTTGTCATCAGTATGCAATGCTCAGAGTGCTTCAATAGACTCCATTGAGGAAGAATCAGGGCACGTGATTAGGTTCAAGAAGTCTGATTTCAAGATGATTGATCGTGCTAGTGTTGGTCTTGGCGGTCGGGTATGATGCACTCAACCTTGCTTGTCCCATGCAATTGTGTCAGCCTTGGCTGGTTAATATTTACTTTAGCATGACTAAATTTGGCCTTCTGTAGGCAGATGAGGTGATTTTTGAAGCCATTGTCAAGGACCCAAATAGGTTAGTGTTTCACTTATTTAGTAATGGAATACCTTTGATAGGTAGTGGCTTAATTCATAGCATCATGGAATTGCAGCCATTTGTACAACACAAGAGTTGTGCTTCGACAACTTATAAGTGTACAGGCTCAACGTAGAGGAAAAAGGGCAATAGAGGTTTGTGGACTTAGTTATTAATAACTTGGCACTTTGTATTTATTTTGTATAACTTCTAATTAGTGTGTCCTCCAGGTCTTGAAGAGGCTGGTTCACCGTAAACTTATGTACCATTCCTATTCGATGCAAGTTCATGGTTACATATCTTCACCAAGTGATGCCCAAAACTCATTTGTCCTGGTCCATGGGGTAGGTCCTTCTCCTTGTTAGGTGCTTTTTATTGTGCGATCATGTAGGGAAATATAGAAGCCTTTAATTTCTTTAATAGATACAAAGTTTACTTACAAAGATTAAAAAAAAAACTTTTCTTTATTATTCAACTGGTTCAGTTCCTATTTTCTGCTCATTGATTTCTTATGTTGTCTGAATTTTCAAAATTTTCTTTTACAAATGTTGAGGATGTCAGAAAGAAGATTACTGATTTAACTTATCCTTTTTTTTTGGAAGTATCATGGTAGCTTTTCTTTAAGACATTGGCTTCAACAGTCGAATTGGCTTCCTACTTTGGAGGCCACTCTTGCATTAGATGAAGAATCTGTTAGGAAGGTGGGAGATGACTCGGTTGGAGGACCTGCAGTCTCTCGGCAATTGCGGATCACACGCATATTGATGAGGGATCTGTTGATTGGAGTATGTATTTCTGCTTTTGTTCCTTAGTAAGACACATACTCGTTTTTTACGGTGAATATTTTGACTGGTGATGCTCCTTACATCAGGTGAATTATTTGCATAGTCATGGACTAGCTCATACAGAGTTGAGGCTGGAAAATGTGCATATTAGCCCAGTGGATAGACATATTAAGGTAAAAACAGACGTTCTCTAGACTAGGTCACTATTTCCAACCTGGACAAGATTAATTGGTACACATGAATAATCTGTAAGCTAGAAAAATTACTTTAGATCTAGAAGTGTGCTTGTTTTGTGCCTTCAAAATCTTGATGGGCTTTTCTGTGTTTATTTCAACAGTTACATAACAACAATAAGATGAAACTTTTCCATGGATCCATTTAAGTGATAAGTTTTATCCTGACTCCTGCTTGTGAAATATATCTTATGCTCATTTTATAATGTTATAATGCTGAATTGTCTTATGCAAAAAAATTCCAGTCTTTGCGGATATTTGAGAAAATACTGTAACTCCTCTATTTCCTAATGTATAATTATTTTGATTTTTTAGGTAGGCATACTAGGGAATGCTTCTGACTTCTATGAGGATGGTGCAATTAGCAGTAAAGCAGACAACAACTTGGACAGGCGAAAGATGATGATTGCATTTGACATAAGGTTTGATAAAGGACTGTCTATATTGCATCTAAAATTTTATCACTCTTTTATCTTTCTAAAGCTCATTTAGTTCACACATGTTGCAAAGATGTGTTGGATTCATAATGGCAAAAATGGTGTTGCGGGAACTCATGGATCCAGTGATCTTTATGAGGTTCAAATCATTTCTCAACAAGGTATAAGATGGCAGATCTTGTTGTTTTTTCATGAAACTGTCTAGAAGCTAAGTGAACCTTTAAAAAAGTGCTTGCCTTAGATAGAGTTTATGATTCTTTGTTTTTGGAAGTTAGTGTTTATGATTCTTCTGTCTGCAATCACATTCCACAAATGCAACTTTAACCTTTGTCTCTGTTTCTTCCTCAGAGGTCTTCCTTCACAAACTGGTATTCTAAAAGAAAGTCATTAGTTTCTCTGGTGATTGGCTAGCTGGCTCTATTGCTTGGTTTCAACAGGATCGGCATTGTTCTTATCTAATAATATTTACAATAATGAAGTAATTTAGGATTGGCTAAAAGTAAGGGATGATAGATAAGGAAATTTGTTATCATGCTTCTGCAGTGACACTAACTGATGGAATATATATAGCATTAACAAGGTTGAGTTTCCTGATTAGCATATAGTAGTCTAGTTTTATGGTGGCTGAGTTTCTCTAATTAAAAATAAAAACTTATGGGTAGGTTCACTTTGCGTTTTATAGAGGAAGATCAGTCCATTTTGTGCAATCATAAGAGAAAATGAAAAGGCAAATAATAAGATGATGACTAGCAATTATTTATACAAATTGTTGTCTCATTTTTTTCTCAGCGATTCTCCTATTGATTTTAAGTTGTCATATTGTTTATGAAGTGCATTTTCAAACTTGGCAACTATTTGTGAGTGTAGGGAAACGATCCTTCATGCCTGCGTGAATTTCTATTGTCAATCCTAAGTAGGAATTCTCCTCATGGAAATATCGGGCTCCAGGTATCTTTAAGGGCAATTATTTTATTGTTCAAGTTACTTGGTTCTTAGTGTATGGATGCCTTTTGATGATCATTCGTCTTGTAGATGCTTGATCGCAATTGGGGAGCAGGTTGGAACCTTCTATCTTTGCTGCTTGCAACTAAGCCTTCCAAAAGAATAAGGTGTTAAGCAAAATTTGTGTGTTAGATAACTTTCTTTAATTGTGCTTTTTGTTCAATGCATTAAATAAATCTCTTTGAGAGATGATGGGAATATAATAATTGTTATATACTTGTGATCTGAAGTTGTTTGGATGCTCTTCGACACCCTTTCTTGTGTGGACCAAGATGGCGAGTTGCCCCATCTATGAATGGCATTTTATGGGGTCTAGGTTCAACTACAGTGCGAATTGCAGAAGAATACATATACCATCAACCCCAGGTTATCTTACCTTTCCAGCAAGGTTTTTTATGGTCATTAAGATGTTCCATTTGATTTGCTAAAAGTTCGATTTGCAAACCTATACTTAGAAATTCGTCACAAGTTGAATACAAGAATAAAGATTTGGTCTTTGAACTGTTCATTCAGTGGAATTTTTTTATGGACATATGTGTTGGTTCCTCTGGTGGTTGAGTTCAAATTTTCTAACATGGAGGCCAGTGTTGTTAAGTTCAATTCCTCAATATTCTTGTCCTGTTTCATCTGTCCTTTCTAAGGCTAGGGCATTTTAAACCATGAATCCTGATTGTTCTGCATAACTTTATCGTTTGCTTGAAAAATGCTCTAGCTTTGTAGTAATATTCCTAGCACGTGTGCAATGGTACAAGTGATCTTAGTTGCTTATGTTTTCAAGAGTTTAGCGTGAATTTCAATTTCGTTCTACCACATACTAGAGCTGTTAATTACAGTGATAACTTCTATTTTGCATTAGCTAGACTATGTAGACTAACTTTGTGTTGATCTGTTAGCGTAATAGGCTTGCTTATTTCATTGAGTTGATGGAGATGCTGAATCCTCATTCAAGGCCAAGGGTAAGCGATTTTTAACCTTGTTCTCGGATCCATATTCTCTTTTCCTAATTATGAAGTTTCTTCATCTATTTTATTGTTCTGTCTGATTATTTGGCTTCTATTTAACTATCAATCTGATGATTCATATAGAAACAGGTAGCAACATTAGTGTCCTAATTGAAAGGAAGTAGAAGACTGCAACTTCCTTTGGTTTGTTTTGTTCTTGAATGTCATCATTAAATGGTTCTGTGAAATGCTATAAACATGCAATTCTAATTGATAAATAATAAATTTAATCATCAATGGGAGATTTCCTAGGATAGTCTTTCATATTTCTATTTCAATTTCTTGTTCAGAGCTGGTTGGAGTTGCTTCCAGGAAAATGGCGGTTATTATATTGTACTGGGAGACACATAGGATTAACACTTCGCCAGCCTCCTGCCCGTGTACTCATTGGTGCTGTTAATCTAACTGTATCCAGACCATCAAAACCGAATGCGAATCTCTCTTTTGAGTCAGATATTGGCTTCACAATCATAATTGGTCAAGATTGGCCCCATAACAAGAATGGCATGACTGGAAAAATGAACGTGAACACTTCATTCAGAGTAACTTCTGGAAAACGGTTGTATCTTAAGGAGGAAAAGATGATAGGAAAGTTCTCCTTCGGCCAGTCAAGTAATATGGACTCATTGGCTCAAAAACTATCTGGCAAAAAGTGGAGGAAAGTAGTCCCTTTCAAGGAGTTCCCATCAAGCCTGCCAGTGGCCAGGCTTGTGTCCAGTGACATTGAGCTGACAATGAGTCTGGGTGATCAACTGAATCAGAACATTGTCACATTAGAAAACGTAGTTCAAGAAATTCGTACTCAAGTGCCCACTGAAATTTTTGATTTGTCAAAACTTGTTTGTGGAACGTATGTTGATTCACGTCTGCTAGTCCTTAGGGGGGTGAGTGGATCGGCTCTTTTATTCACAAGGTCCTAGTGTTGATAGAAGGAACATCTATTGGTAGTCATTGTCGATAAGGAGATATACTTGAACTATTTTGCACTCATTGTATCTACAAAAACAGTTGTTTTCTATGATTGAAAGGAAAATGAGATTGCTTTAATTTGCAACGATTGAAGAGGAGATTAAATATGAGACATTACCCTAAGAGTAAAACAAGTCTTATATGACTTGGACAATCATCACTGTTTTTCAGGATGCAGTTGGCCTTTTGAGATAAAGTGAGGTTCAATTTTATTACGGTCTCATAGTCAACCACATGTACAATGTTGGGCCACCAATAGGTGCTTATAGTTCGAGGCCCTTGATATTCATTCTTAAGAATGAAAGAGATGTGTTAAGTATGTTAAATATTTTACATTACTTTCAGAGTAAAGAAAGTCGTATAAAGTTTGGTGAATTCTCTATTAAAGTGCGTTTTGAGTGGAATTAGAGCTGATTGTAACATCTTAAAATGTTGTGTAGTTTTCCTTTGATAAACAATTGTAGTTTTGAAAGAAAAATCTTTGTCAAGTGTAACATGGATTAAATTACCAGCTACTAATATTTTATTTAGGGAATGCTTTTGACTTGTATGAGGATGGTGCAAATAGCAGTAACCCAACAACAGCATGGACAGGCGAAAATTGATGACTGCATTTGACATGAGGTGTGATAAAGGACTAAGTCTATATACTGCATCTAAAATCTTTCTAAAGCTGAAGCTTAATACGATATTATCAAGGTAACTTGTGGTGATTAAAATTCTTAAAATTTTAATTCTAACAAGTGAGTTTAGTTAGGCTCTGATTTGAGTTTTAATAATTTTCAGCTTAAGATTTGCATCAAGTCGTTGTCTGATTCTTCTTATTATGAATAATAGATAAAGCAAGAACACTTTCTAGATAAAAAGGTGACAGTCTACTCTTCTTTCTAATTCGTAACTTTCAAAGAGTGGCACAAGCTTTAGCCATGGTCAACGAAGGGAAAAGGAGTAGGCACCACAATCTCCCATCCTGAATAATAATTTCTCAACAAACTCTGATATTTCACTCGTAAGCAGATATACATTGATTTTAAACAAGCCTTGTGGGGGAAGACTCTTTTCAATTGTAATGATTGAGAAATAATTGATGAGTCTGTTGAGAAATCAAGTCGAGATCCAATCCCAACGTCAGTGGAACAATTACGAAACTTTTTCGTAATCTTTGATTTCCCAAAAACCAAGATCTCTTTGATTCTATAAAATTATTAACACAAATCATAATAAAGTTGAAACTTAATTCATACCTTCTTTTTAAGCTTGATCTTTGTCTTGTCGTATTTCTTGAATCATTTCCGAATTTGATCCGTCTCAAACACTGCAGTTGCACAAATGTCCGGCCTCTAACAGTATCTATAGAATGAGTCCACAGAATGAGTTGAGACAGAACTTTGTAACTCTTATAGAGATGTTAACCAAGAAGCGCTAGCTCCATAGAGTTTAAGCTTATTTATGATAAGTTTTGGACGTTTTAATAATTTATTTGATATTAAATTTTAATTTCAATTAAACTTTAATTAGAATTACAAATAATTCAAATTAAATACCAATTATACTCCAATTAGATTCAATATCTCATATTGATCCCTATTCATTAAATATCTCATATTTTATAATAAAGTTTCTCAAACTTTAGAATCAAGTCCAACTTAATTAAAATAACTTTGCTCTCTTCAACTTATTCTTTATGTGAGACCCATTAGGTTCCAAAATATGCTGGCAATGATTACAAATTATAATTATAATTCATAATTAGAATTAGATAAGTTAAAACTCCTTTTCATTTATCTTTAACTCTCTAATTAAATAATTTATAATTATAGATCAAGATTGACTTCTAGCAACACGTCATGACCACCTAAATATTTAGAAATGCCAAAATAATTTTGACTAACCTTTTTGAGAATGACTTTTTTGTATAATTCAATCCTTTCATCATACAATGTTTCGATTAGACAGAGCATGGAATTAATGTTTACTCTTTTTGAGTCTAATCATATTAGTTCTTTACTATTAGCTATCGATTCAAATAATGACATTTGTAAACTATTTGGAAAGTTTCATTCTACCTTGGCTAAGGATTTTCCGAATCAATGCTAATTGAGAACAAAAGAGCATTCTCCCTAATTACTTTAAGGTAATTAATCATATCTTGATCACACAACTACCTCCATATAGTTTATGTTACATCTAATGACTACCAATTGATCGACACTTGATTATATAGGCCATAACTAATATCAAAACATAACAATCCCTATACAAGATAACTTTGGTGACATTAAGTCAAATGATCACTTATACAATTATCACAATGAGAATTCTATAGATATAAAAGTAATGTTATAAATGAATTTCTCATATCAGGTCTGTTCAGTGAACTTGTTCTCTAACAAGCACCCACACGTTTGTTTAAGTATCTCCATATTTTAGCCTATAAGATCAACTGCTTCCTTTATAAGAAAAAACATAACGTGTTCTAATTTTTTTTATGTTCTATTAGTGTCTAGTATTAACATAATAAGGACTAGGAACAATTTAGAGATAATGCATAAATTGAAAATAAATCTCATAATTATAATCTCATTATAATTTCAGTTGCAATGTACGATTATCCCATAGAATTTATCACATACATCTAAACATGTACAAGATAAAAAATGCCTTTAAATAATTTGTCACTAAACTACAACTAAAACGATTGGCTATAGGGCATAAACCAACAATTAAACTAAACAAATCACGAGCAAATTGTGAAGAAGGTAGTGAATTCCTTATTACCACAGGAAATTACCCGAGAGAACCAATGAAGAAGGATGAATAACTCCAATGCACTTTTTCCTTAAGTTGATATCCACGTACGCTAGATAGCAAAATGAAAAATTTTAAGAAAGTTTAAAGTAGAATCTTCCCTAGTTTGTACAAACAAAAAGTAAAGCTAACAATTTGAAATCCAAAAATCTGCTTTTAATTGACAACTTGAGTTTCTAAATGATTTTTTATACATTAATGTTGATACTCAATTTTGTGTAATTTATATTAAGTGTTATCCAAATTTTTTAAATTTTAATTATTTCTAATGACCTATATCTTTATTAAGTTTAAAATGCATCAATTTGACTTTAGTTATGTCTAATTGTATATATTTAGTTTTCATTATACTTAATTGAAATTTATTTTAATCCATATTTAGTCACATTCTTAGCATATTTATCTTAAATTTTATCAACTTTGATTTGGTTGCATTTTATAAGGTCCAATTTGTGTCAAAATTTTATCATATTACGCTTGCTTATAAGTGTTTATTACCTAATTTATTGTAATAAGATTTCAAAAGATTAACTAGAGATAACTATTTTTAGTTGAGATTAATTAGGTTCCTTCATAAACAAGTTAAGGTTTGGGTCTTCATACTTATTTTACTTATTTCTGTTCATTATATTCTCTAGCTGGAAAGAAAGACCTGCTATTTCAAGTTATGATTAAAACAGGTTGATCTCAACCATTGATTTGGTTTTGTTAACCTTTAGACTATAGTAACTAATAAATTTTTAGAGCTTACATGGGTAATTTATATCAAAATTATTGCATGGGTTATGTATTCATCCTTCATCTTTTGATTTCATCTTTCATGCTTCCTTAGTTTTCATTCTCTAATTTTTTTTGTTTCTTTCTCCTTTCTGTCATTACTTTAGATCTCTTTTTTCCATTTGCCTCACCACTCACCTACTTTCCTTATTTGGAATCTTATCACTTATAGATCAATTCCCGCCCCTTCCTGCGAACAAAATTTCGGCTACAAACTTTTCTCTGTCTACTCCAAACCCTCTTCTAGATGTTGTCAATCCTAACCACTCAATTTATCTTCCATCTATAGAAAGCCATCCAACTTAAGAAGATGTTACTAAGTTTGAAAGATCTTAGCTTTAGGTGGTAGGAGATTCTGATCCAAATGTTAATCTTCATTACACTCTGCCTACTAGCATTTAAGATCTATCAATTATGTCACGCTCATTAGAGGTTCTCAAAGAAGGGGGAACTTGATGGGAATCTACATTAATTGGCTATTTCTTTGATAAGAGAGTCTCCTACTCGATAATGAAGACGTGGCTTTCACTAATTGCAAATAGTTTGGCATCCCATCAAAAATAGTGCATTGGAAGTTAATGAAGTATGTCCATGGCATGTTATGCACAAGCCAATATTACTTCAAAATTGGAGACTTAGAATAGCATTAGAAGACGTTAATCCACAAGCATACTGGTATGGATGTGGGTGAATGGTGTTCCTCTCAAATATTAGACAACTAAGGACCTTAGTTATATTGCAAGTTATGTTGGTAAACCTTTGTTTATGGATCAAGTAACTGCTAAAATCAAAAGAATCAATTATGCAAAAATTTGCCTATTAGTTGAACTTGTAAGGGATCTGCCTAACGAAATACGAATAATAAGATTAAATGATGAAATTGAATATAAAGAAGATGTAGTGAAAATAACATATGCAAATAGAAACTAGAGACTACACCTAAGAAAGTCTGGAAACCAACTGATATAATATTTAAAATCAGTTTTCACTAAGAATTTGCTGGCTATAATGAAGGTCAAAGTAAAAACAATACTGAACGAGAAGAAGATAAAAGGAGAAAATTAGAGTCAGGATAATGCACAAGAACATGGCTGGGCCTCAAATGAAGAAATATTAATGTAACCAGGAGCAACAAATCTAGGCCGTAAATGATGAGAATATGGAAATCATACATTAAAGAAGCAAAGGAAAATAAGTGCATTTCAATGAAGATAAAGGACTTGTAATGTAAGGTAAAATGGATGACTTCTGCACTTTGATAAGAAGGAAATCTTATAGGAAGAAGGGAACTTCTTCTCCTATTGTCTAATATGTCTATCATTGAATGAAATGTATACAAATTCCCCTTCCAGAGAATTAGTCGTTAAGGATTTTATCTATGCAAATAAGCCTTTTATTTTTGATATTTTGAAAACAAGAATCTAGAAGGAGAATTGTAACATTCTTGATCCAGTACCTTATAAGTGGAAAATGGTGAATAATTACGATTATTATTTCAATGGGAGAATAGTGTTAGTGTATGATAAGGATGAAGTTTAGATGTTGAATTCCTTCATTCATACACAAACGATTCAAATGAAACTTAAGCATAAGCATGAACAAATGATTGTCAATAATGTACATTGTATAGATATAATTAGGCTTTCTTGAAAATGGAGTTTTGAAACAAATTAAGAGAATTAGATAGATAATTCATGATCCCTAGTTGATTTTAGGGGATTTCAATTTAGTTTTAAACATTGATAAGGTATAGGAAAATTATAGTTTGTGTAACTGTAACAGTGACTTTAAAAAATATGTGATGGACATTCAAATGGAGGATCTCCCTATAGGTGTCAACTTTTATACCTGGAATAAAAAAAAATGATCATGGTTTTCTTAGGAAGAAATTAGACAGAAGCATGGTTAACTTGCATTGGTTTTAAAAATCCAAATTTTGTATCGATGTTTCTAGAAAATTTATGCTCTAATCACTACCCTATTATCATACAACTAATAAGTGAAAGTAGGTCAAGAAAATTTCTTTCATGTTTAACAACTTCCTTTGTGATGTAAGGGGGTTTATGGACGCAATATCAAGGGGTAATGATAATTACGTAGAAGACTTAAATCAAAATAAATACACCAGAGTGATTCATGAAATAAGGGAAGAGCTCAAATGCCTAAATAGGAAAGTAATCGATGATACTTGTTAAGCTGTAAGATTTACCAAGTACCCATTTTGGTCCAGGTTGATCGGGCAACAGGCTAAAATTTTTTGGCCCGATCGGATTGTCAAAAACAACATTATTTTTTAATTTTTTCAAAAGAATATAACCAAGACTCGACTCAACCTGGCTTATTTCCCTAGGAAGAGTTGCTAAAAGAAGCTAAAAGTTATTTTTCTAGTACTTTTGGAACCCTATAAAAGCTACTTCCTCAGCTCATCTTATGAAACAAAATACACAGGATCAACTATCCAATGCAGAAATATAAGTTCTTTCTAGACCAATAACCATAATGGAAATTAAGGACGTCCTCAACGAGTTAACCCTAATAAGGCTCCAGTACTAAATGGTATCAACATCCTATTTTTCTAGAAAACCTAGAATATAAGTTATAACCAAGAATTCTTCATAAAAAGGAAGTTACTAAAGGAGATAAATAAAAATTATATAACTTTGATTCATCAAGGTGATCAAAAGCAAACATGGAAGGATTACAAACTTATAACTTGTTTTAATTCAATTTACAAAATTATATAAAAAAATATTTGTTGAAAGGATTAAGAAGATTCTTTTTATTTATATTGGTTTAAGTAGCTTACATTCCTAAAAGATACGCCAAAGACAATCTCTTATTTATGTAGGAATTATTCATGAAATGCACTCAAAGGAGAAGTAGTAGGAATTTTGCACTTAAAATTAGTTTCTGAAAGGCATATGATTCAATATATTGGAAATTTATCCTATATTGTCTAAAAACTTATGGCTTTCTAAATATCTTGATTAAATGGATTGAATAGTGCACTACGACGGACTTTTACAACATCTTAATTAGTGGGGAGCTAACTAAGGTAATCAAAGGGATAAAGGGCTTAATGTAGGGTGACTTAATCTATCTTTATCTATTTTCACTAGGTATGGAAGTTCCCAATAGTTCCTAATTAAAGCAGTTGAGAAAAATGAGGATTTCAAATTCCACGCTAAATGTAGAAGGAATGGTATAATATGCCTAAATTATGATGATAATTGATTTAAAATGTTTTCTAAGCTCTCAAGATTACAAATTAATATGGAGAAAACTGGGATATATCTTTCAACTAATGCATCTCATGATGCTAATTGGTAATCCACCCTAACAGGCTTTAAACCTCTGAATTTACCTCTTACAAGACTTAGAATTCCTATATCTTCATCTAGGCTCTCATATAATGATTTTCAAACCCTTACTGGAGAAGATTGAAGCTAAAATAAGATGATGGAGCTCCAAGTCTTTATCTATAGCATGAAGGTTGTAGTTAATCTCACTAGCCTTGAATTCTACAAGTCTTTATTGGGCTTCACATTTTCCATTACCTAGTATGGTAATTAAGGCAATAGAAAAAACCTTGAGGATATTTATGTGAAAAGGAAGCAATGAGGAGAAGTTTAAAGAAAAATTTAAATGGAGGAAAGTTTATGCTCTAAAAGAATAAGGAAGGGGGATTAATTCCTTTAAAGTTTATGAATATGATTATGCTAGCAAAGAGAACCTAGAGACTGATTAGTGACGAAACATTTTTATAGGCTAAATGGAATCACAATTATCATATTAAAGATGTAAACATATAGAGTATGAAATGCCCTTGAAACACATCCTCAGTTATACAAAAAATATATGGCCTAAGAAGTATTATAAGCCACTCAATTTCTCATAAAATAAGGGATGGTTCTAAGATTTCGTTCTAGTACAACAATTGGTCACAATATGGCCCTGTGTACTTCTTACTTGCCTTATCTCAACTGAAGGATTGTCTCCAGATGAACATGAATGTCAAAGATGTCCTAATGATAATTTGTTGGCACATCTAGTTACCTTACCATTGACCCTTGGAAAAGAAGATGAGGTGAGATGGATACAAAAGTAATGGAGAGTTTTCCAATAAAACAACTATATTTCTATGGTGGGAAGCACAGCTGATAATATCATGGCTTAAATTAATCTAAAATAAACATATACTGTCAATGTCTACTATAAATATGTGGCTGGCATTCAAGAGAGAACTCCATACCATCGATAGGTTAAGAAATTCCTTTGGATCCCTAATTGATGTTACCTATGCAAATCCAACATGTAATCAATTAATCATATATTCTTTTAATGACTCTTTTCAAGTAGTGTGTTGAATTAGATGGGTCAAAATTGTTTAGTAAGTAATATACCTAATAGCTTTCAACATCTAATCGATTGGAGCATCAATTTTCAGCCCATATCATCTGATGAAAAATGGATATTTATGGTATGCTGATCATACTTGGTCACTGTTATTTAGGACAAGATGTAGCATCTCGTCTCTCTAATTGTTTAAGGACTTAACGTGTTAGACTAATGAGTCCCATGAGTGGTATCATATAGGAAGAAATTGATACGTTCATGAAATGATTTCATAATTATATCCAAATGCATAATGTCAGCATACACACATAAATTGTGAGTTAGACAAATGACACTCAATTGACATATTTCCAGGTCTGAAAGAGTTAAAATGAACAAGAAGTGAATTGTGAATTTTGGTATGATTGGATTCCAATTAGTAATTTGGAAATAAATTTTATTAATTGGGAGATTGATGAATTAATATGTATATTTAATCTTGGAAAAATGCCAAGTGGCAAGACTATTTGATACATGAAAAATTAGGATGACGAAGCCTAAAATCGAGTGACAATTGGCATAGTTAAATGAGTGACAATTGGACTAGTAATTAATTGACAAATGGAACAATTCTAAAGCAAAAAGTGGACCAATTAATGTCTGACATGTGGACCAATAGCTAGAAGACAAATGGCAGCATATGGATAAATGGAAGACATGTCAAATGACATGTGTCAATAAAGGATGAAGACATCTTGCATTGCATATATCTTGGGTGGAAAAGTTTATACTGGAACTTTCTTCACCTTCTTCCTTGCCTGTATTTTGATATAATCTTTGCTTAATTACTACAACAAAGCTAACCTTTTATCCTTTCCAAAAATGGTTAAAGAATAAGCTGGTTGTTTTCTTCCATCCTTGTTGAAAACCACCCTGAATTTGTGATGATCTTGCAAGCATGGAGGGCTTGATTAACTTGATGTTTTAAGGTGGAATTAGAGCTTAACAAGTAAGTAGACATCTTATCTTAATGGCATGGTTTAATAGTATGATGATGATGAATGAATTGGAATGAAATATATATGATGTTAATGATGAAATGGGTTATGGAAAATGATGTTCCAGTGATAGTTTCTGGTTTGGTTTTTTATGTATGGAAGACAATGATTTGTGAGCTGTCAATTGAATAAGTTTAAGTTAGAATTGAAGATGATAATTATGAGGAATTGAAGTCCAATTATGGTACAATTGAGGTATAATTAATGGAGTATTATGAAGGTGTTTTGAATTTGGTATCAAGGTATGATAGTTTAGAAAAGTGAAGGAAAAAAGGTTGTCCACGATTGTGGCACTCTTCCCACAACCGTGGATAGATGCATTAGCTTCTGCCACGATCGTGGGAAGGTACCCCATTATCATGGGCAAGGTTTTGACATGGTGATTTTAGTTTTGTGCAATTGTTGAACCACATGAGGACAAGTTACTCTAATTTGGTGTATTTGGACTTGATTAAGGTTTCAAATAAACTTACATTGATGCTTGATAAGTTAATTAAATTGCTTGATAAATTAAAGTTGTTAATTGATGTTATACCTTAAGGAAACGATTGTTTGATATCAATGTATCTAAGTTTGGATTGCATGAGTGTTAAAGAAATGAAGATGTTCGTATGAATGCAAATGTATTCTAAAGGATCTAAATAATACATTAGGAATGAATGAATGAAACTTGGGAATTATATGAATACTTGTAATGCTAGAAAAGAGTTAGTAAATGTATGGTTAATAAGTTGTGCATGATAAATTGTCCTTAAAGTATTAACCTAATTGCAAACAAGCTATGTACAAGCTATGATGTTTGAATGACCAAGA
Source organism: Erythroxylum alaternifolium (assembly GCA_027478495.1). Classification (NCBI taxonomy): domain Eukaryota; kingdom Viridiplantae; phylum Streptophyta; class Magnoliopsida; order Malpighiales; family Erythroxylaceae; genus Erythroxylum; species Erythroxylum alaternifolium. The sequence goes on along the minus strand of JANIIA010000006.1, from coordinate 33,852,473 downwards.
ATTTTGGACAAGGATACATAACCAAAAAGTCAATTTAGCACGCATTGAAACACGATATATATATATATATATATATATATGAATGATTGAATAATCATATGATTGACAAATTAATGATGTGTAAAATATGTGTGTATTGTATGAAGATAGATACATAACCAAAAATGTACTATGATGTATTATCATATCATACCTTGAAAGATGCTATGACATTAAGATGCATGAAAGTATGAACATGTGATGAAATGAATTGAGCATAAGAATTTGTTTATGTTTGGACAAGAGAGAAACTATTTCATTCGTCACATGCACATTGTTAAGTCAAGAAGACTTCACTTCTTTTATTGATTTTGGTGAATGTCAAATAACATTAATAATAGAAGTGTGTGAACTGTTTTGATGAATTTTTTAAGTGCGCAGATAAATATAAGTGGCGCAAATCATCAAATCAAGACGATACTTAAGTAAAAGCTAAATAAGACGGATCAAACGAAGTGACCAAGTCTAAGACATCAAACAAAGCATGTGAATCTAAGCAAATCGATGTAATTGAAGAATGTGCTAGAACGTCAGTTAGTTGGAGTTAGTTAGAGGACTCAACTAATAATAGACTTTAGAAGACTCTACAAGCAGATTTCTCAAGAAGACCATTGGCGAATTAAGTTATAAATATTAGTTATAGTCGTAGACTTTAATAAGAATTTTGAATGTACAAAAATATTTAAAGAAATTATGTGCTCAAGTGCTTATGCTGTGAAAAAGAAAGAAAGAAAGAGAGCAAATACATATGTAACGTGAGTGTGAAAGCTCAAACAATATCTTTTTGAGGGAAAGGAAGGCTAGAGCCTAAAGAGGCTAAGGAAGCAGATAAAGATAATTTTGTGAAAGAGACCTGAAGAGGCTCTGCAAGTGTAGAAATAATACTTGTAACGTTGAAGGAGATAGTGAAATCTCATACGAACTTTGAGGACTGGATGTAGCCCAAGGTTAAGAGCGAACTAATATAAATTGCGGTGTCATGTTCTCTACTCTGAGGACTAGACGTAGCCCAAGGTTAAGGGTGAACCAATATAAATCGTGGCGTCATATTCTCTAACTCTTACCTTTTTTTAATTTTCTTATTGTTAGAAGAATAGATACTAATTTCCACTATTGCATTACTCATCAAATTAAGTGCACTATTTAAACTTGCAATCATCTGAATTTGTCAAGAAAATCAAGAAGATTTTAAAGATTCATATCTTAGGCAATTTAACACAATTCAACCCCCCTTCTTGTGTATTTTGTATATTATACGTGATTTCTATATTAACAAGTGATTTGCTTCAGTTGGTATCAGAGCAAAGTTTCTAAGAAACACTCTTACAAAGTGAGGATAAAGATCCATGACTGAATCATATATTTTTATAGTAGAAGGTGCCTCGGTCTTAAGACCCCATGCATTCAATGGTGAAGATTATCATTATTGGAAGGACAGGATGTGGCTCTTCATAGAATCCACACACATTGATCTTTGG
>JANIIA010000006.1:33809463-33850856 GCA_027478495.1 Erythroxylum alaternifolium | reverse complement strand
TCTTCATTCATTAGTCCATAAAACTGCACATACTGTTGAAGCATATTTAGGAGGCCTGGTTTGATTTCAAATTATGTTACTTATACGGGTGGCTTAACTACTCCTTAGTTAGCTGTACTGAACCCTGGTCTCATGAAGTCCATAAAGGTCCATTGTTAACGTTTTTGGTTTGCTCCGTGGTCTTTTCTTGAAATTCCTCAGCCATTATTGATTTCACGATTTCTTCTTCTTCTTCACGTCAAGCTTTCCTAATAGTTTGTTCTAGTTGAGTGATGTCTAAATCTAAAGTTTTAGCTGTGCGGCTCGAACCTCTTGTGACTCTTGTGTTCATGCAAGAGCATGATTTTAGAGGTAGAAAAGAATGAATGAAAACAAAAAATTAAAAACTAACTAAGCTCCTTAAACTATCGAACTAAACTAATTGCCTCTTTAGCAACAACGCCAAAAACTTGATCGTGATTTTTTGGATACATGTAAGATTTAATATTTAACCTCGATAATCTACAAGCGTACGGGTCGTTCTCTTAGTACTTAAGGTGTCGATCCCGCAAGGAGAAATAATCTAATCCTAAAATTTAAGGTCAAAACAATTCGCAGTAATTCAAGATGTAACAAAACTAATGCAAAAATTTAATTCAATCATGCAACTCAATTCCAAGAATCAATTATGAAAATATTAACAAAGTAGCAATTGCAACACACACTCAAGAATCAACTTAAAGGAACTATCAATTGAGAGAAGGGGGAATTTTCACCTATCTTTAACGCTAACCTAATTGATTATAAATTGTTTGATTATTGGTCCGAGACAATCCTAGGGTTGATTGTTCTCTCTCGAGTTATAACTATTAACCCTAAATTTTAAACCCTAATCAGATTATAGAAAATTGTAATTTCTTAATTAGCAATCTATCCAAAACCCTAATTAGATCTGAAGTTGTCTGATAAACTATTGGGAACCTATATGAGATCTCTTTTCACATAATTACCTATTTGATTAATTTCTCGATCTTATTAAATCACCTAACTCTAGTTAGCCCAATTTAATTATTTTTCATTTGATTCACTTTTTCAGTCCATTACCGAATTATGCAATCTCAGAAATCAATCACAATAAATCCAAATAACATAAAGGAATTAGATTTTTATTAAATCAAAGATAAAAACAACCCGAAGGTATGTTTAGACATCCTCAACATTCATACAATCCGATCATCAATGATTATTCCAATTCTATATATTAATAAAATTGAAAATACACTGGGAATAAAATCTGAATGGATGATGGAGGCAACAACATCGAGAAACCTCCTATTATAGGCACTACTCCCCCTCAAATTTTCTCCACGTCTCTCTTTCTTCTTCTCTTTCTTAATCTCTTGATGAACTCTCTCTAGGGCTCAATGGTCGCTGATGAAAAAGCTCCTTAAACTTATTTGTCTTATTCTTTATATACCTTTTGTGTTTTGGGCAGCCCTAGGATTTTTCCAGGGTTCGAAAGGTCTAGAAACTCCCTCAAAACTTGACTTTTTTTAGTATTTGCGCGTTTGTCCGATGTAGGCCATGATCGTGGATCGTGGCCCTATAAGCCACGATCGTGGGCCACATCTAAGCCTGTTGTCATGATCGTGGCAATCAGGACATGATCATAGGCCGTGTCTTGGGCTCCTGTCACGATCATGGCATATGTGCCAAGATCGTGAGCTGACTCTAGTGCTTCTGTCACGATCGTTGTCTATTGTGCCACGATCGTAGGTCGTTGTTTCAGCCCGAGTGTCTCTGAAACTTCTCCATTCTTCAATGTTAACCCTGAAACACTAACAAACACACCAAGCTACCTCAAAGACATAATAATTAAGCTCAAAGACTTGACTAACCCATAAAACACACTTAAACACAATTAATTAACAAACCAACACAATTCTAACTTAAACATATACTAAACGATTAAGTTAACACTTAAATACGTATCAAACTAAGCCTTAAAATCTAATACAATTCACACTTATCAATACACATCATTCTCTTACTGGCCTTTGCATTTTTTTGTATGGTTCCCCGATTTCCTAGAAAACTAAGAAGGAAACTACTGTGTCTCGGTCCTCGAAAGAAGTGGAATATTGAAGCATGGGTGCTATTGTTTATGAGTTGCAGCCAGTTCTTTATTTGTTGCAAGATTTCCATATTTAGGTCTCGTTACTAATCTCTTTGTCGCGTGATAATCAAGTTGTCATTCACTAAGGGGGGGGTGGTTAAGCAATAGTTATAAGTTGTTATATGTTAGGGTGTACCATCTATAAGGCATTTTCTCTACTCTTTCATTTATTTATTTTCCACGTGAAAGACTGAGTGGTGTAGTAGTTATTCTGTTAGATAGTTAGTAGACTAAATTTTGTATATAACTAGTGATGAGTCATTATTAATGATGAGAGAAAATATTCAGATTATTTCTGATATCGATTTGTTTAGTTATAGGATCAACTTTTTTTCCAAGCTGAGAGTAAATTGTGGAATTAACTTAGTCGGATTATGGTTGGTGATTCTTCTTCTTCTTCTTCTTTTCTTCTTTCTTTGGTAAAAAGTCTCAAAAAAGGTCTTTTCTTAGAAAGGAAGGAGAAGGGGTCATAGGTTAGCAGAAGGAGTGGGCCATTTATTAGGTTCGAGGGTATTCCAATTTTGTGCCACTTAGTCTTATCAATTTATTTGTGTGGACCCTATACAAATATATGGATGAAATTTAATAGAATATAGTAGAAACTAGTCAACTGAAGCAGAGGATTTGATCCCCGTTTCTTTTCCAAAAGGCTTATCACATGACTTCATTCGTGTTCCATACATTGTTTATTTTGGGATGATGGAAACCTAATGATATTAACAAGAAACAAACCCGAATTGATTTGGACAGAAGCGTATACCTTCAAATTTTCATATTTATATGCATTTGATAGGAAAGTTGCTTGGTAGCCTCTGATCATAGTTCCATTCCACATACTAATAATGGTAGTTGATAACATTTGAATAACAGTCAAGTCCACAGATTCCATAAATCTAAGGTGGGGTCTGGACTATGGAAATGGAATGGAGGAGCTCTCCCCAGAGTCCCTAATTAATATTGATGAAACATAATAATTGACCCATCAAGTTTGTATCCTCGATCGAGAACCAAACATTGATAGGACAAAATTACCCTTCATTTGGTGTATTGATTATTATTATTCTTACCTTTCATTAAATTTTGTAAATTTTGTTACAAAATTTATTGAAAATACTATAGATTGATTAAGTTGTAAACCCTCATGAACTATAGAAAGGAGACTGGTCGATTCATATTGATGGGAAAACCAGATTGATTAATTGTTACTGCTTTTATTTTATATTCGCTCGTGGGATTTAACTCTCAGGGCACATGAAAAATGGACTGTGCTCTGCTAAAATGTATATAGAAGAATTTTTATAGAAAATGTTACGGGATATATAATTTACCATAATTAGGAGATGTTGTGATTTATGTACATTATTATAAGAGAAAAAGTAGGAGAGTATTGTGGAGAATATCGTGGACGTGATTCTTGGCTTGTATCTGCAAGTACAACCGCCTCCTCCACAGCCTGTTCACTACCCAATACCGCCCCCTCAAGACCTGTATCTTCGCTGCCAGAATCAATCAATGTACTAACTTCCCCTTCGTCTCCTTGTCTCACTCCCATCTCACCCCCCTGTTGTCCGCATCTCCTCACTTCCAGCGGTAGCAGGTATATGATGCTCACCAATATTCACATGGTCACCATTATTCATTACTTCAGCAAAATCATCACAATAGAAATCCTCATTAGTTGCTACGACGTTAGAGTCTTTGTCCATATTCCTTCTAGCCATAGGAAAAACATTTTCATAGAAATCGACATCACGTGAAACAAGGAATTCCTTTTTCTTGAAATCATATAGCAACCATCCCTTTTTAGCAAAAGGATAACCAAGAAACATGCAGATCCGACTCTTACTAGTAAATTTGTCTCCTTTTGATTTTTGATTATGAGCATAACACAAACATCCCATCACTCGTAATTCACTTAAATCAGGTACCTTGCCAAACAAACATTCATATGGTGTTTTAAAATCAAGCACACTAGAAGGCGTACGATTAATCAAATAACATGCCGCCATCACACATTCCCCCCAAAATGTCAATGGCAAGTGTCCCTGAAACCGTAAAGCACGTGCTACATTCAAGATATGTCTATGTTTACGCTCCACCCGACCATTTTGTTGCGGTGTACCTACACACGACGTCTCAAAAATAATGCCATTTTTCACAAAATAATTGTGTAAGCATTTAAACTCTGTTCCATTATCACTACGAACTCGTTTTATTTTTTGATCAAATTGTCGTTCCACCAACGCCACAAAATTCATAAACGACAATTCAACTTCTAATTTATTAAACAACAAATAAACCCAAACTGCTCTTGAATAGTCATCAACAATAGTCAAAAAATAATACGCCCCACAAGAGGAACGAGTCCTATGAGGACCCCACAAATCACAATGAACGAGTTCAAAAATTCTACCAGCTCTACTACTACTAACCGAAAAACTTTTCCTAGGTTGCTTTGCACGATAGCATACGTCACAACCATCTTTATTCAAACCACTAGAACCACTCACATTAGGAATCTTCCTAAGTACTTTCTCCGACGGATGTCCTAACCGCTTATGCCACAACTCCATTGATCTCCCACCACCAATAGCTAGAGCCCGAGCTTGAGGTACACCTCGGAAAAAGAAAAGTCCATCTTTGCGTTCACCCACTCCAATCAACTGCCTCGTCACTCGGTCCTGTATGACACACAATGTATTAGTTATTTGAATGGTACAATTATTTTCATCTAGCAACTTTGTCACAGAAATTAGATTACAATCCAATTTGGGAACAAAAAGCACATTATTAATTTTCAGATTCCCTGCCAATAATACACTGCCTTCATGAGTAGCTTGTGAACTGCTCCCATCTGGCAAACTCACTGAACAGTTGCAAATGTTCTTCACATCAACCATCCACTCTAAAGTTCCTGTTACATGATGCGTTGCTCCAGTATCTATAATCCATAGGCACTCACCAGAGAGTCGATCTTTCAGTTTTGGAAGGTTGAGAAGATCAAGAATATGTTGCCACTGTTCTGGAGTTATATTTGACAAACCAGCTTGCTCCACGGTGTGAGGTTGCTGCCCCTGGGTCTGCTGCTGTGTCGGGGTGCTGGCAGAGGCTTTGTTTGCCCTCGCTGCCATACCTCCTACAGCTGCAGCTCTACGCCCTTTCCCAGCTATACCACCTCGTCCTCCTCGGCCTCCACGACCAGATCCACGACCACCACGAGGTCGATCCCCCCACCAGTCCGGAAAGCCATGAATTTGGAAACAAGTGCTTTCATCATGACCTTCACGATTACAATGAGCACAAAACTTGTCAGAGTTATCATTAAATTTTGATTTACCTCGTGTGTCCGATTGGACCTTAAATGCCATCATCATTTATCGGTCTTCCTTTTGACCACCACGCAATCGTTCTTCTTGAGCAATATTTTGGTATGCTCGATCCAATGAAGGCAGAGAATCTTGGTTCAAAATTTGAGACCGCACTGAAGCATACGCACCATCCAAACCAACAAGAAACCACTGTAGCTTGTCTTCCTGCATCAGAGTCTGGTATTGAATTGCCAGACTACATCGGCAACCACCACAAGTGCACCCAGTGCAGGTACACTTAGGCAGCGTCACATACGTTGATAGCTCTTCAAAAATCTTACTGAGCCGCCCAAAATACGAAGCCACAGACTCTGTCTTGCCTTGCTTACATTCAGCCAGCGATGTCTTCAACTGGCAAATTCGTGTGCCATTGACCACACAGAATCTCCCTTTTAGGACCACCCACAATTCACAAGCATCTTCATAGAACGTGAGAGTTGAGCGAATCGAAGGCTCAATCGTATTCATAAGCCAAGCCACAAGCATTGAATGAACAGTATACCAATCATCCAGTTTTGTATCATTCTCCTTGGGTTTCTCGATGCTACCATCCAAAAACCCAAATTTCCTCTTTGCTCGTAGGGCAGTCCGAATTGCCCTAGACCATTCATCATAATTTTCACCCTTCAATTGAATTGGTGTGATGAGATTACCCGGGTTGTCATTAGACCCTAGGTAAAACACATCAATCTTCTTGTCACCGCCAACACCATTGCTGGCATTAGGCTTCTCGTCATCCCCTGCCATATCCCCAAACAAAAGATGAAAAAATTGTGTTTTGTGTGTTTCAGGACCTACCAACCAGTCTCTGATACCATGATAAGAAATTCTCCTCAATTTTCAGTATCTTTCTCATTCACCATAACAACCTATATATACAAGTACGTAATCAGAAAAAAAGGAAAGCGTGTCCTTGCAGATACAAGCCAAGAATCACGTCCACCATATTCTCCACAATACTCTCCTACTTTTTCTCTTATAATAATGTACATAAATCACAACATCTCCTGGTAAATTATATATCCCGTAACAGAAAAATAAGGAAAAGGGCATCACTATCAACGAATCAGGAAATATATGAGAGAATCCTTTTGTCCCCTGCCTTTTTGTTGGTTTTCTTTTGGAAGGGAATAGCAACGCTGGTCAATTTTGCATCTGTCTCTTGTTTTGCTACATTTACGTCATCGCCCTCCCCATATGATATGAGGACGTTCATCACCAAAGCTCTGCCTATACTGGAAAATTAGTAGAAAAAACGAAGAAGAAGAAGAAGAAGAAGAAGAAGACGACGACAATTGAGTCCACTTCCTTTAATTCTTTATTGTCTTTTTCAGTACGTGGCAGTTTAATATTTGTATATTTCAAGTGGTGTAAGAGCCCCACTCCCATCTCTCTACTCTGTACTTCCAGGCATTTTTAGAGGCTACAAAAGAACAAATTCACACCCTCACCGCTCGCTCACCCTCTGTGCACAACTTCTCTTCTCCCCTACCCCTCCTACACTCTTTGTCTTCCTTTCACTTTCTCCATTAAACAAGAGCCTGTTAAGCTTAACTCGGTTTTCGTATGTGGGAGACTTGTCATAAATGGGAACAGTTGTTTGCCAAGGTTTGCAGTCGTGTCTTGAGTCTCAGCTTGTTGAGTCAAGGACAGTGAAGCTCAGATTGTCCTCGCCAAAACCCCACTTATCTCAATCCCTTGAATTAGCTTTAAAACCTTGTTTCTCAGATTCCAATGCCAAAGAAATCAAAGAAAAATGTCATTTTGATGAGATCAGCCAGAAACTTCATCATGCATCACCACTTCCTGACTTGGGTGGGTGGAGCTTTTTCCAATCTTTGTCCAGCACCAAACAACCAACAGAAAAAGAAACAACCTATGTCCATCCCTCAGTTAGACGATCATCTTCAAGACTTAGCGATAAGAGCTTGGAATTATGCACTGAGAACCTAGGCAGTGAAACTGGCACTGACATCATGGAAAACAACATGTTCTTGTTTGCTTCCTCGGACTCTATATTAGAAAATTCTCCTCCGCAAAGGGAACCACAAAACAAACCTCGTCAACACTTGGAAGCTAAGAAAGCAAGTTCTCGTAGCTTTCCACCACCCTTAACAATCATGACAGCATCGAAATTTCTACAAGTAAGGCCCCACCGTGAAGAAGGAAGGCTGATAATCAAAGCCGTCCAAGCCACATCAATGCCCTCTTGCTTTCAAGTTGAAAGAAGCCATGGCCGCCTCCGACTGAGTTTTGTCAAAGATCCTGCTTCTAAATTTGACTCTTTAGGTGTGACCTTGACGTGAAGTTTGAAAACGACATGATTCAACATGAAACCCACCATGAAAAAGAACAAGAAGAGGGTCCAGAGGAATCAGATTGTGAGTGTTATGAAGAGGAGAATGGCGGGAATGGGAGAGTTTCAAAGACTAAACAGAAGGTGCAAAGGGGAGGAGATAGAGAAGAAACAGATGCTAAATTGGGAAGCTTTTTGGGTGGCTACTTAAAGAAACGAATAATTTCGGATGTCTAACCAAAACCCTCTAGCTATTAAAAATCAAATTCTGCGTGTCCTTTCTCTTCTTTTCTTTATGATGAATTACGCTTTTGGTTTATTTTTCTCATTTATAATGTTGATTCGCCTTTTTATGCAAACCCGCGCTTGTGGGTATGTTATTATTGTTATTTGTAGCTGCTATCCCCCTACTCCCAGAAAGCATGTTCACCTTAAAAAAGAAAGAACTAGAATCAAATGAACATGAACTTGGCTTAATTGAAAAATAACATAAGTTATTTTACCTGAACAATTATTCAGATTAGATGCTCTTTCTAATAATATTTATTTAATAGCTTCTATTTCGTTAGGTTTCATTTGCCACAAGAAGAAACAAAGTCATATAAGCTTTTATGTTGCCTGAATAGGACAAGTTTGGTGTCCTAAGCACTAATCTCACTTCACATGGTCTGAGGTATTTACGATGGAGGGTTGAGAGGAGTGGAACGTATGCCATCTAGTTATTGTTTGGTGATTGCATACACTTGATGATTTTTATAATTCAATCCTTAGATACCAAAATTTACTGCAAAAATGAATGACGAGAGTTTTCGGTTGTGGATAATATTTAAAATATCAAATTCTTATCTCTTTGGACACAGATAAGTAAGCATGTCAAAAAAGGCCCGACTTGCTTAACTTGATTTTGACCCGAGTTGACCGGACCACGGGCCAAGGTCGGCGGGCTATGGGCTGACTCGTGGGTTGACTATTACTTCAAAACGATGTCGTTTGTGTAAAAAATGAGGTCGTTTTGGAAGTTTTTTTAAAAATAATATATATATGGTGGGTCAAGTCACAGGTCGATCAGTCTATAATCGGATCCGTCAAGTCATAGGCTGACCCATTTCGACCCGTTAGGTAACGGGCCAACTCATGTTGGCCTGTTGGGCCACGAACTATCATGATTTTGGATCGAGCCACCATGGCCTGGTGTCAACCCGGCCTTACCCGACCCATTGACATCTTTACAAATAAGCAATACTTTTGTGGCGTAGTAAATAACTCCATACGATTAGAGTCTGACAAGATCTTCACATGAAGCATCCATTACTCACGTACGCATGCAAGTCTTACCCTCTTCTCGAAAGTTCAAACCTACCGGCACTACATGGCCAAATGATAAGTGCAAGTTGGGGTTTCTATACAAAATTAATTATTTTTCTAAAACTTAAAATTACTTCTGCAATAAAAAATCACTAATAATATAAATAAGCACGAATGCAAATGATTTAAAAATAAAAAGTTAGAAATAAGATTTATATTTCAACATTTTACAAAAGATTTAAGTAAATCCTTATCATTTTCTCGTAAACTACTTAATATTTATTCCACCACGAATAGAAGATGAAAGTGGTAATAGAAATAATAGCAAAATTTTATTTATTTATTTTTTAAATGTTAAAATAAAAATCACATTTTTAATCAATGTTTAAAGAAATTGTTTTAGAATTATATTAAGGTCTAGTTAATCTATCTTGTCTTATTGTGACATCATATAAGTTAAACTGATGACCTATATATTAAAAATTGTCAAAAACTTATCTTTTAATTTGAGGTATTATTAATACATTTTAAAATGTTCAGTGTAATACCATAGATAATAGCAAAGACTAAGTTGAACTTTTTCAAAAAAGGTTAAAAAGTTGTTGGTACCTTGTACTAAAAAGAACTATGTAGGTTCTCTCGATTGCAGATTATTTTTCACAATTTGTCACTATTATGTTTTCTCTGAATTACTGATCGTTTGACAGAGTATTGTACTTTATAAAGAATGGAGATCCTCTTTGCATCACTTGAGTTGGATGTTTCAACATGTAATTGACTAGGTAGTTTTTCTGGTGAAATTTTAAGTGACAAACCTTTGCCTATATTGAGAGATATATACTAGGACAGTTGCCTAGTTGATACTTGCTTGAATAGATTATTAATCTTTGACCTTTTAAAGAAACATATAATATAGAGCTATAATGGTAGAGAAAACAAAAATCATGGTGTATAGACTTTTCTTAATTCATGGTATGCCACATATAGGTTCATGTTTGGTGTTGCATAAAACAAATAAGGTTTCAATAACTCTCAATATTGTTCATTCTTAATATATATCTTCAAACAACATGATGTGGATAGTCATCTTAGCCAACCAAATCCTTACTTTTAACTTTTTTGGTATTGAAGAAATTTATGGTTCTTAACTTATTTAAGATCTCTTTTAGATATATATTCTTAACAGACTCAGTTTATTTCATATACATGTTAATTACATATAAATCGTTCCCTTACCATTAAACTCCTAAAAGTATTTAATATACAACAAGATTTGCAAGCCTTACCTAGAACTTTCTCTTATTTAGGATAAACAAGGATATTTTCATAGAACAATATATTAAGTAAGTGATGCGTGTCGAATACATCAAAAATTAAAACCTAACTTTATAAGACTAAATTCATATAATGGTGAATAAGGATCATATCTACAAAGAGCATGTGTTTAGCTTTTTCAATGAATAAACCAATGTTTATGTGTTTGGCTTTTTCAATGAATAAGTGTTTAGGATTTGCGAGATTTTGGTTGAATTCGATTAACATAATAATGTAAAACTAAACTATTGAAGGTAAATCAAATCAAGAGTACAAAAGTGATGAAATTGACAATTAGGTTAAATCCAGTTCTTAGCTTAATCTTAACCTTCACACGAATGAGCAAAATCAATCATCATGTTATTCTCAAACCTCTCCTTGAAAAATTTAACCATAGGTTAATAAAAAGCTTTGTTAACCATAATTTTTCCTTATGTTGTTTCTAATCAAAACAAGCTCTTTAATTAGGTCTAGCTATCAAACAACCTAGAATAAGCTCTTTAGAATTAGTGTGACAACCGCATTATGTAATAGGAAAATAGGTTAATCTCGACAACAACCACTTAAGCTTAGGTCATTTAACCTATGTTATGTTATCCCTAATGATACACAACCATTAGTTTACCACAAGTGAATCATAGTTACAACAATTACATATTGTAATCTAGATTCTAGTAATGAGTTCATACATAAATGATCTAATTGAAGTTTTCAAATCATTAATATAAAGTACCAAAACATTAGTCATAGAATAAAATAATCGATTCCAAAAGAGAGTGAGAACAACACTACTAGATTAAGAAATATCTAAACATGTTCGTCAGCCTTAATATCTCCTTTGAATAAGAAGGATAAATTTTAGCTTGTCATTACTCTCCTAGAGGTAAGAAATTTTCTCCCTTTCATGTCTCTAAACTCTTTATAGCTTATTTGGCCTCTTAAATGCCCTTTTATAGTAAAAAGTAGTGTTCCATCACAACATATGGTCATCTATATAGGTATGTAGGTGTTTGTGTATGTCATTTTTCCTTAAATTTACAAACTTACATGGTCTTGGTAAGCTATAAGGCCACTTACATAGCCATGCAAGTCCACATATGACTGTGTGGGTTGCTACATAGTCGAGTAAGTCAACAAACAATGATGTTGGTTATAGGAGAGGCTAAAATTGCATTTCTAGGTCTTACACGGTTCAAGTGAGTTACACAACCTCATATATGGTCATGTAAGTTACAATAACTTCATTTGTTTCATTCCTTGTCCCATATTCACCCTAATTCATCTCCTTCTTATTCCAAAAAGGAAAATAAGATTGAAAGTCAATAGGATAGCTCCAAGGATATGTTTTTAGCCCATTTTGGTTCTTGTTTTTCCAACTTGTAGCTGAAACAAAATATGAACCAAAGTAAGTATCTTAAGCACATTATAACATTAATTAATAAGCAATAAGGAGTAAATATATAGTCAATCAAACACTTATCAAGTTACCCCATACTTAACTTTTGACTGTCCTCGGGCAAAAATAAAACCAAAAATCAAAATCAAAAGTAAAACACTTCCTCATTTTTCATATAATTTAAGAATACATAGCCATAAGGAAATAAGAATAGCTTTCAAAACCATAACAAGATTTAAACATTCAATTTTTTTACTATGATCAATCAACAACTATTCCACTCAAAAAACTGGGCAACTTAGTGGCAGACCTTGACAAGTTGTGTTTAATAATATGATAAATCTATAAGTCCATAACACCTTTAATGATCAAGACATTCCACGACTTTGCATATCATTTCAGTTCTCCGCCATTAAAGATTCATATGTTTAATCATGAATCAACAAACTTTTCAAGGTTTTAATGGGGAAAAAGTTTAAAGTGAGAAGTATCTGGATCATGTAGTTCAAAAGTCATCAAACTAGTAAAACAGGAAAAGCACTTAAGGGAGTATCAAGTGCAAAAATTAACATCAACACAAAACTGGGAATCATCAGCTATAATGAATTCAAAAACTCTATTTCACAACTTAAATTAAATCCTTCACACTACGAACCATATAAAGCAATAAAGCATAAAAAAATAGAAGAATTCACTCACAAAAGTTAATGGTAAATGATACATTATAACTACAAAAAGTGACTCTTCACAACATCTCTCTTATTTGCATTATAATCAATTCATGCATTCTACACAACTTTTAGAGGAAACACTAACATGCATTACTTTGATTAAAAAATGAATTTTCTCCTCGATAACATCTTTTCTCTTTTTATTTTTTATTTTTTCCTTTTTAGACAAAAATTAAAAGAAAACTACATCAATGATGTAATTCATTGATAAGAGATAAACATCACATTCCATCAATTATAACTAATCCGCATATATCCACACCCCCACATTTATGCTCTTGTGCATCTATAAACGTCAATAATTTCAAATGTTCCACTAGCTTTAAGCCTTAGGTAAGACATTTGGTAGGTTAAAAGCTCATAATGTGGTTAGTGATCACTGTGGTATCCTAAAACTTGATTTTTTATGCCCATTGTTAAAGCATTATTCTTTTTCATATGACATTTTTGCTTTATTGGGTAGAATGCTAAAAAATAAAAGGCTAATAGCTTAAGGGGCTTAACAAAAGCATAAATCATGTCATTGGTAGGCTATTTGGCCAATGCAGCTAATAGAACAAGGAATGCCTATACCATTTTGGTGTGTGTCAAACAAGCCAAAAATAATTAACCTACTCAAAATATTATGTAGCACGGTAGAGTAGGGTCGTCTATTTAGGAAATTGTGGTTTATCTCTTTTAAACAAATAAGTAAAAAAAGCATTTGAAAATTATGTTAAAATGCAATATTAAAAATAACAAAAATGAATTGATTTGAAATTCAATAAAACAAACTTCTAGTTAAAGGAATTTATTTTCACCTTGATTCATGCAATTGATCATTGATGCAAAAGCAATTCAACACATTTTTAAATAAATTGGTTCTAGTTCTTAAGAAAGATCAATAATAATCAATCTTTCATTACCTTGTAGGGTAATCACGAACAAATTGAATAATTAGTCCCTAATTAAAAGACAACCCTAGAGACAGCTTGTAGGATTTAGCATTTCGATAACCTTAAGATCCAGAAAGACACATTTCTAACTAACAAACTCAATAGATGATTTATTACAATCAGATTAATTAATTCCACTGCATAGATTAAACTTCTTGATGAGGAAATAAAATTATGTCGACTGCGACTTATTAAAACCAACTATCAATTATAGTTTTATTGTTTTAATTAACAGTAGAATATTTCAGGATTATTAAATATATGCATCTATTCATTAAAACCCAAACTATCAGTTTTAACATAATAAATAATGTTTTGGTGATTTATTAATTTTTTAGAAGAGAATTTTGTATATCTCGTCCAGATTTAAGATTTAATTAGGTTTTAGATATTTGCTTTTGTTTTTCTTTAGAAAGTAGTGTATTTATATGAAAAATACTGGTTGATTAAGTTAATTCTAAATTATCTATGTCTAATATAGTCTGATTTTCAGTTTATGTATCTTTTGTTATTGTATCTTCCATTTTATTGATGTTGTAACATATGGTTTTATAAAGTATTAGTTAAAAAATTTAATTCTATTTGATAAAAATTGTAAAGATTCTGGCCTAATTCTAATCTTTCTTTTACAGCGTTGAGTCCTTCAGCATTACTGATCATAAATCGTAAATAATTATATCTTTGTTCATAATATTCTTGTTCAGTTTTATATTGATTGGCTAGATTGGTAATATACTCTATATGTTCATGTAATTGGTAACAGAAATGACAAGTCATATTATTCATAGAGATGTTGTAAATAATGTTCCTTGAATTGGTTATATAAATATTTAGCATCTTCTTTTTCTAACTTATATACTTCATAATGTGAATCAATTTTCTTTTGGGCATTTTGAATGTCTTCACTAGGGGCATTTATAGACTGAAAAAACTTATACATTGAAGTAGCAATTTGAATAAGTTGTCTATTAATGCCTAATTTATTTTCGTTATATCTTATAGATTGATGAAGTATTTTACAAAGAGTACAAACAGGCATCTTATTTTAATAATACGTGGGTAAATAAAAGGGATTTTGTATTTTATATGGTTGTTTATTACAAAGATAAACATATTTAACTAAACATTGTGAAATAACTGAATTAAATCTAGATCTGAATTAATCGTGGAATAATAAGCAAATAGAGTTAGGATTTAAATTGGTAAAAGAAATAGTTAAGAATATAAAAATGGGTAGACATGCATAAATCATTATTAAATAAACATAAGAAATGAGAATTTAGAAAATAATTATTATAGACAGCATAATAAGATGAATTAACACAAATTGTTATAATTAATATCAGGAGAAAATATTTTATCAAAGAGATATTGTCTAAGTATGGTATAAATCCATAAATTGTTATTCTATCAAATAAATCAAGTAGATCATGTGTATTTAAACATACATGACTAATAATTATCATGAACAAACAAGGTTGGATATAATAAACACTCAGTAATATTTGCATAATAAACAATAAAATAATAGCCATAAAAGCTTTTCTTAATATTGATACAAAGATGATTATTTAGTGATAAAACAAAAACAATTTGCAAACATACCTAATTTGCTTTTTTCCTTTTGAACGACAATCTGTAGGCTAGAAATTGGAAGGGGAAAAAGGTAAGGAACAAAAATGTTATTTATTCATAACGATGATGGATACAAGCATTCCTCATATAGGAAAATGGTTGGCTCATTACAAGAAACCGAAGGAATCGGTTAAAGCACAACCGTCCAAACGAAAAGAAAAGACTAAAGAAAAGATAAAAAGAAAAAAACAGTAAAAGCTAAAAATAGTCAGTGGCCAATAAAGGGCCTACATACTTTGGATGGTTTTTGCTTTTGCTTTACAGCTATTCTTCAATTATTGCTTCGATGGAGCCAGATTCATCTTTGTTAGTAGATGTTGTTGAGCAGTATTAGCATTTGTGTTGAGTGTGATTATTGAGTTGCTAGCAGATAGCATACTTCCATTGGTTTGATAATTCAGTGAAAATTCCTCCCATGGTTAAAAATGGATGTTCAAACTGTCTAATAATTTGTAGAGCCTCCGGTGATATAGGGGCTTTGTAGGTTGAAGTCATGACGATATTTGATCCTTTATAATTAACCTTGAGTAATGACTGAGAAGTTATTCTGATGCATTGTTGATACGCACCATCTAGACAATGGGGGTTAAATTGGTTAATTAGATCCCATTTAAAATCATGTTTAGGTGATTCACCAATTGGGGATACATGCCATTACTTACTTCGATTTGGATAAATGCGAGTCTTGATATTTTGATTTCAGCATCTTTAAGGTTCTCGGTTTCTTTAAAGATTGAGTAGCTACTGAAAACTTTGATAAATACTTCCCGCTCTTTGGCAAAGTGGTGGCGATAATTTTTCACTGCTTGGATAAAACCTGTAGGAAATTCTGAATGGATGTTAAGATTAGTGAGGTAGATAGTGTTGATTAATCCACTTTGAAAATATAGATATGTAGTTAAGGGATCTGCTTCAAGGAAGATAATCGCCTTAGGTCCATAATGTCCTCTATTTTATGGATAGTACTAGAATATTTTTTGATCTTCTTTACAGTTGTTGAGGGCCTGAAAATAGACACAAAACATTTCTGATGTAAGTTTCCTCATTTCGTCTTTTAGTGCCTTGGTGGGTAATGTGTTGATTTTATCCATGTTCACTGGTCGTTCTAAAGACTTCATATTTAATTCTGGAAGGGATTTTTTAAAAACTTATTTATACTAAGGTCTTAATGCTGGAGTTTTGAACTCGGTAAAGGCTTTTTCTGCTAGTTGTCTATTGGGAAAACTTTTATGCAGGATATATGGTTTTCTGGTAATATGAACAGCTGCCTTATGCTATTCATCATATATGCCAGCCATTGTTCCATTGAAAATGACATACATTTTATCTTCCTTAAAATCTTCTTTTTTTATGGAGTAATTGGTGTATTGGCGGGTTGAATAATTTGTGAAGGAGTAATAGGAATAGGTGTAGTGGTCTGAGAAGGAGTGGTCTCTGGAACAAGTTGTTATTCAAGGAGAGTAATCATCGTCCTTAGCTTGCTAATCTCTTTTGTTATTGTTCTCACTTAGTGTTAAAGTTTTGATAATTCTGCTTCTTTCTTAGTCAATGAATCTTTCAGACTAATTATGGCTACTTCTATTCTCTGGTTAAAATATCTGCAAGGCTATTGTCAGAAGATTTTATATAATGGATATGAAAATTATATTGAATTAATTCAAGTTGCCATCTAATGAGCCTCCTTTGATTATAATTGGTTTTTATATTACATTTCGTAAATCCACATAAATATTTTGAGTCAGTTTGAATAGTAAATTCAACAGGTAATAAATCAATACGCGATTTTCTCAAGGTTTTGAGATAGGCTATTGTTTCCTTCTCAATATTCAATATTTTGCTGAGCTAATTTAATTTTCTTTCTACTTAAAATTAATCCTTTTTCTTGACATCATTGGAGTACAACTTTGACTTTTTTTCATATGACCATCTTTGTCAGTATTTGAAAAGATGATAATGTCATCTATATAAGCAAGAGTAAAATCTTCTAATCCTTCTAGATTTGTATCCATAAAATGTTGATAAATACTAGGTGCTTATTTTAAACCAAAGGGTAACACATTCCATTGAAAATGTTTTTGTGGAGGACAAGTAAAAGCAGTTAATGGTTTTGTATTAATGTGTAATCTAAGTTGCTAATAACCAGATTTAGCATCTAATGTAGTAAACCATTTATGTCCTTTTAATTTATTAATAATATAATCTTTTCATGGCAATTTATATATAACACCTATAGTTGCTTCATTTAATTTTTTATAATTAATAACCATACGTCTTTTGCCTCGTTTTTGTCCGGAATGATTATTAACATAAAAAGCAGGTGCAAAGTGTTTACTTGTACTTGGAGAAATTAATTGTTTTGCTAATAATTATGAACATTCTTCAATAAATTCTTGTACATCTTGTTGAGTTATGGAATGTTATTTTTAATATTTATTTCTTAGTTAGGGTCTTTTAATTTAATCTCTATAAGTTGAGCATTAGTATTTTTAATAGGATCTAAAGGGCGGTCGCTATAGACTTTATTAGTTGATTCATTTTTTCATTAACAAGCTTTAAAGTATGATAATATGGTGTATGATAAATATGAATTTTGAGTATAATAGATTTTTGATTTAAGGAATTAATTAAAGGAGTTTTAAGGGTGATATAATGTAAATATTGACAGAAAGGATGATATAATTTTAAAAATTATTTCCCAAGATAAATGGTAAGCTAGATTCTTGCTGATAGATTGAGGGTACTATAAATGTATAATTTTCGATAATAATATTGTTATAATAACTTATATACCATAAAACTTCCATTGGCTATTCTTATCTATAATGGTTTATGTAATTTTTTCCAATTAGTTAGTAAGGTTTTGGTAACTATACATATTGTGACTCCAGTATCTATATATGCATTTACTTTTTTATTATGAATCTGTACTTGTATAAAAGTTGTGTTGGGATTTGTCTGTTGATTTGGAGGTTTGAGATTGAGATTCATAATAATATAAAGTATTGATTGTAGAATCAGTTTCACAATCAGATTAAATGGGTTCTAATTTATATGTTAATGCAGAATTTAAAATATTAATTTTTTCATTATACTTTGTTTTATTATTAGTTGATTTTCGTTTAGGACATTCATTTGTATAGTGTCCTTCTTCTTTACGTAACCAGGATTTACATTGTTTTTTCCCTTGTGGACCATATTATCGTTTAGGTTTTAGCTGTCTATATGATTTTTTTTGAAAATTTTTTTTACAAGGAGTAAATGGTTTTTTATAAAATTATTTTTCGGATATTTTTTCCATTTATAAGTTTGTGATCGAAATTTTGAATGTTTAGCTTTTGGATATCTATAGGGTGTAAAGTCACAACCACATTGTTGTGGAACTTCAGAATACTTAGAACAGCAGAGTTGAATATTTTTATGTTTTAATATTTTGTGTAATTTTGCTTCTAGACATTTTTGAGAAATGACTTCTATATAAGCTACTAGAATTTTACTTTGTTTTAATAAAAATAATTCTTCGACAGTTTTATTAATAGGATAAGGTAATTTTTGAATGAAAATTTGAATATACATTTCTTGTTCTATTCTCGTTAGTTGACAATAATATTTTTTAAATTCACAAATATATATTGTTCAAGATAGCAAATATTACAAATTCTCATATTATTTAAATGCCATAAAGCATTTTTACGTTCTTCATTTTCGATTTCTTGTTTATAACTAACAATATCTTTTCCAAAAATTTCTTTATAAATTTCATTTGCTACTGTATGAAAAGCTTATACAGGTTCGATTGCATTTAAGCATTTAGTAGTATTTTTAATTTTTTCTTCATTATCTAATAAAAATTGAGTACTGTCCTAGTAGTTTTATAAGTGATAAAATTCTATAGAATACTTATATTTTGTAATCCTTCAAAGGTTTTTCTAACTATATTACTAATGCTAATTTATTTGACCATTAAAGTGCTATTACACAATCTAAATTTAATATTCCATCGGGACCTAACTGTACATGTTTGGGTGTATATTCAGTTGGAAATTTTGATTTTATGATATTTTCTATAATAACCAAATCTATTTAATTCTTCAGTTTCTATTTGTTTAGATTCCTAATTATATGTATTTTGTTGGTGTCTTTTACGTTTTTCGCCTACCTGACTACTTTCTGCTTAATCGTCTTTCTTTTGTTGATCCATAAAAACTTCTTGATCAGATTCATAACCATAAATAACTTCATCTTGATCATTGATAGGTTTAATAAGTTCTTTTTGAATAGAGTGATTTTTGAGATTTAATTTTTTAATTAAATGAGTAATCTCCTCTAATTATGTTTTTATAACGTTTTCAATATTAATATGATCAATAGGTTCAATATTTTCATCTTTAGGGAATTTTTCTATGTTTTCCATGGTTTTACTAATGAGATTTCAGTTCTAATAAGCTTTGATACCAACTTTTTACCTATTGTGTCTGTTTTTATTATTTGTTGAATTTGCTCATTTATTACTTTATTTTCATGTAATAAAACTTGTATAGTTTGTATTATAGTTATTTGTTTTCGTATTGCTTCATTTAACTAATGTTCTATCTGAATTTGTTTTTTTAATATTTCTGATACTTGTTTAGTAACACTCACAAAATCTTCTTAATATGTGTTGATAATTCATTAAGTTTATTTTTAGTTGTTATTATATCATTATAACTACTTTGTTCTGAATCATTTATTCTAAGTTTTGGTTCTGTAATTTTAAGTGATGGACTATATGAGCCTCCAGGCTCTGTAAATCGAATAGGTTTTTCTAGTCGTACAGATAGTGACTGAAAAATTTTTCATTGATCTAGAGAGGTATGGCTTAAAGATAGTCTTGGTGTATCTTCAAGATTTATTGGATATTTTATTTCAGGTAATTCTCTTAAGGTAGTTCATAAATTGGTTCCTACTTTTGCAACATCATTAAATAATTATTCGATATAAATTTTTAAGTGTTTTTGAATTCAATACTATGGTGTGAATTTGATAAAGCGTAACTAATTTGATATTTAATTGAAAAGGTATATTGTCCATTAGTCATTAAATTATCACGATAAAATTTATAAGCGATGGTAATTGTTTCGTCTAAATTTTGAGATATTAATGGTAAACCTATTTTTAGTCTTGTATTAAACTTTATTTTTCCATAAGCTAAATTACCATTCATAATTATTTATCCACAAATACACTTTTGATTCAAATTGATGCCAGTATAGATACATCAGTTGGTTGCTTATTGGCAAAACCACCTAATCAAAAGAAATATTTATTATACAAGTACATAAATGGCACTTTTAGTTCTGCTGAAAGCAAGTATCTAATTCATGAGAAGGAAACATCAGCCTATCTCAAAACTTTGAAAAAATGGGGTATTGATTTATTACCTGTTGAATTTACCATTCAAACTGACTCGAAATATTATGTGGATTTACGAAATATAATATTAAAACCAATTATAATCAAGGGAGGCTCATTAGATGGCAACTCGAATTAAATCAATATTATAAACAAAGATATAATTATTTACAATTTATGATTAGTAATGTTAAAGGACTCAACCCTGTAAAAGAAAGATTAGAATTAGCCCAGAATCTTTACAATTTTTATCAAATAGAATTAAATTTTTTAGCTAATACTTTACAAAACCATATGTTACAACATCAATAAAATTAAAATTAGTGAATTTATGAAACAATTAAACACCCATGCATGATTGAATTCAAGAAAAACCTATTTGATCTTATAATTAATTTAGGATCAAGACTTCAATATAATCCTCTAACTAGAATTAAAACATTAGTTACAAGCTATAGAGAAGAAAGAGCGCATAACAATTATTGAAAAGTAATTATAATGACGAAGTTGAGAGGAAAAACAACACTGGAGAGCCAAAAGTGAAAAGTTGAAAAATCCACCTATGCATGTACTCTGTCCCAAAAATACGTCTGGGGTAAGTAAACGTTTAGAGTCTAAAATGTCTAGAGTCCTTGCATTTTATTCCTTTTTTAGGTCTGTTACTTCTTATCCAAATAGTCTAAATAATGTAAGAAAAAATCCTAATAGACTCCTAATTGGAATAAAACTTCATAATGATAAGGATTTACCAAAGTTTGAATAGTAAATATTACCTCCAAAGTGATAAATAAGGAAATAATTCTCCAACAATGTAGGAATTTGGTGTGTTTTAAAATTTGCATAACATAGGGGATTTTCAGGTTCATCATCCACGTGTCCATGTGGTATCCTATACCCTTGGCTGGTCATCTTTTGAATTTCAGTTCATTCGCATGCCCACACTCTCTTAATCACTTATGGCTGCCCTGTCATTGTGGCTTCTTAAATTCCTTATACAATTCTTCTCCAATTTAGCCAATTTTAACTTCTTTTCTCCAAAACAGCTCCACATCTCCTAACCTCCAAAAACAATGTAAAAACATCACAATTAAAATAATATCTATCTAATATGCTCCAAAAATACCATAAAATGATATGTCAATTAATTAACCTATCACATTTTCATGTTAGTGCATGTGATAAAACTATGGTCTTGAATATAAAATAAAGGCAAAGTCAAGATATACATGTCCAAAGGTCACATATAAATAAAAGACAATGAGACTAATATAGATGTGTTAGTTTAAAAGGCTCAAAATCTCACTAATTTATGTTTATCCATTAGTCACTACTCTTCTAAAGAAAACATACAATGACCAATCATTAAAAAAATACATGACCAAGTTGACATAATTTTTTTTGTTAATTCTAGTCTTTAATTATAACTATATAGTCCTAAAAGTAATAAAAAAAGATGGAATGCTTGTTTTTTTAAAATGCAAAAAGAACTTAGAATAAACATTTCCAGAACTTAAAATAAACATTGCCCCACCCCCACACTTAGAACTTACATTGTCCCCAATGTATTGTTTAATGTAAGAAATAGAGCATCCAATAAAAATAACAAATGAAAAATGTAAAGAAAAAGGACTCAACTTCCTTTGGGTTGCCTACTAAGTAGTGTCTTTCTTCATTATCGTTGGCTTGACTCCATATTTTCCTTATCAAATGACAAAATTATGGTATTTGTGTAGCACCCCACTCCGATCCGACACGAACACGTATACCATTTAGACGTCCGTGCACGTGCTCAATAGAAATGGCAGGCTAATTATATCACTTTCAGATATCTCATCGCATCATAAATTAAAACATAAATATCACAATGTCTAAAACCCAAAAATTCCTAATTTCATTTCATAACCCATAATTTACAATGTAGCATTGCATACAACTTTTACGTTTGTACAATGGCAACCTATCAAAGTTCACAACTCTATCTATAAAGCATGCTACATATATGAGGAATTAACAAAAAGATTAACTAAATCCTTTAATCCCAGCTGACTGACCTTTGAGCTATGTCCTCTATCCAAAAGCTATACTAAATCTCTTCTAAGCGGTCTTACAAGCTAAGTCGTCACTCTCGTACCTTAAATGTCAACGTTATGATTTTGGTGAGTTTTGTGAACTCAGTTGAGTAATCATCCTCTATGGTTCACTCATATCACACATATCACATCAACACATACAATCATTTAATTCACAACATTTAATTTCTATTGTATCATCATAAAACACTTTGTACATATATGTTCACATTTTTCATTCAATTCAATTCCACATTTCAATTTCAATCATCCAAATTATATAATTCATGTGTTTATGCAATGTTTATGAGACTCACATTCGTTTATTACATTGTTGTGACTCATTGTCTTTTTCACTGTCCCGCATCCGTTGTGGGTATCAGACTCATAATATTGTCCTTTATTCGTTGGGGATATATGACTCATTTTATATAGTGAGCCAGAGACTCTTACCATTGTCTGAGCTTTAAGCTCTTTTTTCACTAACGACTCCGGTCACAACTGCCTTTATGTTTCATGCATTTGTGTAATGAAATGCACCATGCGTTTTCAATCATTATACTCATTCGATCGTATTCACATTCTTTCTCATTCATATTTGTCATCAGACTTTTAGTTCGGCATTCAACATACTAGTTGAGAATCATTTAGTCAATCACATTCATGTTCAAGGAACACTTCCAATGTATTATTTATGCATCAAAGGCCTCAGACATTAAATGTTCGAATACATGCACATCACATAACAATTTAATAAACAAACAATCATAGTGAGATTATCTTAGGTTACTCACAGTTTGCTCCAGATAGCTTATTGCCTCGAAGTCCCAGTAATGTCTGGAAGCGGTCGCTCTAAATGCTCCTCTATATCATAAAAGCACATACATTTACACATTACTACATTGCACATTCATATAAATACTCAATTAAGCACATATATATATATGTTTCATGTATAATGCATGTTCAATGACAAATTCCTAGGTATATTTCCTTAATACACTTTAAAATCAATTTACAACACCTTCCAATCATTCTTTAACACATAATACTCTTTACTCACCTTAATCCCTTCATGCAAAATCAACTAAATTCATTCAAGAACTCTTTTAAACCTAAATACCACATATGGAAACACCCTAACAGTGATTAGCTCAAAAGTCACCCAAAAGCCCACTATTAGTATTAACAGAAGGTGCATGATCGTGACTTTCAACAATGGTAACAATCGTGCAGAAGCATGATCGTGATTTTCATCTAAAGTCACGATCGTGTAGAGATAGAAGGTTTTTCCTTCTGCACGATTGTGCTTTTCACAAAATTTTTTTTCATGATCGTGTAGAAGCACGATCGTGCCTGGCAATGTTTTCTTCTTCTCCATTTTTATCCGAAATCAACACTCATTTTAACACCAAGTTCACTCCAATTTTTTAGAATTCTTTTTCTCAAACACAACATCATTCCATAATAATTCACATACCAGTTTGATTGCATTCATTTATCAAACCTCTAATCAATTGATTTAGCATCTTCAACTACATATAATCATTCATGAAATCCTATCTTTTTCTATAATATCTCATTCTTAGTATCAAAATTTCATCGCCAAAATTTCATCACAGATTTTTTTACACATTCTCTACTTCATTAACACCTTCATTTTAACTCTAATTATCACTTTAATTCAGCTCATTTTAAGTCACCAAAAATACACCCTTTTTCTTAACTCAAAACTTATGATTTATCATTCCTTAGAACACCAAAATAAGACATGACTCCACCTATCTCTTTATCCATTCATCATCATATTTAGAACTCTATATTTCAAAATCATTCATCTATTAAATTTTATCACCAAAATAGCTTCTTAATAAAACAACTCATTCTTGCACCAACTCACAAGAATTTAAACATAAGCTTTTTATTATTGTTACCACCCATGTTAACACAAAAGAATCAATTTTATGATCATTATTGTAGAAGCCCTAAACCAACCGCTCACAGATATCGTCCTCTTTGGGACTTAGCCTAACCAAGACCTCATGGTTTTGGTCTTTTAGCACACTCGCTCGGGAAAACGCATCTATGAGGGAGAGGGATACATATCCTTATAAGGCCTACTTCATTCCCCTCTCTAATCAATATAGTAATCTAACATTCCACTCCCTTGGAGGCCTAGCATTCTCGATGGCCCATAGGCCTGGATTTACCCCCTAGAGGCCCAACATTATTGTTGGTATATAGGCTTGGATCTACTGCCTTGAAGGCCCAACGTCCTTACTGACACATTGGCCTGGGTAATGGCTCTGATACCATTTATAACAGCCCTAGGCTACACGCTCATAAATATTATCCGCTTTAGGACTTGGCCCAGCTAAGCCCTCACAATTTTGCTCTTCCTAAATACTTGCTCTGGAAAACACATCTATGAGGGAGAGGTATCCATAGCCTTATAAGGCCTACTTCGTTCCCCTCTCTAATTAATATAGGAATCTAACATTCTACTCCATTGGAGACCCAGTGTCTTTACTGTCATACAGGCTTGGATCCAGCCCCTCTGGAGGCCCGGCATCCTTACTAGCACACAGGCCTGGATCCACCCCCTTGGAGTGCAACGTCCTTGCTGACACATCGGCTTAGGTACTGGCTCTGATACCATTTATGACAGCCCTAGACCACCCGCTCACAGATATTTTCTGATTTGAGACTGGGCCTAGCCAAGCTCTCACGGTTTTTCTCTTCCCGTACACTTGCTCGGGAAAACGCATTTGTGAGGTAGAGGTATCCATAGCCTTATAAAGCCTACTTCGTTCCCCTCTCCAATTGATACGGGAATCTAATATATTGTAACAATCCTAGACCATCTGCTCACAAATATTGTCTGCTTTGGGACTTAGCCTAGCCAAGCCCTTACAGTTTTTCTCTTCCTTCACACTCGCTCGGGAAAATGCATCTATGAGGGAGAGGTATCCATAGCCTTATAAGGCCTACTTCGTTCTCTTTTCTAATCGATAGACACATTTTCCCGAGCGAGTGTGTGGGAAGAGCAAAACTGTGAGGGCTTGGCTAGGCCAAGTCCCAAAGTGGACAATATCTGTGAGCAGGTAGTCCAGGGCTGTTACAAATTGCATCAAAGCTAGTACCTGAGCCAATGTGCCAGCAAGGACACTAGGCTTCCAAGGGGGTGGATCCAAGCCTATGAGCCAGCGAGGACGCTGGGCCTTCAAAGGGGTGAAATGTTAGTTCCCATATTGATTAGATAGGGGAACGAAGTAGGCCTTTTAAGGTTATGGATACCTCTCCCTCATAGACGCGTTTCCTTGAGCTAGTGTACGGGAAAAGCAAAACTATGAGGGCTTGGCTGGGCCAAGTCCCAAAGCGGACAATATTTGTTCGCAGGTGATCTATGGCTATTACAAATGGTATCAGAGCCAGTACCCGAGCCGATGTGCCGGCAAGGATGCTGGGCCTCTAGGGGGAGGATCCAAGATTGTGGGCCAGCGAGGACGCTGGGCCTCCAAAGGGGTGGAATATTAGATTCCCATATCGATTGGAGAGGGAAACGAAGTAGGCCTTATAAGGCTATGGATACTTGTCCCTTATAGACGCATTTTTCTGAGCGAGTGTACGGGAAGAGCAAAACCGTGAGAGCTTGGCTGGACCAAGTCTTAAAGCAGACAATATCTATGAGCAGGTGGTCTAGGGTTGTGACAATTATCCTTAATCTCAATTTCTTGTCATAATTATTTCATTTAACACTATCCATGAAGATTAAATCATAACTTACTTGATAAAAACTTCAAACTCTTCAAGATCACACTTAACCCAAGCTCTCTTCTCTCACAAGCACATCATCATTTAAAGATGGTATGGTTGGGTCTTTGGTGAGAAATGAAAGAGAGAATAAGATGGAGGCAACAATTAATAGATGCAAGCAAGGTATAATGTTAATAAAGACTGGATAATCAAAGATTGTGAAGAAAGATAGAAGGAGAAGGTCATGAAGAAGATGACAAGTGAAAAACAATAAAATATCTATCTTTCATTAGAAGTAACCGTATAAGGTATATGAGCAGTGGCAATGACATGTGTCACTTCCACTTGTCACTTTCCTATAGTCCATAACTAGTCTATCGACCTCCAATTAATGATCCAGTTATCTCCCAAATTTTAATGAAACTTATCCATAATTCCTAAATTCATTTATCAATAATTTCCATTATCATTTTGACTCTCATTTCTACTACCATTTATCAATTATCCTACCACTTGACATTTTTCTTAGTCCAAAAATTCCCCAAAATTTTATAAATTTCCTAAATTTCACCAAAAATCCCAAATCCATACTTATACACATCAATTCAATTTTTAATGCATATAATCCACAATTCATATCAAAAATCATATTTATAAATCAATTATACGCAGAAAATGTCAATGAATGCATGTACAATCATTTTAATTTGTAAAATAATCAATTTAATGTGTATGTGTGTTAAATGATACATGAGCATGAAATGCACTTTCTAACTTCTCAGTACTATCTCTCATATACAATATTCTAGGGTTGGGTAACCAGATGTGACAACTCTCCCGTCTTTACAAATTTTGTCCTCGAAATTGTTGCCTGATTATTGGAAGAGGTTGGGATATTGCTTTCTCATGTGCTCCTTTGTTTCCCAAGTTGATTCCTCACTTGAGTGATTCTTCCATAGGACTTTTACCAATGAAATTTTTCAGTTCCTTAATTGTCTGATTTAATATCCCACTATCTTGATCAGCTCCTCGATATAACTCAGATTACTAGCAACTTCATTCTCTTGAGCCAATAATACATACATCAGATTCGACCAATATCTCCCGAGCATACTCACGCAGAATACATTGTGTATCTGAGACATCTTACTTGGTAAGGCTAAGCTGCACACCAGTGGTCCTATGCTCTCAAGGATCTCATAAGGACCAATATACCTAGGGCTCAACTTACCTTCTTACTAAGTCTCAATACTCCTCGTCAAGGCGAGACTGTCAGAAACACTTTGTCTCCCACACTATATTCCATATCTCTTCTTTGCTAATATATATAGCTCTTCTGTCTATCTTGAGTTTCTTCAATTCGGCTTCGGATCAGTTTCACCTTATCCCTAGTATCTTGTATCAACTCTGGACCTTCTACCATTCTCAAACATTCTTCATCCTAATACAGAGGTGATCAACATTTTCTGCCGTACAATGCCTCATAAGATACTATTCTGATACTACTGTGATAATGGTTGTTATAGGCAGACTCAATCAAGTCTAAATACTGATCCTATGCTCCTTGAAACTCTAATACACACACTCTAAGGATATCCTCAATAATCTTAATCATCCTCTCACTTTGTCCATCTGTTTGAGGATGAAATGCAGTACTGAAGTTTAACTTCGTACCGAAAACTGCCTATAGACTCTTCCAAATCCTTGAAGTAAATCTACGATCTTTGTTCGATACAATGGACACTAGAACCCTATGCAGTCTAACCACCTCTTTCATATAACTTCGAGCCAACTAGTTTAGTGAGCTATTCTCTCTCATTGGTAAGAAATGGGCTGACTTAGTCAATCAGTCCACCACAACCTATATATTATCATTTTGCTCAAAGTCTTTGGCAATCCCATAATGAAATCTATAGTAATTTGTTCACATTTCCACTCCAGAATAGGTAACGAATGATGCTTCCTAATTGGAGCCTGATGCTCAGCTTTAATTTGCTGGCAAGTTAAGCACTTAGCTACATATTCTACTTCCTGCTTCTTCATCCCTGGCCATCATAAATGTTGCTTAAGTGTTTTATACATCTTGGTGGTATCAGGATGCATAACATAAGCTATTATATGAACTTTCTCTATAATTTCCTTTCTTAATTCATCCACATTAGGCACACATAGCCTTTGCTTTAACCAAAAGTCTCATCTCTCAATTCAAATTCAAAATTTAGATTCAACTTCAATTTCTCAATCAACTTCACCATTTCAAGATCTTTAGTCTGAACTTTTCTAATCCTGTTATGCAACATCGGTCTCAACTTTAGTGTAGCTATCAATGCCTTATTATATTCTACATTTAACTCCATATTCAAAGCTCTCAATTGAATCAAGCTCGGTAACCTCGATAACTGAATCTGAGCTACACTACTATTTAACTTTCTACTCAATGTATCTGCCACTATATTAGCTTTTCTCGGATGAAATTCAATCGTACAGTCATAATCTTTTAACAAATCAATCCATCTCCTCTGTCTCATGTTCAACTCCTTTTGAATTAGTAGATACTTCAAGCTCTTATGATCGGTATATATCTAAAAAGTCTCTCCAAACAAGTAAGCTTCATATCTCATGAGACCTTAATTGTCTCGATGTATAAGCTATCATCTTGCCATACTGCATTAACACACATCCCAATCCTTGATACGAAGCATCACTGTATACTACATAACTACCAGTTCCCAATGGAATAGTCAACACTGGCGCTGTAGTCATTCAGTTCCTTGAAGCTTCTCAAGCATTATCATTCCATATAAATACCACATTCTTCATTAGAAGTTTAGTCAGAGGGGCTGAGATCAATGAGAATCCCTCGACAAACCTCTAGTAATATCCAGCTAATCTTAGGAAACTTTGGATTTTTGATACATTCTTAGGAGCCTCCCATTTAATTACTGCCTCTATCTTCTTTGGATCCACTTGAATATCTTGTCTATTCACTATGTGACCCAGAAACACTACTTGACTCAGCAAAAACTCACATTTACTGAATTTGGCATATAGCTGTTTCTCCCTCATAATTTGTAGGATTACTCTCAAGTGCTCAGCATGTTCTTCTCTACTATTTGAATACACCAAGATGTCATCGATAAACACTATCACAAAGTGATCTAGGTAGGGCTAAAACACCGTATTCATCAATGCCATAAATGCAAATAGGGTATTAGTCAACCTAAATGGAATTACTAAGAACTCATAATGCCTATACCTGCTCCTGAAAAGCACTCTTTGGTACATTAGCCTCTGCTATCTTCAGCTGATAATACCCAGACCTCAAGTCCAACTTATTGAACACCTGAACTACCTGCAACCGATTAAGTAAATCATCAATTTTAGGCAATGGTTACTTGTTCTTCACTGTTACCCAATTCAGTTGCCTATAATCGATGTACAGTCTCAAAGTTCCATTCTTCTTTTTCACAATTAAAAATGGTGTTCCCCAAGATGAAACACTAGGTCTAATGAACCCCTTTTTCAACAACTCTTACAACTAAGCCTTCAACTCCTTCAGCTCCACAGGTATCATCCTATATAGAGGAACGGATATAGGAGCAACACTTGAAAGCAGATCAATTGTGAACTTTGTTTCTCTATTTGGATGTAAGTCAGATAGCTCAACGAGAAACACATCTAGGAATTCCCTAACCATAGGAATGTCCTACACATTCTGCTTAATTTAGGTATCAATGACGTGGGACAAATAAGCCTTACAACCTCCTTACATCAACCTTAAGGCACTTATGAATGAGATCAACTTAGTTGGCATTACTTGATTAATACCTCTAAACACTACTCTCGGCTGATTAGGAGATTCTAATATTACCTCTTTAGTGTAGCAGTTCATGATAGCCCTATGAGCAGTGAGCCAATCTATGCTTAGAATAACATCAATCTCCCTTAGTTGTAATACAATCAAGTCTGCCTCTAGTTCTGCCTGATTAATTTGAATTAGAAACCTCTTGCAGACTTCTCCTACTACGATAGTACTACCTATTGGTATACTCCCCTCCAATCCATAACTCAATAACTCTCTATCACAATGCAACTTGGATGCCATATGTGGTGCGATAAAGGAATGCTTAGATCTAGGATCTAGTAATGCAAAAACCTCAGAAGCAAATATAAATAACACACTTACAGCGACATCTGAGGAATCCCGAGCCTCCTGTATAGTTATAGCATATACTTGGGCCTGAGACTTCAGTTGGGTGCTCTGTACCTTAGTCCTACAAGTAGCACTCCCAGAAATCATTCTTCCTCTGACACGGCCTCTCTTCTAAGACCCACTAACTCGGATCTTAGAAGTTTATAGCCCTGCCTATAAAGCATTACATAAAACTTGCACGTTTATACAATGAAAACCTATCAAAGTTTATAGCCCTGCCTATAAAGCATGCTACATATATAAGGAATTAACAAAAAGATTAACTAAATCTTTCAATCCTAAGTTATCGACTTTTGAGCCGTGTCCTCTATCTCAAAGTTGTACTAGATCTCTTCTAAGTGGTCTTAAAAGCTAAGTCATCACTCTCGTACCGAAAAAATCAACGTTGCAATTTTGATGAGTTTTGCAAACTCACTTGAGTAACCATCCTCGATGGTTCACTCATATCACACATATCACATCAACAAACACAATCACTTAATTCAAAACATTAATTTCTAATTTATCATAATAAAACACTTTGTACATATGTTCACATTTTTCATCCAATTCAATTCTATATTTCAATTGCAATCATTCAAACCATATAATTCATGTGTATATGCAATGTTCGTGAGACTCACATTCATTTATTACGTTGTTGTGACTGAGTGCCTTTTCCATCATTCTGTATACGTTGTGGATATAGGGCTCATTAATATTGTCCCTTATCCATTGGGGATACAAGGCTTATTTTACATAGCAAGCTAGAGGCTCTTACCACAGTCTAAGCTTTAAGCTCTTTTTCACTAGCGACTCTGGTCACAATTGCCTTTATATTTCATGCATTCATGTAATGAAATGCACCATTCCTTTTTCAATCATTATGCTCATTTGGTTGTATTCACATTCTTTCTCATTCATAATTGTCATGGGACTTTAATTTCGAAATTAAACATACTAGTTGAGAATCATTTAGCCAATCACATTCACATTTAAGGAACACTTCCAATGTATTATTCATGCATCGAATGCCTCAGACATTGAATGTTCGAAAATCAGAATACACATATCACATAACAATTCAATACATAATTTAACAAACAAACAATCATAGAAAGACCATCTTAGGTTACTCACATTTACTCCAGATAGCTTATTTCCTCAAAGTCCCAGCAATATCTGGAAGCGATCACTCTAAATGCTTCTTTATATTATAGAAACACATACATTTACACATTATTACATTGCACATTTATATGAATACTCAATCATAAGCACATATCTATATATGTATATTGCATATTCAATGAAAAATTCCTAGGTATATTTCTTTAATACAATTTGAAATAAATTTACAACACCTTCCAATCATTCTTTAACATATAATACTCTTTACTTACCTTAATCCCTTCGTTCAAAATCAACTAAATTCCTTCAAAAACTCTTTTAAATCTAAATATCTCATATGGAAACACTGTAACATTGATTAGTTCAAAAGTCACTCAAAAACCCGCTATTAGTATTAACAGATAGGTCACGATCATATACCTGCATGATCGTGATTTTCAATAATGGCCTGCATGATGGTGACTTTAACCTAAAGTCACGATCGTACAGAAGCACTGTCGTGCTTTTCACAAAGGGCCACGATCATGTAGAAGCAAGATCATGCCTGGCAATGTTTTCTTCTTCTCCATTTTTATCTGAAATCAACACTCATTTTAAAAGCAAGTTCACTCAAATTATCTAGATTCTTTGTCTCAAACATATCATCATTCCATACTAAATCACATAACTATTTGATTGCATTCAATTATCAAACCTCTAATTAATTGATTTAGCGTCTTCAACTATATGTAATCATTCATAAATCCTATCTTTTTCTATAATATCTCATTCTTAGTATCAAACAATTCACTGCCAAAATTTCACCACAGATTTTTCTACACATTTTCTACGTCATTAACACCTTCATTTTAACTCTAATTATCACTTTAATTCAGCTCATTTTAAGACACCAAAAATACACGCTTTTCTGAACTCAAAACTTATGATTTATCATTCCTTAGAACACCAAAATAAGACATGACTCCACCTATCTCTTTATCTATTCATCATCATATTTAGAACTCCATGTTTGAAAATCGTTCATCTCTTAAATTTTATTACCGAAATAGCTTCTTAATAAAACAACTAATGTATACACTAACTCACAAGAATTAAAACATAATCTCTTTATTATTGTTACCACTCATATTAACATAAAAGAATCAATTTCATGATCATTATCCTCAATCTCAATTTCTCATCATAATTATTTCATTTAACACTATCCATGAAGATTAAAGCATAAGTTACTTGATAAAAACTTCAATCGCTTCAAGATCACACTTAACCTAAGCTTTCATCTCTCACACGCACATCATCATTTAAGGATGGTGGGGTTGGGTCTTTGGTGAGAAATGAAAGAGAGAATAAGATGGGGAAACAATTAATAGATGCAAGCAAGATATAACTTTAATAAAGACTGGGTAATCGAAAATTGTGAAGAAAGATAGAAAAAGAAGGTCAAGAAGAAGAAGACAAGTGAAAGACAACAACATATCTATCTTTCACTAGAAGTAATCGTATAAGGTATATGAGGAGTGGTAGTGACACGTGTCGCTGCCACTTGTCAAGTTCATATGGTCTATAACTAATCTATTGATCTCAAATTAATAATTCAATTGTCTCCCAAATTTCAATGACACTTATCCATAATTCCTAAAGTCATTTGTCAAAAATTTCTACTGTCATTTTGACTCTCATTTCTACTACCATTTATCAATTATCATGCCACTTGGCATTTTTCCTAGTCTAAAAATACCCCAAATTTTTGCATATTTCCTAAATTTCACCAAAATCCCAAATCCATAAGCACCAATTCAATTTTCAATGCATATAATCCACAATTCATATCAAAAATCACATTTATAAATTAATTATACCTGATAAATGTCAATGAATGCATGT
Organism: Erythroxylum alaternifolium; assembly: GCA_027478495.1. NCBI lineage: Eukaryota > Viridiplantae > Streptophyta > Magnoliopsida > Malpighiales > Erythroxylaceae > Erythroxylum > Erythroxylum alaternifolium. The sequence goes on along the minus strand of JANIIA010000006.1, from coordinate 33,817,301 downwards.
ATAATCATTTTAATGTGTAAATTAATTAGTTTAACGTGAATGTGTGCTAAATGATGCATGAGCATGAAATGTACTTTCTAAATTCTCAGTAATATCTCTCATATATAATATTCTAGGGTTAGGTAATGGGATGTTACACTTCAGGTGTCACCACTTCTACATTTTTCACTTGAAATTCTCTGGGATAAGGTTTGAGGTGATGACCACTCACATTCAATATTTTCTCTATTTTTAAAGTCTTAATCTCTACAGGAACCCTATCTTTTAGAGATATTTTCTTTCTTGTCATTTGTTTGATTGCATCTAGCAAAGGTATATTTACTTCTACCTTTCGAAAAGTCTCCAATATCTTTTTATCCTTTTCCTCCTTGTTCATCTGCTAGAAACATTTAGAGGGTTAATCTTAACCACATTCGAGAATTCAAAAATTACTTTTGAGCTAGATGAGGAATTTCCCTCATCTCCTAAATCCTTCTCTATCTCATCTTTATTGGCCATTTTCATAAGGTCCTCTTGGGATCCTCAAACTCTTTATCAATCCTTAAGGTCATTTTGCAAGCATTCTTTGGATTTGCCTTGTGTTGGGATGGAAACTTTGCTCCACTTTGTGACTCTAAATGGTTGATAAAAACCACCATTTGACCTATCTAGCTCTCCAAATTCTATATGCTAGAACTTGTATCTTGGAATTGAGATCTCGTCTCTTTCTAAAATTACTTTACATTCTATTGGAATTGCAGAGTATTAATGACAAGAGACTTAACAATATATTCCAAATATGTACCTAAGTAAGAAGATAAGGCTTATGGTCTATGTGCAAATTGTTGTGCACCTTATAGCCTATTTGGGAAGTGGTTTTGTTGCCTATTCTCTTCATAACTTAGGTTCAGTTGATCTATCCATCATTGGTTACAGGATTGAGAATATGGGTTATATTGTTAGGTAAAATTCCCCCAAATAGCATTGACATACTCCCTCTATAGTGTCTTTTTGATCTTGGGATCAAATTATGGGGGATCTTATTAAGGAGATCTTTTCACTACCGTACATAAACACTAACAAATATGAAAAGATCAAGAAATAAATATAGAATAATTATATGCAAATATATATAAAAACACCAATTAAAATAATAAACTAAAACAAAATCACTTCACTCCCTAACAATGACACCAAAATTCTTAGTGTGCATCGAGCACACCAGAAAATAAAACAAAACTCTGTACAACTAAATTTCTAGTAGTAGTGAGCAAGGATCCAATCCATAGAAAGTGTGTGTTTATTTTTTGTAATGAATAAATCAGTGTTTAGCATAGGGGGTTTTGGTCGAGTTTGATTAACAAAATAATGTAAAACTAAACTACTGAAGGTAAATCAAATCAATAGTACAAAAGTGATAAAATTGACAAATGGTTCAAATCCAATTCTTGATTCAATCTCAACCTTAACATAAATGAACACAATCAATTGTCATATTGTTCTCATACCTCTCATTAAACTATTAGCCATAGAATAACATCAAGCTCTGTTAACCTCATTTTTTCTTAGGATGTATCTAGTATAACAAGGTCTTTAATTAGGTTTAGTAACAAACAACCTAGAATAAGCTCTCTAGCTTTAGTGTAACAACTGCATTACATAATAGGAAAATACGTTAATTTAGGAAACAACCACATAAACTTGGATCACTTAACCTTGTCTATGTTATCCCTAATGATATACAATCATTAGTTTACCATAAGTGAATCAGAGTTAGAAAGATTACATATTACAACCTACTTTCTATAAATGTGTATGTACGTAGATGATCTAATTAAACTGTTTAAATCATTCATACTTAAATCTCAAAAAATTAATCATAGAATAACATAATCAATTCCAAAAGAGAGCGAGAATAACACTACTAGATTAAAAAATTCCCAAACATTTACATCAGCCTCAATATCTCTTTTGAATCAAATGGATGAATTTTAGCTTATCATAGCTTTCGAAGAGGTAGGAAATCTTCCCCCTTTGTGTCTCTAAATTCTTTATAACTTACATGTTCTTGTGAGCTACATGGCCACTTACATGACCATATAGATCCCTAACATAGCTATGTAAGTCCACACATAACCATATAGGTTGCACAGTTGTGTAAATTCTAATAACTTTATTTCTTTAATTCTTTGTCCTATATTCACCTTAATTCATCTCCTTCTTATTATAAAAAGTTAAATAAGATTGAACATCAATAGGATTGCTATAAGGACAAGTTTTTAGCTCATTTTCTCTCTTGTTCCTCCAACTTGTACCTAAAACAAAATATAAACCAAAATAAATTTCTTAAGCACATCGTAACATTAATCACTAGGTATTAGGGAGTAAATATATAGTCAATCAAGAACTTATCAGTAAGATTTGAAGGATTATATGATGTCATATTATGTTCCTAAAATAATTAATATTTTTGGAAAATGAATTGAACCAATAAAAGGCAAATCAATATGAATTACAATCTCAATAAGAGGGTGAGAGTTCTAAAACCAAATTTAGAACGCTATGCTGCTTAAAAGCCAATAATTATTACAAATAACCACAAAGTACCATCATATATCAATATAATTTAATTATAAAGAGTGCTTGTCAAAAAGTATATTGATGTGTAGTTTAATACCATTTAACAACTCCTTTGTGAACATCTTTGTTACTGAAAATTTGCTTGTTTCTTTCATCCCATTTGTTCAACACAAGTTAGGATAGAGCAATAAAGAAACACCATTTGACATCTTTCTTGATATGCTAAAAATTGAGATTCCAAGTTACAATTTTTTGCTAATTGTCTAAGAGATTGATGATACAAAATTTATGCAGTATTAGTTTTCATGCTTCTATAGTGAGTTACATTTGAAGAATAGATAAGAGGGACTCTCCATTAGGAATTTATAGAGGGTACAAGAAATTTTCATGCAATTAAACTTGGTCAATCTGTCAATGGTGGGTAATCTATCTTTGATGGCTCTTTACAGAGTAGTGGTAGCTCCAAGGAGATTAAGCTTGCACCAAACAAGCTTATACTATAGCTACATGATATATTACTAAAAGTTACACTGCTAGATGGTCACCACCAATTTCTTTCTTCCATATTCTTTTGTAACAAAAATATGTTGAGTTCATTTTGCATACTCCTATTAGATACTATTGGCAGGATCTCATTCTTGTGTAGTAAAGCATCTACAAAATTTTAATTTCTAGAAATTCAGCCTGTTAAAACTTGTAAATCTCCTAAATTCATTAGAGGTCTTCTTGCAATCCAACTATTATGGCCAAAAAAAAATATAGTGTCCATTCTTAACTTTCTTAATAATGTGAGGTTTGATTGTGCTTATAAACTTGACGATTTCCTTTAAAGTACGTAGCTAAAGTGTTTCTTGTCAAAAGATCAATTTCTTATATGTTGTTACCTTTAATGTAATATTTATGTACCCATTTGCACCATAGAAATTTATAATCTTCAATAAACTTCCATAGTCTCTTAATAAGCATATATGTATTTAACAGTCTCAAGGGAATTATGTTTAACCCTCCATACCTTTTTGGATTACACACCTCAGAACACTTGATTGTAGCTCTACATTCACCATCATTAGATCTAGACCATAGGAATCTTTTAAGCATTTTATCAATTGCTCTGTTCATAGCTTTGGAATAATTAGATGTGTAGTGCAATGTATGTTGATTGAATTCAAAATAGCCATGATTAACTGAGCTCTACCAGCTAGTGATAGTGTTTTCATGCTCCATCTAGATATTTTTACTTATATCTCATCCACTAATGGTTTTAAACTTCTATAACTTAATATTATGTTAGTAATTAGGATTCCAAGGTCATGTAAAGGCAGCCTTTTGAATCCAATAACACCTCTCACCATATGCTTCTGATCAAAGGCACTCTTAGAAATGTAGAAAGAGCAACTGTCAATATTTAAATGAAGTTAAGTTGACATGGTAAACATCTTAATTTACTTCACGACTACTGTTAATAAAATTATATCCACTCTTGCTAAGATAATTAAATCATTAGCAAAGCTAAGGATAGTGATGCCCATTCTTATACACTTGGAATGAAACTTAAAATTCTTAGTTCTCTAAACAATTCAATTCAAAATTATGTTAAAAACTTTAATGATAAGAGTAAAGATGTATCGTGAGATTGGATTAACTTGTCTAATGCCCTTGGAGATGTTGAATGTCCTCATGAGTTCTCCATTAATGAGTATGATGAATGTAGGAGTAGTGAAACATAGTTTCATCCACTTTATGAAACATTCTAGGAACTCCAAAGCTTTCATAATGTGATAAAGGAATTTCCAATCTACATTATCATATGCGTTATTAAAATCCACTTTCAGGTTATAATTCTTTCCAATCTTATTACTGGAGTATCCCTTCATGAATTCTTGCGTAAGTAGAATATTGTCTCCCATCCATCTACTAGGTATGTAAGCCTCTTGTATACTGATAATATAATTTTTTAAATAGAGTTGCAATAAGCAATAGACATAAAATCCCTGAAAAGTTTATGTTCTCCACCTTTAGGAATTAGAGTGATTAAATTTTTATTAATCTCTTTGTGCATTCTCTTATTCTTAGAATATTCGAGTACAACATCATATCAATATCTTCAATGATTGGCTAGGTTCTTATGAAGAAAAACATGTTGAAACCATCTAGCCCTAGTGCTTAATGAGGGTTTAAAAATTTAACCACCAGCTCAATATCATGTTCAGTTACTAGTTTGGATAGAATTTCTGCCTCTTATATGGAGATGCAACCTGTCATGATATTGTTCAACAAATTAACTAAAGATTGAGCATTCATATAACTAGAAAATTAGTCATAAGTCTCCTTTATCAAAATTTCTTTCTTAGAAATGGTTTGGTTATTAATCATTATGTTGCAGATTCTATTAGAGCATTTTATGGCTATATATGATATATGAAATAAGGAGGACCCCATGTCACCACCCTTAAGCCATTCTATTTTGGATCTTTGCTTCATCAATGCATAATCATAAGGTAGAGCCTTTAATAGGCTATACATTGCTTTTTTTTCTTTTTCCCTAAGTATAATGCAACCTGGATTCCTATGAAGTTCATCCTGAGCTAAACTCATAGTCATCTTATTAGTAATTACAAGATGATGCATATTGCCTACATTTTCCTTATGTAGTTGCTTAAAAATATGTTTAAACAATTTTATTATCCACATATATCTGTGTTATTTGGAGCCACAAAATTCAGCCCTGATACCAGACCATAATGCATCTTCAAAATCTAGTACCTCAATAGGGAATTTGTTAAATCTAAGGTAATCCTGAAGCTTACATAATCTATAATGGTGATGGCTAGTGAATTATCAGATAAACATATGTTAGAGAACATTATGTAGCTATATGGGAATTGTTGGAACCACTCCAAATTTGATAAACTTTATTCTAGTTTCTTCCTAATGAAATTATCACCATATTGTTTGTTGCTCTATGTTAAGAAGTTTACCCTAAAAGTAAAATAAAAAACTTGAATATCTGATAAACATTGTCTTAGGTCTAAGAAAGGAATCTTAGCTGCATTAAAACCCTTAACTTCGTCTAGACCTATGATTCCATTGAAATCTCCAATTAACAACCAAGGAATTTGTGTGTGATTGGAAAGTATCCTAATCCTGTCCCAAAGTTCAACATATATTAATTGATCTATAATGCAAAAGGTAGAAATTTCAATAGAATTACTGTTGAAATAAACCATAATTCTACTATTAGGGTGTTGATTATAGTTTATGACTTCCTTTCAATTACTTTTAGGCATTTTCAAAAGATCACAATTTTCTACTTTGGTTTTGGATTCTAAAACAACCAAAATATCTGGCTTATTCTCAATAATAAAGTCTTTGATTAGTAATTTCTTAGTAGGAGCATTTGCTCCTCTAATGTTCCATGCAACAATCTTTATGTTTTGTGTTGAGTGTAATTATGCAATATAAACTACTCATTTTACGCTCAAAAACCACAAGTATATAGGTCGTGACTTGTAGTTAAAAAGTAGACATCGATCCTACAGGGATTGATGCCCAGACACCACTTAATTCAGATCAAACTTTAAGAAATGAAATTGTTTAATAAAAATAATCTGAAAAATTAAATTTAAATTAAAAGACTAATAATGAGCACTGAACAATACCAAAATGCAAAAAAATTAGAATTCAAGAATCTAAAGTCTAGAGATTATTTTTTCACTATTTTGTCTCCCTCCTATTTTATTAATGAAATTGTCTCATCTAAGATTTTCGAATGTATTAACTACCTTCTCTCAAGGTGTAATTAATTATCCCTAATCAAATCAAATGGAATTAATTGAACGATCTATCAACCTACCTAATCACTACACCAATTCAACTAGTTACTAAACTATCCTATTGGTGATCGATTGAATTCACGGAGATCTCTCTTCTAACTAATCAATTGATGTGATGATTGCAAGTCTATAGGTTACCAACTCTCATTGTACAATCCTGCACAAATAATCTTACTCACTCTCTCGATTTGTTGCAAGATAACAAATAAAATCAACAATCATTAAAGAAACTATCATTCAATTCACTAAAATAGGAGTTTTAACAAAATAGTTCAAAAGCAATCCTTAAAACTAAATCAGCCACTCATGGTCTCTATAACATCATCAACACACAAATAATCCATCTTACAAAGATTAGAAGAATGAAAAACACTAAAAATTGAATAAAAACACTTCTTCTCTTCTTTTCCAAAATATGAAATTTTGGATTTTGATGTGCTTTTTTCCCCAATCTTGATGATAATCATTGACTTTAATCCTTCCTCAAGGTGAAAAACTTGTGTTCTTCACTCAAGAAGGCTCTTTCTATAGAAGGGTTTGATCTCTCCTAATCATGGAGGCTTAATTCGCTTTTAATAGTCCAAAAACCTTAAGTTTACTGAAGCTCCGCATAATGAATTGAATTGTAATTCCCACAATTATGGGAATTGACATGATTCCCACGATTGTGGGAATTTGCAATAGATAGTCTCCTCTTTTCTTCTCCTCTTTGATCTCTATTTCAATCTCCAAGTTGCTCAATCTTCCTTCCTATATAAAAATAGTCAATTCTTACCCTAAATTAACATCAAACATAAAAGAACAACAATGGAAATTAAACTAAATGAAAACATATAAAATGAATCCTAAACTACACAATAATCAACAATTATGCACTAAAACACATGCCAATTCCTTAGAAAAATATAGACTAATGCACAACTATCATTTACTTCTCTTATTATTCACATAAGCTTTCTTTTGCATTTTCCATGGCATTTAATGCCTTTGATCCAATACTTACACGTTTCAAATCATAATTAAGCACTTTTTATCCAAACACATTAGGCCACTTCTTATCAATCTAAACAAAAATTCAAGTTTACTTTAAGTATACATGAAAGCCTCATTCCAATGCACACCATTAAAATTCTTAAATCCTAAGCCAGGTTCACTTAGGCATTTTATCAAACACCTAAAGGCATAAACTTGAAGGTCTCCTTCCAATGTACTTCTTCCTCATTTTTCATCATCAATTCACATTATACATAAACAATTAACAATATAGAATTCATTTAAACCATCAATTTCAAAAGATATTCAAAATTTCACCAATTTTCACCAAAGAGAGGGCATTTCAGTTTTGGCCATGTCTCATGCATAGTCAAGTATGGAGAACAACATATCTTAACACCAAACTCAAAATCATAATGTAGAGAGAGATGAGACAAATTTTACCTAAACTTT
>JANIIA010000006.1:33644729-33657424 GCA_027478495.1 Erythroxylum alaternifolium | reverse complement strand
TGCATATATGAATGCATGAATATGATAAAGACACTTTCAATTATTCTAACCCATTCAAAAAGACCAAATTGCCCTTTTCCATAAGTGAGGGGATGTTACATAACTATTACCCGATTTAACTACCGATAATTAATACACAACCTCAAAGTCCCATCCTTCTTTTTAATAAACAATACCGTAACTCCCCAAGGTGACACTATGGGTCTAATAGTTCCTTCAATTCCATAGGCGCCATTCTATATGAAAGAACTGATATAGAAGCGATACCTGGAATAAGATCAATACTAAACTCCGTCTCCCTTTTTAGCGGTAAACCGGATAGTTTAGCAGGAAACACATCTAGGAAATCCTTAACAATAGGAATATCATGAATGGTTAGTTCATTCCAGGTATTAATTACGTGGGCTAAATAAGCCTCACATCCACCTCGGATCAATCTCAAAGCACTCATGAATGAAATTAGTTGGGCTGGCACTGCCTTACTAGCTCCTCGAAATACCACTTTTGGTTGATTAGGCGATTCAAGAACTACCTCCTTAGTATAACAGTTCATTACCACCCTATGGGCAGTGAGCCAATCCATGCCTAGAATAATATCTATTTCTTTTAACTGCAATACAATCAAATCGGCTTTTAATTCTGCCTGATCAATCCGAACTATGCACCCCTTACATACCTCACCAATTACTGTAGTACTTCCTACTGGAGTACTCACCACTAAACCACAATTCAGCATTTCTCTCGTACAATGCAATCTAGATGTCAGATGCGGTGCAATGAATGAATATGTAGACCTTGGATCTACTAATACAAATGCTTCAAAATTAAAAGCACTCAACACACCTACTACAACATCTGGAGAGTTCTGTACCTCTCATCTAGTAATGGCATAGACCCTGACCTGAGACTACGGTTGATTACTCCCCACCTCGGTCTAGACACTAGGCCCTGTTGACTGAGTTTTGCCTCTACCTCTACCTCTATGTGCAGATCCGATAGCTCTACTCTACTGTACAGTTGTCTCTGTCACTGTTCCTCATCTCAATACGAACTGTGGTCCCAAATTCTCGGGACAATCTCTGATATGATGCTCTATATAGCTATAATGGAAACAAGCTCCCAATAACTTCCAACATTGACCACCATGCTTCTTACCACAATGTTCACAATCAGGCATCTGTTGTGACTGCCCTCTTGACACTGATCCTTAACCTCTACTAATCTTAACAAATCCACCTCTTGGTCTAAACCTTGATTGTCTCGATTTAGTATTGAATCAAGACGATCTGTTCTACATTTACTGAAGCTTCTGCCAAAATCAGCCTAAGATTCAACCTGCGTCTTCCCTCTAAACTCCTGTATGTACTCTCCCTGACCATCCTTTAACAACTGCTCTACTCGTAGTTTTGTAAAACTTCCCAAATTAGAAATAGCTATCCTTGTTCTGATCTCTATATTCAGCCTGTCCTCAAACCGTCTACATTTGTCTTTCTCAGTTAGGGTCAATGCAGTTGCGTACCTCATTAACTCATTGAATCTTATCTCATACTCTGCCACTGTGAGTCTGCCTTGCTTCAGATCCATAAATTCTTTCATCTTTCTGTCTAGATAAATCTTAGGCATATAATTCTCTCGAAAAATCCTAAAAAAATCTTCCCAAGTCAAACTACAAGTCTGGAGTTACTGCCTGGAATAGTCTTCCACCATTGGTATGCTGAACCTTGTCCTAGTAAGATCGCATAATCAAATCTCTCATTAGCCTCACAGTCCATCGATCGTACTTTTATGGAATTTCACAGCCCCCTGTTTTCTCAGCTTATCGTATCTTCTTTCTCGCCTCTCCAGAATTATTGTAGGCATTTGTGCAAACACAAGTACAAGAGATTCCCTATTCACTCCTACAGACTTTATTTCAGTTGACTCTCCAAATTCATCTCTTACAGCAGATGACCTATAACAAAATACTAGTGATTACTATCCGAATCTCTCACTCAATATCATGTATAAATGTCCTTATATGTCCCTATGGATGCAAATCATGCTTTGATACCCAAAATTGTCACATCCTACCACCATAGAGTACATACCCAAACATCCAGAGGATATTCAAGTACATATCCTATGACAATGGAATCCTAGATCAAACCTAATCTCTTAAATGGCATCATAAAGAAAACACAATACTTAAAATCTCATCTCTTCATTTCATTCATAAAGTTCTACATAGTAGACATTAAAACCAATATTTACAACCTTTATATACAAGTTCTACATGACATATGTAAACTACTTAAAAACAGCTACAACTCCTCAAATGCTAGCTAATAGACCTTTGAGCCATGTCTAATTCAAAATGTTCTTCTAGAAGTTTTTAGAAATCTAGGTCTCCTGTCTCGTACCTGAAACGCCACATTGTAATTTTCAATGAGTTTTGTGAACTCAATGAGCAAACCATCATTAATGATCTCACTCTAGGCAAACACACAAATATCATACAACCAACCAATTTCACAATATTTTCCATCACAATAAGACATAATGAATGTCATACACTTCACATACATTCTTTCAAAACTTGTACAACCCAATCAATCAACCCAATCAATCACGTTATCATGACATATCACTTTAACATCACAACTTCAAAAAAGATTTCACAAGCATATATTTCATAATCACAGATACACAAATGCAGATGCATATGAGACTCTAGATTAGTTATTATTTGTTGTGACAGAGTGCCTTTCAGATACAGATACTGGCCCATTGGGCTCATTCAGATACAGAAATCATGGAATAAAGCTCTACATGCAGAATTCTGAGCTTATAGCTCTTTTAGACTAGTTACTCTGATCACAACACCTTTAACTGATCATGCATTTAATGAAATGCATCAAATAACAGAATATGCCGTAATTAACAATTGCTTATGATGCACAGATAGAATCTTATGTTCATCAGACCTCAGTCCAGCATTCAACTTTCATTGAGTAATTAGAATTCAATAAGAGTTCAGTAGCAAACAGATATTATTCAAATTTCAGATGTAAATAGAACACTTCTAATACATTCCCGAATATCAAACTCCTCAGACCTTTAAAGTCCGAAATTCATATACAGATCACAAATAGTTCAATAATTGGAAGTTAAACAGAATCAATCAATTAATCGTAGGAAGATCATATAGGTTGACTCACAAATGCTCCCTTTAGCTTATTGCCTTGAAGTCCTGGAAATATCTGAAAGCGATCGCTTGACGTGCTCCTCTATATGCAATCATATACATTTATATATCACTAATGCGCATTTTCATAAGAATAATCAATCATAAATACATTTATGAATGTATCATGTATCATGCATGTTCAATGACAATTTCTCGGGTGTGTTTCTTTAATACTCTTTATAAACAATTTACAACACCTTCAAACATTCTTTTAATCCTTAATACCTTTTTTTTCACTTTAATCCTTTCATTTAACATCAATTAAATTCATTTAAGAACTCATTTAAACCTTAATACTTATATGGAAACATCCTAGCCTTTATTAGTCAGGAAAATCACTCAAAAATAACACCCTTTGCATTTCCTCTCTGGTCACGATCGTGCACTTTCCTCCTTTCTCAGCAGAGTCGAAATCGTACAGGTGCACGATTGTGACTTCCATCTTCTTTAGCAAGGGGTCACAATCGTGCAGATACACGATCGTGTCCTGCTGTGTTTTTCTTCCTCCTTTCTTTTGTTTTTCCGAAACTCACATACATTTTAACACCAAGTTGACTCCAATTTTCTATATTACTTTACCACGAACATAACATCATTCCATACTCATTCACATACCAATTTTCTTTCATGAAATTATCAAACTCTAATCAATAGATTAAACCTCTTCAACTACATAATATCACTCATGAAACCTATCCTTTTCCATAACATGATACCCATTTTATCAAACAATTCATTATCAAAATTCTATCTTTACAGTTGATGATCTCTTCATTTTTACTTTAGTTTCAGTTTAATAACATCAATACACAGTTCAACAATTCAAGATTATTCATAAACCCCAAAACAATAACTATTCCATACATCTCCATATCACATGTTCTACATTTTTTTCCAGATTTTCCTAAGTAAATTTTGGGTGAGATTTGTATGACCATTATGACCTAGACAATGAGGTATTTAGACAAAACCTTCTCCTAATCAAATGTTCCAAAATGTTTTAAGTGTCTAATGACATAAATTTCATGCATTTTGGTTCAGTATCATGCAAGTTATAAACAAAAATCTACAGACTATTTTCATACCTCGGCAGAACACAATTCTCAACGTCAAGCCAAATTTCAGGACTTTTAAGGATAGATTTCAAATTTAATTCTTCCATGAAAAATGTATCCATATGTCTCTAGTTTACTCTAAATCAAAATTCATCTAATTTGGATATTCACAGATCAAGTTATGATCAAAATACAAATGCATGTTTAGTAAAAACACTACATATAACATGCTCCGGCTCACTTCATTGCTAAAATCCTTCATCTTGTTAATCATATCACCAAATTTGCTTTTTCCTTCACCACCCACACATGCATCCACACCATTCAAGCATGCATCAATCCATAAACATGGAAACATACACCACTCACGCATGCATCCAATTTACAAAAATTAAAACCTCTTATTAATATCATTTACAGTACCCATACAACTTTAAGCATCACTTACTTGCTTCAAAAAAAATTCAGCAGTTGAGAGGGGTTAGAAGAGATTTCGATGGATGGAAAAGAATAAAGAAACAACATATGGTTTAAAGTGGTTTCTTTGTAAGATGTCACGTTGATGAATTAACCAAAAACCAATATACAAAAATGAGCAAAGATGGTGTTTCAGTGATGGCAAAGCAAGAAGGAAGGTTTAGATGATTCGGTGAAACCAAAGAAAGGACCTTCAGAAACATATTTCCTAAATGACTAGGTGGCTTAACTTAGCTTTGTCATGTGTCTCTAATGTATGTCTTGCATTTGTCATCATGTGAAGCTACCAAATGTCACTTAGCTATTGCTCCACTTATCACATAGTAATTTATCCAATTATCACACATTCACTAGTCCATTTGTCACAATTCTATTTGTCTTTTATTTCTATATTTCTCCTAGTCTAAAATACCCCAAATTTTTGATAAATTTCCAAAATATCTGACATGTCTCCAAAAATGTGAAAATAATTCTAATACATACCGATTTAATTTTCAAGACAATTAATCCATAATTCACACTTTAATCACATTAAAATCACTTATACAGGAAAATGTCAATGAATACATGTACAATTATTTTCATAAGTGACAACATTATTCACGTGCATGTGGATGCCATATAATGAATGAAATGCATTTCTAAATTCTCAACAAAACTCTCATATATAGTATCCTAGGGTTCTAACCTTAATCTTAGGATAATGGGATGTTACAATCTACACACATATGACCATTTTTTGTGTGAGCTTTTGGGCCTAAGAGAATAAAAAATACATAAATTTTTAAGCTCTTTGATTCTTTCATGTGTGTTATCATGTATAGTTAGATGATTCTAGAATTTGCTTTTATTATACATATTGAGATCAAAGTTGTTAAATTAGAAGCATTAAAATGACAAAGGCACTTAGAGTCAACAATTGTTTAAGCCTATTTCTTTGAAAATTACACTACTATATTTTACCCCTTAGGAATAATCAATTTTAAGGCTTAGCCTTTTTCATTGAGTATAACCCCATTATTAACCTTTATCCTATTTTTCTTGAAGCCTTTTTATTAATTTGAACCCTAAAAGTTATTTACATTACTTGATTGTTTGAAGTTTGAAAATTTGAAAGGTCAAGTATTTCTTTAATTGTCATATCTGATGGATGCTTGAAAATATTGATTGAAAACAAAAGTATGTTGCAAGCTTAAAAAAAAAATTATAGTACCAATGGATTTATAATGCAAGGACCTATACGTTGTGAAGTAATAAGTTTCCTGTAATGTTTTCTTTGTAAATTTCCTTCAAATTTATCACACTTTTATTATCCCAATCATACCTTACCTAAGCCCCATTAAACCTTTAGAAAGACATTTTGATTTTGATTTTTAGTTTACTTATAAATGGTGGAGATATGATAATATTACAAGCTTATGGTTAAGAGTTATGTTATGCATTGATTTAAGAGTTTGAGACTTTTCACCCTAAACACATGAGTGCATTGAGTGAAACCTTGGTGAGGGTGTAAGGATTTATGTTTTTTATTTCAAAAATATTGTTGATGTGATTACTACTGATACTAACTTATGAAGTTAGTTTTAGGATAACTTGATCTAATTGTAAATTAACTTGATTAATATGATATGATGACTTAGCGTATGGATGGACAAGTTGAGATTAATAAAGTATAGATGTTTGTAAAGTTGACAATTTAGAAAATGGTTTGTTCAAGGACAAGCAAAACCTTAAGTGTGGGGATATTTGATAGATGCTTATTTGATGATAATTATACACCCATATTTAACAAGTTTTGCTTGTTATATCATAGTTTTATTGTATATTTAGTACTTAATTCACTTTAAGGGCATTTATAGATCATAATTGCCTTCATAGACCAAAAGAAGAAGAAGTCAGATGAAATTGTGGCATACAATGAAGTTTTGAAGCAACTAAGGACCTACACAACCATGTACAATGACTGTGTAAGTCTATATAAAGTAGTGAAGATTGAAGATTTTTAGATCCAATCATGTGGAGTTACACGCACATGTATGTTGATATACACGACCATGTATGTTGCTCGTATAAATCTCTGTGCCTATGTGAAATCAAGAATTTAGATGTTTTGAAAATACATGGTCACTCACATGCCTATGTAGGTTAACCATGTATAATCAACCCTAGCTTTTACTATAAAAGGACATAAGTAAAGGCAAAGGAACCGAGTTATTAAGCAATTTTAATTCTTGAGACACATACAAAGGCAATAGCTCTGATTAAGGGATGAGGAAAACACAAAAAATACATCAAGAGATCCATTAGATAACAACTTCAAATCTAAACTTGAAACAACATCCAATAGAAGAAAAAAGGAGATTTAGAATTATGATTTCTTTATTTTCTATCAATTTTTCTGCAAATTTATCTTTAGTTTTGTTTTCTATGAGTAGTAACTAAACGTTTTTACGGTTTAGGTGTGATGAACCCAAAGTTTTGATAACAACATAACTTGATCTTTTATTCAATGCAATTATATTGATTGATTTATTACGATTCAATTATGCATTTTATTCTTGTTCTAATATATCCAAAATATTAGTGCATTATTTGATTTCATATGATTGAGATTGAGAAATTCTCTTGTACGAATAAATCTAGCATAATTGGAAAGAGTTGTATGCAAACCTAAAGATAGGTCGATATAAATCCTCTAGATTATGGTCAAACTTAATAGTAGAATTCACAAATCGATAATAAAATCCTAAGGATTTTAACTAGAAAGGGCTCTGTTAATCAACTGTGTTAATAGTATTGAGAAAGATATTAATATAAAATAGAAATTTCTACGGTATAATAATCAATAATAAAATTGCATGATAAAGGTTTAATAATTAAAGAATTCTAAGGGGATTCATCGCCTAGACACTATTATTTGATATTAATTTTTCTAAGTATTTTCCTCTATCTTGAGCTCACTATTGTTTTTAAGCTTAGTTTAATTTTTAATTATGTAAACTTATCTTCTAATAATTACTGACATATTTGTTTAAATATCTATAGACTTTAATTTATGAGATTAATTACTTTTTCATAAAAAAGTAACATAATGTGTGTTAGTTTTATTATTTCATCAGTATCTTGTCTTGATCAAACTACAACTAGGAATAAGTAAGGAATAATGTATAAGTGCAAATTAAATCCCATAATTATAGTTTCATCATAAATTCAATTGCATTATAATTATTCCATAAATTATACCTTTAATATTAGAACATCAAATTTAATTAACAAAATACATAAAGATAAAGATTGTCTTTATTAATTAAAATAATATTATTATACATAAAATTATAACCAATTGATTGATTGCAAGGGAATAAACTAACAATTACAACATATTTGAGTACAAATATAACTTGTAAATGAAGTCTCCTATGCTTACTACCTTTGTCTTGTGGGCTCTCTTTACTTTTGTTAGTGGCTGCTTTGAGTGTTCCCCTTGTTCCGGTGCTGTTTTTGTTTCTTTCGATAGTTTCTTTTTTTCCGCCCTGTTTCACTTGCTTCCATCTTCATAGCCGTTTCTGCTTTAATGCATTTATTTTACCTTTCAAAATAAAATCCATATTAAATCTGGATCAATAGTTTTTGCTTAGCGAACTTAAGTGGAATAATCGTTAAATGAAACATGGTGGCCTTGGGTTGAGGTTCTTTCATTTTCAGGCAACCTGTTACAAAACAAAGTTGAGTTATCAGTTTCAAAAGTTGGATCTTCAATCCGGGCCTAAGAGACCAGGTTTTTTTTTTCGTCAACTTTTGCCCTGGTTGGTAACACTCATTCCTGGGCCACACCAACATTTTTCTCCAAAACGAGCACTGGGAAGTGGGAAGTAAATTAGCCAGAGACAAAATATTGAACTTTGAAGTCCAATTTTCATCTCGCTTCACAATGTTCTTCCGGTGCTTGGCATGGACTTCACGAAAAGAGCAGAGTACGAAGTAAGTTGCACAAAAAGCAGGTAAGGTCAGTCAGTCCAGAACACAGACTTTATGTAGCTTCATGAACATAGGACCACCCTATAAGGTTGTTCAGCGAGGATACAAGCCTAGGCCGGTCCATTTTCAGGCTTATACAGTAGCTGGCGAGAACTCGTTAACAACTGGGGATCAAAAGGAGAGAAAAAGAGGGGGTGTGGTAGCCTTCTGATTTGGATCAGATGTACCCCCACTGCAGTGGTCCCACTAGCCACATTATTAGGTAGAAAATGAACTGACCTGACATTAGATTAAGTGTGGTCCTACTCAAACGTCACAAACAAACCCAAATTTTCTTCGGATGTTAGTGTAACTCTGCTCTGCCCACCAGCAGATGTATCTGTTGGCAGAGATTTTTCATCAGAACACAGATCCCAAGGAAGCTTTTGTATGTTAACAATGGCAGTAGTAGGCCTTTTATAGTGTAAACAGAAATCCACGCAGAGATGAACGAACGTATACGATCAGCAAAACAAGTGAAACAACATGCTTAGTCTGCTAGAGAGTACGGAGATCGTAATGAGATATCATGTAAACTCCATCTCACCATATGTAGGCAAATTCGCCTAAAATTGCACTAGCAACAGCCGCTTTGTGCTAGAACGTTTAATTTGACCAGGCTTCAAGAATAAAGAATTTAGCTTATGCATTCTCAAGTGATTCAAGTACAGAATTGCTAATATGTGAATTTGGATACTTGTTTACGAAAGGAGAAATATATTAGCCTCTGAGATTTACTTAAGAATATGTCTAAACATTAATCTCAACTTAGAATTCAAGCTAATTTTATCAATAAAAGTTTTGTGGTTCTCTCTCTCTCTCTCTCGCTAAATCTTCAATAAATTTACAAGGAGCTCGATGCTTTGCACTTTTAACATTGTTCCTTTATAAATTTAAGAGGGGTTTTCAGCTTAAAATCTTACGGGAGGTCATGTATTGCTTGAAAGGATTACCTTAATTCAGGAAAAAAAAAAAAGTTCCACTTCCTAACCGGGTACGAGATTGTTGGGAGCAAAATTGTCTACGTTATTGCGAAGGGTCTGGTAAATTTGATTTAACTGCGAAGATGACGGGAAAATTTCTTGGTTCACCTAAAATTAATTATTATTAAAATTAATGATTAAAAAATTTAACCGCTTCAACTGTAAAGGCTTTAAACCGATTATCTTTTCAGTTTAAAAATTAATTGGTTTATTAATTAATCAGTTTATTTTTGTAAATTAATAAATTCTTATAAATCAATTAATTTTTATTAATAATTTGTTTTTTCAATTAAATTTTAAGTTCTTTAAAAGTAAACATAATCTCTTTCAATCATATTTCAAATTCTTTAATTTTATGCAAACTTTATTGAGTTTAACTTTCAGTTCAATTTTTAAAACATTAAAGAAAAGGTTAAAGGTATATTTTTTATATTCCTTAGGATTCGATTTCTTTATAGACCAATCTAAAAATTAGGTATATGCATTAATGATGTAAAAACATGTATATAAAAGAAGATTTAGCTTAAGACACAGCCTGAAAAAGCCTGTAGTTATTATTCTTTTAGAAAGAAGAAATTACAATGGATACAAAAAGGACGGCATGTATTAAAAGCAACTGTCCAAAATCCAGCCGTAGTACTAACTATGTGCACGATGGGGGACCATCTTCATAAGAGACATCAACTTCTTGCTGCCATATCTGTACAGACTACGTATAGCTTACCTAAACTTTTCCTCTTTCACTTTTTGAAAATCATGGGCTTTAGCCTGTTATAGTTTCAGTTTGTGGTGCATGTTCATGCATTTCTCAAAAAAGGTAGTGATCATAAGCCAGATTAACGGTAGGTGATGAGAGAATTCCTCAATTCTCCCGGAGTTTGTTGGTGCAATCTTCCTCACAAGGGTCGTGGGTTTTGCTACCTTCTGCGCATTTTGCAATATAGAAAAAGGTCAGAGATATTCACCTGAACATGCCACGAATATAGCATTTAAGAAATTGAGTAGAATAGCCCCATAGTTCAATTGGCAAAGGTTTAGGTGGTATGGTGCTTGCCATGCTGGCGACTTGCAGAGTGGGGGTTCGAATCTTGGAGGTAATTTTTAAAATTTGAGCCCCTTATATGGTGAGATTAGTGGGTAAGCCCAAATCTCTGGTCAATTGAGGCACATCCTGTAATTTACATTCTCCACCAATCCCGAAGGCACGGAAGATGGGGCTCTTAATATTGGGGTTCTACGTTTAAGAAATTGAGTAGAACAGGTGCGAGGTTTACAACCACTTATATGGCTGATGGAACAGCTCTCAGAAGAAACCATGCAAACCCAGATGAAATCCTCCGTGTCTTTGCCATTTAATTTCATCCGTACATTTGACATGCACAGAGGATCAGCTCCCATGCAAACCAATAAAGTCCTTTTTTCTAATACTAAATGCATAGGACTGTAGATTTGTCTTATTTGCGTAGGCGTTAGAAGTTAACGAAATTTTGGTAGGGGTGCTCAGTTTATCTAAATCAAATATTTTCTAATACTAAATGCATAGGACGGTAGATTTGTCTTATTTGCGTAGGCGTTAGAAGTTAACGAAATTTTGATAGGGGTACTCAGTTTATCTAAATCAAATATACTAGAACATGCCAAAGATTAAATTTAGTTTTAAAAATTTTCAGTAATTAAATTGTAAATATATAACTTAAAATGAATATAGTACTGGTAAGAAATCATACAGATTATTATATTTACTAAAAAATTTTATAATAAAAGTTAAAAAGTTATATTATTTTCTCTAACCGTATCTTAAGCCATGAATAAATGTAAGGTTAATTTTATTATGCATGAAGTTTTGCTAGTAAATACCAAATTACATGAAATACATTAGTTTTATTCCATGTTAAAAAGTTATGTTCCATGAAATAAAATCATTTTTAAAAGTAATTGTATTGAAAAAAAAAGAAAGAAATTCAACCGTACAACCCAACAAGGCTATAATAGACAATACAAAACACTAAGCATCATAACTTCTACGAGAAAAAGTTCATCCTAATAACATACACTACAAAAAAATGACAAATTTCTAAGGAAAAATTACCGACGGAAAAAATTCCATAGTAAATTAGCGACAAAAATTTATTTTTGTTGATAAATTTGTCGGTAAAAATGGTATTTTACGACAGAAAAAATTCGTTGGTAAAAGAGGAGGGAATTTATTCGTGAAACTTTGTCGACGGGATTTAACGATAGAATAGTGAAAGCCGTCGTAAAAATAAGCGACAATGATTCGCAATAAAAATTAGTGATGAAGTTTACTGATAGAAAAATTTTTGTAGGAAAATTCCTTACGAAAACTCCATTCCATTGTTAATTTACTTACGAAACTATCATTCCATTGGTAAATTCAAACAATGTTGGTATTGATGTCTAAATTTAAAGGAAAATGACTTCATTTTATAGTTAATAAAAAATCTAAAGCCCTCCCTATCGTTCTTCTTCATTTCCTTCTTCTTAGTTGCTCCTCTATGTTCTTCCATCTGCGGTCATCATTGCTCATCTTCTTTCATTCGTCCATTAACTGTTTCCATTGTCTTGGAAATACCGTCTCAAGGTCACTACAAGAAAAGAACCCCTTCTGTGACATTTTAAAAACGTCGCAGAAGGTAGAAAAACGTCGCAAAATACCTTTTGCGATGTTTTTAATGTAACATCACGTTTCTATATAACGGGTTGAATTATAAAAATGGGTACACGTGAGAAAATAGGAAAACACATCTCATGCTCATGCATTTGTGAACAGTGATTTTTGCACGTGAAAAATATCTGTACATGCATTCATGACATTTTCCCAGTATAGTTGAGAATAAATGGGAATTTTCGAAAAATAGGCTTTGAGTGTGTAAAAATTGAATTGGAGAGGATCATTAGGGTTTTCTGATTTTTAGA
>JANIIA010000006.1:33618705-33644629 GCA_027478495.1 Erythroxylum alaternifolium | reverse complement strand
ATTTGAAGACACATTATGGGCCTATAGGATGGCTTACAAAACACCAATTGGGATGTCACCATTTAGGCTAGTGTTTGGGAAGCCATGTCATCTTCCAATGGAATTATAACATAAAGCACATTCGCCTATCAGAAGATGCAACATGAATTTGGATGATGCGGGAGTCATAGGAAGTTGCAGCTTTAAGAGTTGGAAGAGATGAGGAATGAGTCATATCAAAATGCAGTGATATATAAGGAGAGGACAAAAGCTTTTCAAGATAAAATGATATTAAGGAAAAGCTTCTCGATGGGCCAAAAAGTGTTACTATATTATTCCAAACTTAAACTCTTTCCAAGTAAGTTGCGTTCTCGTTGGGTTGGTTTATTTGTTATCACTCATGTCTTTCCTTATGGTGCAGTAGGGATACAGAGCCTCAAAACTGATGAGGCATTCAGAGTAAATGGTCATCACTTAAAGTCGTATTATAAAGGCTTCCAAACGGAGGATTTTGGAGCTGTTGATACTGAAGGATGTGACTGGTTTCACTTGATGCACCTAATAGGGACTTGAGCCAACGATGATAACTAAAGGCACTGCTTGGGAGCAACCAAGGGAAGTCAATTTCTATTTCTTTATATTTTCACAATTGTTATTTTTATTAAATGCTCTATTTCTTACTTTTGATATTACATTAGGGCAATGTAAGTTTTAAGTGTGGAGGTGGGGTATATTAGTTTTTACTTTTTGTTTAATTTTTTAAAACCGCTTAAGAAGTCAAACAATGTAAGTTTTAAGTGTGGGGCTGGGGTATGTTAGTTTTTATGCATGTTTTTTAGCTTAATTATAGCTTATGTGACTTTTTAGGTGATTTTCAAAAATCAAATGTTAAAAAAATTCTAGTTTTCTATTGCTTTTAAGATTATTTAGTCATAACTAGAGTGTGAATTGATTAGTAAAATCCATAGAAAAATGTGGCATGTACTTATGCTGTTGTGATTTGTTAATGTGCATCATTCTTAGGAGAGTTGTGACTAGTGGTAGACAAAAACCAGTGAGGATTTGAGCCATATATGGTTGACATATCTATATCAGTCTCAGTATTTTTTTTATGTGTGACCTTCATGACATATACATCCTTACTTTGCATCGATTTTCTATTCGAGACCACATTTTTATCAAAATGATTAGGCATTCCTTGTTGATTACGAGCTACTTTAGCCAAATAGCCTATCCAATTATGTGAATTTTCCTTTGCTAACCCCATTAAACTTTATTATTGTTTTCTTTTGTATAAACAACATTACATGCATTTAACCAAATTCCCTACCCAAGTTTTAAAGCTAGTGGAGCATTTGCTAATTCTTGATGAATGTGATTGTACAAAAGCCTAAATGTGGGGGTATGCATACATGTGGGTTATTTATATTTGTTAATATTCCATGTTATGAATCCTATGTTGATGTAGCTTTTATCACTTTTACTTTTTTTAAATTAAGAAAAGAAAAGTGAACAAAAGTGAGTTTGAATAAAAGTATTAAGGAGGAAATGCAATTTTGTGAAAAGTTATTAATTAATAGTTTATCTTACGTAAATTGTATTGATTGGGTGTTTGAATATATTGCATATAAGGTGGATGTTGTTTTGGATGGAGCACTTTTTATATTAATATGGCTTACGGTGTGAGAGCTAAATTAAGTTGTGAAACATAGTTGTTGCATTCTTCATGGCCAATGATACCAAGTTTTGAATTAATGTTAACTTGTACGTTTGATATCTCATTGAGTGTTACTTTTACTTCACTAGTTTGATGGCTTTTATGCTATATTACCCAAAGTACACTACACCTTACCCTTACCCACATTATAACCCTAGAAAAGTCTTTGATTCATGATTATGCATGTGACTTTAGTAGTGGAGAAATGAAACGATATGCAATGTTATGGACTGTTATGATTATGAATGGTGTTTGAGTGTACCTGTGGAAATATCTTGTTTAAACACCTTTTGTCCAAGTCTACTTCTAGATCACTCAGTTTCTAAGGGGTGATGAATGTTGATTGATCATGAGTAAAAGCTTTGAATGTTGAGTTATTACTTTAGGTTTTGAAAGTCATGCATCTTTACTTACGGCTATTTATTCTTAGGAAATATGGAAAATGAATAAAAATTTTGGATTGTGATTTTGGTTTTGACAATTTACCTAAGGACAGTAAAAGACAAAGTGTGGGGGGAACTTGATATGTTGTTAAATTTTTTCATTTAATATGCTACACTTAGTGATTAATGCCTTAGAAATGCTTAAGACACTCACTCTAACTCATATTTGATTATAGGTACGTTTAGGAAGTAAAAGAGCTAAAGTGACCCAAAAGCATGTTCATTAAAGCCATCTTTGAAATGTCCAAAATAGATTAATTCATAGAGCAAGAGTAAGAAGAGGATTGAAAGAAGGGACAAAGAATTTCAAGTGAAGTCTCATGTTTATACCCAATCAGTTGCTTCTCACACCAACGTCTATGCACGCACGCAATAACTCCTATGCAAGGTAATCAAATGTTTCTTATGGTGAAGCCATCTTCCAGCTGCTTGTCACAGTTTCTTATGCTTCTAGCTAGTTGTCCTTTTAATCTACCAATGTTTAATGTATAAGAAGACAAAGGTTGGTGGATATACTTGGAATAAAGCAATGAAGATGGATTTAAAGGGTGGAGCACTTCTCATGGTCGTGAGAAGCAAGTCACGGATGTGACTTGTTAAATCATGCCCGTGAGGTCTTCTCATGCTCATGAGCGGCCACTCACTGAGTTGAGAAGACCAGTTGTCATAAAACATTGCCAGGTGCTCCAATTCATTCTTTTGAAGTCTTTATAGGAATGACATTTTTAGTGGATATAGTAAAGAAGGAACAAAGGGAGGATCCTCATTCTTAACTTCATCTTTTTTTCTTCTTTTTTTACTGGTTCTTGTAGCTATATCCCACTCCTAAATGTGATAGCCTTAAATTGCTTCCTTAAATTTACTTCCATGTTTATCAGAAGGCTTCCCAAACTTTTCATAGAGAGTGCATTAGCTAATTGGCCCATTTGAACCTCTAAATTGTGAATGGTAAAGGCATGATTGCTCACTGCTTGCTCGAATTTCCCTTTTATACTCATGATCTTATCCATTAACTTATCCATCTTTGAATCCCATAGACTGGATTTGTCTTGCTGAAATCCTAATCGACCTTGATTTCTTATATAATCCCCGACGTTGTTAGAACAAAAGAAATTTGGGTTGTTTTGCCATCTAGTATTATATGTGGCTAAATAAGTATTATTACTTCCTTGACCATATTGTGCACCCATGAAGTTGAATTGCTGTACATTGTTGTTTTCTACGAGGAAACAATTAGCGGTGATATGGCTGTTGTCTGCATAGCTCACATCTATGCTGAATTACTTTGAGTGGAGAGAAAGAGGTGGCTCTCAAGCTATTCAATTGCTTAGTTAGGTGAATAGCTTTAACATGCAATGTTATAATTGAACCTACAAAAATCTTTCCTTTTAGATATGGGAAGGTTGACTATTGTCTACTTCGTTCTGATGTCTAAAGAAAACTATTGATTGCCATCTCTTCTAGTAAATCATATGTTGCTTGCACCGATAGTCATATAATTCCTTAATAACTATCATTGAACCCTACGCTCATGAAGTCTATAAGGGTCCTTTGCTCTATATGATGTATTTCTTCACCACCATCCTTTCTATCTCTTATTGTCATTTAACTCTTTAGATTCCTTATTCTTACCTTATGATGTCTATATTGATATCTTATCTACTTTGCATCCAATTTTTTGATCTCTCTTTTTTTTAATTTCTTCACATCCTTAAATAATGAAGTCAATAAAGACCACTCTTAAAAGCTTTATGGGCATTCCTTTTTACCTTAAAGTGCCTTTCATAAGCATATGAATGGTAGAATGTCATGATGGAAGACGTCTCCATCTTAAGAACACACCTTCTTTTAACTTGATTTGTATAATGGATCCATAGATAAGGACCATCCCACATATATTACTTGGCTTCACTCTTCAATTTATCCATTTGAGCCTTTAACAAACCTATAGGTAATATGCTGGTAACTAAAAAATTTACAATATTTGTATACCATGAAGGTGCTAAATTGGTGGAGAATAACTATTTAACTGGAAACGTTCCTCTTAAAGGGATATCATCCTCTTTTCTAATCAAGTGATTGAGATGATCAACAACCATGTTTTCTACCCCTTACTATCTCTTATTTCCAAATCAAACTCCTAAAGGAGGAGAATCCATCTTATTAACCTTAGCTTTGCTTTTTTCTCATTAAGCCGGTACCTTAAAGTTGTATAATTAGAGTAAATAATAACCTTAGCACCTAACAAGTATGATTGAAAATTTTTCAAGGAAAATGTATCAGATAAAATATCTTTTTCAATTATGGAATTGTTCAGTTAGAGTAGACTCAAAGTCTTCGAAGAATAGTAGATGGCATATGCAGCTTTGCCTACTTTTTATCCTAAAACTACCCCAATTGTACAATCATTTGCATCCTATATGATCTCGAAGGCAAGGCTCTAGTTTGGAGGCTGAATTATTGGTGGGGACATTAAGAGCTCCTTAAGCTCGTTAAATCCTCCTTAAACTTATCATCGAATTAAAGAAACAACTTGTTCTAATAGCTTATATAAGGGTGAGGCTATCTTTAAGAAATTTTTGATAAACCTACGATAAAAACTTGCATAGCCCATAAAAGAACAAACTTCTTACATATTTTAGGGGTAAGATAAGGAAGAAATGAGATCAATTTTAGACTTATCTACCTCTACACCCTTAGAAGATATAACATGCCCTAAAAGTATACCTTGATCTACTATAAAATGACATTTTTTCTAATTAAGTACAAGGTTACTTTAAATACATCATTCTGAGATAAGTGTAAGATTCTCTAAACAATTACCAGAACAAGAATCATAAAAACTAAATTCATTCATGAATACCTCTACGCTCTTCTCAACATACTAAGAGAAAATGCTCAACACGCATCTTTGGAAAGTGGCACAAACTGAATGACATCCTTCAGTAAGCAAATGTACCAAATAAGTATGTAAAGTTTGTCTTTTCTTGGTCCTATGATGTAATAGGGATCTAAAGGTAACCTAAAAGTCCATCTAGAAAATAGTAATATTCATATCTAGCCAATCTTTCAAGAATTTGATTAATAAAGGGAAGGGGGAAATGGTCTTTATAAGTTTCCACATTTAATTTCCTATAATCAATATACTTGCCACCCGATTTACACTCAGGTGGGAATCAACACACCTTCCTAATTAGCCACCATTGTTATTCTAGATTTTTTTTGGTAAGGTAAACGAACCTAGCATTGAGAAGCTTTAACACTTCCATCATTGAAGGATTCAGCCTATGTTGTGTTTGCCTGGTGGACTTAACATCCTCCTCTAACAAAATATGATGTATGCATATTCCTTGTGTATCTATAATTATCCATCCAACGTCCTTCTTATGCTCTTTTAATATATGAAACGATTTTTCTTTATGATCAGAAGTCAACAATATTGAAATAATGCTTAAAAAGGTCTGACTGTCTCTTAAATATGCATACTCTAGGTGGACATGTTATTGTTTTATCTCCACATCAGGTACTTACACATTAGATGGTAACAACCTTTGGTAAGATTTAGGTAACTCTATGGAAGCAAGTTCATACCTTTTTGGAGAGATTTCTAAAGAATGTAAGGTAACAGCCATCTTAATTTTCTCCTTTTCCAATTCAACATCATTAGGGGCTTCTAACTCTAGATGATTGGTCATAATTCCTTCTAATTGATCTTTGCAACTAAACTTAAAATTTTCCTGCACTAAGGGATCAATTACATCAATACAAAAAATAGAACGATCATTTTAAGAATGTTTCATTGCATCAAAAATGTTGAAATGAATTACTTCCACATCGAATTCCATTGTGAGGGCATCATCATAAACATCTATCCTAGTTTGGGTTGTGTTAAGAAATGGTCTCCCTAGTAAGATAGGTATGGGATTGTATAAGGTTTCATCATTCATATCCATAACATAATGTACAAAAACCAATTTATTCACCTACAATAATACATCCTAAACTACTCCATTAGCGTAAGCATTAGTACAGTCAGTTAATTATATGATAATACTTGTCTCTTTTAAAAGGCCAAATGTAAGGCAGCACAGATGGAATGAGAAATAACAATGATTGAAGCTCCTAGATATAGCATAGCTCTTTTAATCATAATGTTACCAATTTTACAAGGGATAGTAAACACACCTAGATCCTTGTATTTTGGAGTTATTTTCTTCTTGCAGACTATAGAAACATTCTCACCCATCATGACCTTCTCATCACCTTTTAACTTTCTCTTATTGGTACATAATTCCTTAAGGAAATTTTCATACTTGGCACTTGTTTGATTTCATAAAGAAAAGTTATATTTACTTCTATCCTTCAAAAAGTCTCCAATATTTCCTTATCCTTTTCTTCTTTGTTCGACTTTGCCAATGTACTAGGAAAAAGTGGAGGGTTAGTCTTAACTATATTGGGACATTCAATATTTACCTTTGAGCTAGATGAGATATTTCTTTCTTCTCCTAACTCCTCCTCAATGTCATCTTCATTAGTCATCCTTTGTGAGGTCCTCTCGAGAATTTCAAACTTTTTTCCAGTCCTTAAGGTTACAGTGCTAACATTATTTGGATTCACCTCAGGTAGAGATGACAACTTCCCTTTACTTTATGATTCTAGGCATTTGATAACCATTAACATTTGGCCCTTCTGGCTCTCCAAGCTTTGGATGCTATACCTTGTATCTTGCTGGAATTGTTTTACATCCTACTAAAATTGTAGAGTATTAATGGTAAGAGACTTAACTATAGCTTCTAGAGACATACTTAAGTTGGAAGAAGAGGTTTATGTCCTTAGCTAAAATTGATGCACTCCTTGTGGCCTATTTGGGAAGTAATTTTGTTACCTATTCCCTCTATAACTCAAGCTTAGGTGATCTCTCCATCTTGAGTTATAAGTCTAGGAATAAGGGTTAAATTGGTTGGAAAAGTTTCCCTCGTAGCATTAACATACACCATACTTCCCTCCTGCAAAGCTAGACACCCATTTATCGGATGGTTCTGATAGTTATAGTTTACATTATTTTTGGCAGTTGTTTTAGTTTGTTTTTAAGTGTTAATTAGATGGTTTGTGCATGTTTAGGTTTAGAATTATGTTAATGTGATTGTATGTTTATGTTTTTGAGTGTTATATGTTTTTGGCTAGGTTCATGATTGTGACACTCTTGTTACAATTGTGATAGAAGATAAGCACCCAAATTCAGGATCGTGACAGAAGGCAATTTTCACTAGGTCACAATTTAGGAGCAAGCATCAATCTTATACCTTTGTCAATATTAAGGAAATTAGGGCTCGGTGATTTCAAGCCAACTTTGATGCTAATTTAGTTGGATAATCATTCAATTAAAAAATCATTTGGAGTGGTGGAAGATGTGTTAATGCAAATGGATAAGTTTATTATCCCTGTGGACTTCGTTGTTTTTAATTTCAAAGAGGATAAAAACTCTCCGTTAATTCTTGAAAGCCTTTCTTGAACACAGAAAGAGCATTGATCAATGTTCATGAAGGTAAATTTACACTTCGGATTGGTGAAGATCAAGGGGAGTTCAACAATAGCAAGGCTTTGAAGAATCCAAAAGAAAGTAGCGCTTACATAAAGATTGATGTTATAGATGAAAGTATTCAAAAGCAAGTAGAAAGTTGCCTTAAAGAAGTTAAATCGGTAGAAGTTGAGATAGATAATGATGATGAGAAGGTAAATGAAGCTGAGTCTGAGGAAGCCACTGAGACAAAGGATTTGGGTGTTCAAAGACATCAAGAAATATTAGTAAGAACATATACCACCCTCTATGGAGAAATCACTAACTCTAGAGTTCAAACTTTTACCCGCACACCTCAGGTATACCTTTCTAGGTGAACGTCAAACTTTACCCATCATCATTTCAATCAACTAAATATGGAACAAGAGAGTAAGGTGGTAGCAATTATGAAGAAGCGAATAAAGTCCATTGGAAGGTAGATATCTGACATTCGAGGGATAAGCCTAAATATTGTTATATGTTGAATAAACTCGAAGAAGGAAGTTAAGCAGTAAGGTAACATCAATGTAGGTTGAACCCTCACAGAAAGGAAATAGTGAAGCTCTTAGGCTCTAATATCATATTCCCCATATCTGGTAGCAAATGAGTTAGGTCGATACAATGCATACCAAAGAAGGGTGGAATAACTGTTATAGTGAGTGAAAGTGAAGTACTAATTTTGACAAGAATAGCCACTTCATGGTGATTAATGCCTTAGAAATGCTTAGGATACTCAATTTATCCCATAATTGATTTTAGGTACAGTTCAAAAGTAAAAGAGTTAAAATGACTCGAAATAATGTTCATTGAAGCCATCTTCTCAATTTCCATAATATATTGATTCATGGAGCATAAAGAAGAAGACGACTGAAAGAAGAAGAGGCAAGATAAAATGTCAAGTGAAGAAAAAAGAAAGGGGAAGCCTCACGGTCAAATATTGGATCGTATGGGTGTAAGAAATCTCTCATGCCTATGCAGCACCTCTCACGGCCCTGAGAGATGCAATTGCACAACCGTGTAAGGACATGCATGATTATAAGGTGTTCTCACACCTTTGATAATTAACTCATGGGCATGAGAAAGCTAGGTATCCCTATTAATAGTTAGGTGTCCCTCGGTTTAAATTTAATTTTTACTACAAAAGGAAAGGAATATGGCGGCATAAAAGATTCATTCTGGACAGACCTAGTTAGAAACATATTTCACCCATTTCTCTTTGATTTTTCTTCATTCTTTAACACCAACAGTGGCAATAGAGAGGACAGCCAATGGTGAGGGTGATAGTTGTGATTTACATTATGTTTTAGGGTTCAATTTGTTAGGTATTTAGTGTTAATTTGAGTGTTTAGTGTGTATTTATACTTTAGCTGTGTTAGTTTATGTGTTTAAGTGTTTTTATGGGTTAGTATAAGTCTTTGAGCTTAAATATTATATTTTTTAGATACCTTGATGTGTTTATTAGTGTTTCAAGATAAATAGCAAAGAACGGGGAAGTTTTGAAGAGTTTTGGGCCAAAAACACAACTTATGATCGTGGTACAACAAGCGACGAACGTGATAGAAAGAGGCGAGTTGACAGGACTCAAGCCACGATCGTGACATTTTTTTCACGATCATGATAGAGAACTCTGAACCAAGTCAAGATTGTGCACTTTAGGCCATGATTGTGACAGAGAGGTTTATGCACTAGCCACGATTTTGGCAGGTAGGGCCACGATCGTGGCCTGTATCCAGCAGACACGAAAATAGCTGGAAACATCAAGTTTCTTTGGACTTTTCGGATCGTTTTAGCCCTGGCGCTTCCAAGATATAAATAGAACATTAAAGAACATAAGAGAGTAGTTTTACATCTGTTAATTCCAAAACCTTAGAGAACATATCGAGAGATTTGAGGAAGGAGATGAAGGAAGAGAGACACGGAGAAGAAGCTTGACACGAAGTACTTCCTAAAGCAGGTGGTTTCCTGCCGTCGCTGCCTCTAAGAGTCCATTCCGACAGTATTTTCCATCTTTATTTCAATTTTATTGATGTATAGAATTGGGATAATAGTTGAGAATAGTTGTTGTCAAATGTCGATTTTATCTAAACTCACCTTTGGGATTTTGATTCTTAAGATTAATAAAGTTTGATTTATTGTGTTTTCATTGAGTTATTTTTTATTTAATATCTGTGCTTAATAATTCGGTAATAAACTAAAAGGGTGAACCGAGAGAATATCATCAAACTAGACTAACTAGGGTTAGGTAGTTTGATAAATAAGAATTGAATCAAACTGATAAAATCGTGTAACGAGAGATTGAGGATAGGTTTCCGGTAGGTTAGTAGACAAATTCAGAATTAATTTAGGTTTTAGGTAAATTGGAAATTGAGAAATTAAAATTCTATAATTTAAATTAGGGATTATAAATTAGGGTTAAGGATTATAACTCTAGACCCAGTAATTTGATAATTGCATAATTGATTAGATTTTCATTATTTTCGGATTAAAACCCCTTTCTTTTAATTGGTAGTTTCTAGGTTGATATTTTGTGAGTTCAATTTTTGATATTGATTATTTGATTGGTTAATTTTTGCATTAGTTATTTATTTTGATTTATTGGAAAATTTAGTCAAGCCTTAGATTGTAGGATTAGATTAATCCTCCTTGTGGGATCGATACCTTAGGCATTACGCGAACGACCTGTGCACTTGTGAAAATATCAGGTTATAAATATTAAAGCTTAGCATACGTAACCTTGCGATCAAGTTTTTGACATTGTTGTCGGGAAGGCAATTAGTTTAGTTCTTTAATCTAAGGTTATTTCACTGCCTTTTGTTTTTAATTAAAAAAACTTGGGGCGTAAAGTAGAGACACATTAAGACATCTTTGAATGAGAATGAGACATCTAAAGAGTTAAATGTTAAGAAGAGATAAAAAGAATGATCAGGGAGCAAAGGATGCTTGCGGAGTTTAAGGAACCCTAATTTTTTGGGGAAATCATCATCCCTATATGAACTCGTACACTTTGGAGTGGCAAAACAATCCAAATTTCTATTGGTTTGACAATGCAAGTACTCACATGAGGCATGAAGACTTATTTGAATTTCAACAAGATGAATCCAGTTCATGGGATTCCAAGTTGGACAAAATCATAGATAAGCTCACAGATATGAAAGAGAACCAGAAGAGATTGGGAGAGATGTTTAAGCGAGTAGCGAAATATGATGCCTCTTTTATTTATAATCTAGAGGTTCAAATAGTCTAGCTTTCCAGGGAATTTTGTAAGCAAAGTGTGAAAAACTGTCTGCACAGCATGAATATAAATTCAATACAGCCATGTTAGGTTTTTACACTTAGGAATGGGGTAGAGCTAGAAGAACCAGCGAGAAATAAAGCTAAACCCGACCTTAGAGAAGATTAAGAAATCAAAGAAGACAATAAAGAAAATAATATGAACCATCCCTATTATTCACCAGTTCTTGATATACCATATATGAACATCAACAAATCTTGGGGAGATATTCAGGAAAAGAAGTCTATCTTTTGGATTAATGATGATTAAATGATATTTAACATGAATGATGTAATTAGGATTCCGAAGGTTAGTAGCTCATTTAGGATAATTGATGTGTTTGAATCTTCTGAAGAACAAGAGGACGAACAATAGATGACAACAGACATAGAGTTTGAAGAAGCGATGAAAATCTCTGTTCGTGAGGTGGAAGAAGCAAAAGAGACGAAGGTGATTAAGGAAGAAAGAGAACAACTCACCTTTTTATAGGAAAAACTGTTGGATTCGATGGAATATTCATGGAGTTTTGTTATTCCATATTTTATTGATAGTTTGTTAATGAAAAGGACATTACTAAAATTAATTGGTTTTTATAATTTTATCAATGTTGTCTTTATGATCATTTTGCAATATGTAGCTTACTTACAGGCTACAAAATTGATGTTAAATGAAAGGATGGAAGCAAGCCACTCATAATTGATCCTGGTTGAGTTTTAAAGGATGAAGGTCGACCTAATGACCATAAATTAGCACGTTTAATAGTTATATTTAAATTGTTGTGTAGTTAGGTTTGTCTCAAATTCTTAAATAATTTTTGAATGATTTGGAACAGTTTGGATTGCTAATTCTTTCGCTCTCTTGAATCACTTATAAGATAAGAAAATACTTTCAATGTCAAGTGGATTTAGTCTCGATACGATCTCCATCACCACCTCTATCACCATAAACGGTTTCATGTTCTAACCCTTTTCTTTTCATTTTATTAGTATTTTCTTCTTATGCTTTTCATATATTGTGTTTATGTCCCGCAAGTGTGTTTGTGTACCCTTCTCACATTAAAGACAATGTGCTGCTTAAGTATGGGGAAGGTTGTGTGTTTTTACCTTGAGTGTGAATTTTACATTTTGTATGATAATTTGTTTAGGTTGCATAATGTGAATTATGTGAATGCATCAATAGCTAGAGCTTAACGGGATAGATTTAGCCTTAAACATAGCCTTTTAAGTTGTTAAGATTTATTGGCTTGTCAAATTAGTAACCTAAGTTACTTAGTGCTAAATATGCTGGCTAATTAGGATACGATATTATTCCATTCACCCTAGGAATTTTCCCTACTCATTTATAATTTTAGGCCAATCAAATAAGTGACATTATTAGTACATTTTGTTGAGAATGATTAGCTAAAGCAATAAGGTAGGCAAAATTAAAAAAAAAAGTTGTATAATTTTTAACTAAAATAACTATTCCACTAGCCTTCAAGTTATAAATAAAGATAGTAGCCAATTGAGAATGTGATGTAGTTGAGTAACCGGATTGACACGCATTACAAATGTGTTCCTTCGTGTAAAAAGGCTATAATGGAATTCTAACTAAGTAGCTTAATAACAACATGACTTAATAGAGTAACTGAATCGACATTTATCACAAATGTTTGCCTCCACGCAAAAGACTAGGTTCATGTCCTTAAAGAAAAATCAATAAAAAGAATGTTTTTGAATTAAAACCTACCAAACTTATTAGTAGCTTGATTTTTCATGAAAACCTACTGAGGAATAGCTACACTTTTGTTTTGACTGAATGAATATCAAAGTGTGTGTGCAAGTGATAGGGGTGAATAAACCCAACAATAAATTTTTGATTAGTTTGTCTATTGAGTCCAAGGTGCTTAGACATGGATTTCGCATGTTAACAATTTGGAACAACGTGAATGATTGTGTTTAGAGTTAAATTATTTCATGAAGTTGAAGTCATTGCCTCATTTGTTGCATTGTGTGTTTTGTGCTTTATGTTGTTTGTTGTTTTGTTTGGTTGAGGACAAGTAAACATTTAAGTGTGGGGATGTTGATAGTTGTGATTTGCATTATGTTTTAGGGTTCAATTTGTTAGGTATTTAGTTTTAATTTGAGTGTTTAGTGTGTATTTATGTTTTAATTGTGTTAGTTTATGTGTTTAAGTGTTTTTATGGGTTAGTATGAGCTTTTGAGCTTAAATGTTATATTTTTGAGGTACCTTGATATGTTTGTTAGTGTTTCAGGGTAAACGGCAAAGAACGGAGAAGTTTAGAAGAGTTTCGGGCCAAAAACACTGCCCACGATTATGGAACAACAGGCCTCGATCGAGATAGAAAGAGGCGAGCTGATAGGACCCAAGCTACGATCGTGCACTTTGGGTCACGATCTTGACAGAGAGCTCTAAACCAAGCCACGATCGTGCATTTTGGGTTAGGCGCTAGCCACGATCTTGGCCTGTGTCGAGCAAACATGAAAATAGCTGAAAATGTCAAGTTTCACGGGACTTTTCAAACAATCTCAACACTGAATCAACCCTAGGACTTCTATGGTATAAACAAAACATGAAAGAACAGAGGAGCAGCCTTTTTGCATTTGTCAATTTTGAAACCCTAGAGAGCATATCGAGAGATTTGAGGAAGGAGACAAAGGAAGAAAGATAAGAAGAAGAAGCTTGACGCGAAGTACTTCCTAGAATAGGTGGTTTCCCACCGTCGCTGCCTCCATAAGTCCATTCTGATAGTATTTTCCATTTTTTTCAAATTTGTTAATGTATAAAATTGGGATAATCGTTGATGATAACTGTTGTTGAATGTCAATTTTTATCTAAAGTTACCTTCAGGATTTTGATTCTTGAGATTAATGAAGTTTGATTTATTGTTTTTTCATTAAGTTATTTGTAATTCTATATCTGTATTTAATAATTAGGTAATAAACTGAGAGGGTGAATTGAGTGAATATCATCAAATTGGGCTAATAAGAGTTAGGTAGTTCGATAGTTAAGAATTGAATGAAACCGGTAAAATCGTGTAACAAGATATCGAGCATAGGTTTTCGGTAGGTTAGTACATAAATTTAGAACTAATTTAGGTTTTGTGTAAATTGGAAATCGAGAGATTACAATTCTATAATTTAAATTAGGGCTTATAAATTAGGGTTAAAGATTATAACTTGAGAGAGAGTAATCCACCCTAAGTCCATTTAGACTCGATAATTCGATAATTCGATAATTGATTAGATTTTCATTAATTTCGGATTAAAACCCCCTTTCTCTCAATTGGTAGCTTCTAGGTTGATTCTAGAATGGGTTGTGCAAAATTGTTATTTTGTTTATATTTTATGAATTCAATTCTTGATATTGATTGTTGATTAGGTTAATTTCTACATTAGTTATTTATTTTGATTTATTGTGAAATTTAATCAAGCCCTAGATTTAGGATTAGAATAACCCTCCTCATAGGAAAGACACCTTAGGTACTATGCAAACCACCCGTGCGCATGCAAAAATATTGAGGTTATAAATATTAAAACTTAGCATACGTAACCTTGCGATCACTTCTCATGACACAAACCTATATGAAAGACCATCTTTTATTTGTCTTTCATTCTACTCTTGCTACATGCTTTCTTCATTTTCTTCTCTCCATCTCATGACACTCTCGCCCTTACCACATTGAGTTTTAGCTATCATCCTTCACCTTGCCACTCTAAGATATTTGTTTACTTCTTCTTATTGATGAAAGCCTAACCTTTTCCTCCGTAAAATGGTGATGATCGTGTAAGTGGAGGAGCTAGGTTTACTTGGAGATTTGAAGAAGCATTAGAGTTAAACAAGTTAAATATATTGTTCTTCATGGTTTGATTAATAGAAACGTAAATGGTGATTGTTTTGAGATAAATTAATAGTGATAATGGAGTTGAAATGTGCTGAAATGTTAATGATAAAATGTATAAGTTCATGTTATACTTTTGTCTAAATGATCAATATAGTTTATAAGTTGTAGAATGGATGTTTATGATTCTAAATGGAGCTAAAAATGATTAGGAAATGAAGTCTAAATGATGAACTATGAACTATATATGTTTGACATATGATATAAGGGTAAAAATCTAGAAAATTTGAAGAGAAATGATGAAAAAATTTTCGAATTACATAACCCACGATTGTGGGAAATGCAAGCAAATGGCTGGAAATTTTTCGATGGCTTAACCCACGATTGTGGGAAGCCTCCATGATTGTGGGAAAGCCCTTAGACGTGAGATGTTATCTTTTATGTGATGTTTGAAACAACAAATGATAAACTACTTTACTTTGGTGCATTTAGACTTGGTTGACGCTTGAAATGAACTTAGTTTGATGCTTGAATAATTGGTTAAAGTGTTTAATATTTTTAGGTTGTTAATTGAGGTTATAACCTAAAAATGGATTGTTGATGTCAATGAGTTTAAAATCTAGAAATTTATGAATGACATAAGAGTGAAGGTGTCCTTATGATTATAAATGTGATCCAAAGGATATGAGAAAGGTGTATTAGGTATAAATCAATGAAAATTTGGATATTACCTGATTATAAAATGCTAGAAAAGGATTAGTGAATGTTTGCTTGATGATATTATAATGTTTGCTTGATGATATTAGAATAATCAAGTTACCTTGAGGTGTAAACCTAAGTGTAAGCTAGACATATATAAGTTATAATGGTTTGGATGATCAAGACTTATAATTACGTGCACATACCCAAGAAAGTCATTAAGAATGCATTGAACATAATATATATATATATACATATGTGTATGATTGAATACGTATATGAATGATCACATTAGTAATGTGTATAAATGTGTGTATTGCATGATTTAGATGCTCAAGTCAAATGCTGACATCCAGACATTGCCAGCGAGGTAATAGCTAATATGGAGCTTACTATGAGTCAACTTAGATATTACTCACTATGATTGATTGTATCTGCTTAAATTTCAATTATTGAACTATTATTGATGTGAATGTGATAATTCCATACAGTGATGGTCTGAAGAGTTTGATAATTGAGATTGTATTGGAAGTGTTTAATAATTTAATGTGAATTTGAAAGAAATATGTGTACTCAACAAAATGTTGAATGCCCAACTTAGATATGATGAATATGTGAAAATGACTATATAATGAATGAAAGTGATTGATTGCATATAATGAGAAATGATGCATTTCATCACAATGATATGCATGATCAGATAACGGAGTTGTGATCGGAGTGATTAGTGAAAAAGATCTTAAAGCTCATAAATGCACATAAAGAGCCATAGGCTCAGTATATAAAATGAGCTTGGTATCCACAATAGATACGGGACAGTTATTAATGAGCTCGATATCCACAACAAATATGGTATAGTGAAAAAGATGCTCGTTCATAACAAAGGAACGAAAGTGAGTCACATGTGCATTTGCATTTATACACATACATGTATTATATGAAAGATTACATGAATTTACTGAATTGTGATGTTATGAATGATTGAGAAAATGATCAGATTATGATGAAATGCGACGTGATATGCAATATTTGATTATATGATTTATTTGTGAATTGAAATGTGAATTGTCTTTGTGTTTTGATATGAGTGAGCACATCGAGGATGGTTCTCTCATTGAGTTTCCAAAACTTATCCAAATTGTAAATGTTGATTTCGGGTACGAGGGAGACATAGTTCCTAAGGTACACTAGTAGAAGTATAGTACTGTCGATTTTGAAAGTCACGAATGGCTCAAAGGTCAATCAGTTGATATTGAGGAGTTTAGATAGAGTACTTTTGTATAGTGTTCTCATTTCATGTAGAACAAGTTGTAAAGAGTAGTAAACTTTAATAAGTTTTTGATACTGTATGTATGGATTATGTAGCGACATACTACAATGTAAATTATGTTTTAGAAATGAAAATAAGGAATTGATCTTTAAAATATTTGTGTTATATGTACGATGTCATATTAAGTGAGTGTGATTGCTCTAACATGTCGCTTTCATAGGGTATGTTCTTGAATGTCCTCTGGATGTTCAGGCATTTGCCCCATGGTAGTGGGGTGTTACATTCCATGATCGTAGGCATGAGGTTTGTCTCGGGCTTCCTCCGATTCTCCTCCGTTCTTCGATATTTGCCCTAAAATACTAGTAAACACATCAAGGCACCTCAAACACATAAAGTTGAAGCTCACTCACGTTCTCTAACCCACAAAACACACAAAACACAAATATTTAGTTAAATAATAAAATTTTAACCTAAACATGCACTAAGCATTCGATTTAATAACTAAACAGATACTAAACTACTTGTAAAGCATTATGCAATCTACTACCATCATTTATCACATTTCAAAAACTTGTGTGAATGAATGGTATCTTATGAGGATACGTTAATTAAAGTATTTGAACTTAGTGAAGGAGATAGTATAGTGTTTACTTTGTCTTGTTTATATTGTGATTACTTGAGAAATATTATTTGTTTAAAATTTTGTGGACTTGAAAATTTGTAAGTTTTATGGTATTAAAGACACCTAGGGGTTTTCCACAGTTTTAATAATTCTTAACATTAAAAAAGGATTTAAAGCAAGATTAGAAGAGCTCTTAATAGTTTCTCTTCAACTTTTCTTCTATTCTTTCCTTTATATTGAGATTTATTGATTAATATTTAGTTTTTGTTATGTTTAATGGTTAGAAACCCTAGTTAGGGTTAGTGATATAGATTTTAATGATATTTCAATTATTAATTCATAATATGGTTATTTGATTATTAAATTTATTCTTTTTATTTTTAATTAGTTTATTCTTTGCCATTATATATACAATATTAGGGATTGTATGAAAGACTAAGAAGTGAAATATGATATGTGCACCAAGTGAATAAACAATTTAGCTTTAGGGATTGAAAGTATTCCATACTTAACTGAATTTAAATAAGTTAAATTGCATATTGAGAGTTAGTAATTGAACAATTAGATATGCCTTTGTACTTCAAGAGAAAACATAGATACTTTAGTTTAATTACTATTGTAACCTAGATAATTAATCTTGTATAAAAATTATAATTTTATATAAGTAAACTTTGAATCTCTAACATTTAATACTTTAATTTTTCTTCAATAGTTTATTTGCATTATTTTTGTTATTTTAATGATTTCATTATCGTTAGTAATCATCCAATTTATTTGGTTTTTTTTAACTAAAATTAATAGAAATAGTGATATAGTTTATGTGAGATTGATGTTCTAGATTTATTATAGTCTTAATTAGTTACTATAATTGACTCAATATGCTAGCAGATTCAATAGATCAATATGCAACTAGCTTAGCTTTTGAAGTAGCATGTTGTGGAATGATATCAAGAATATTCGTGCCAATAACCAAAATCCCTATTTATTTCTGAGCAATTT
This sequence comes from Erythroxylum alaternifolium, assembly GCA_027478495.1. Taxonomy (NCBI): domain Eukaryota; kingdom Viridiplantae; phylum Streptophyta; class Magnoliopsida; order Malpighiales; family Erythroxylaceae; genus Erythroxylum; species Erythroxylum alaternifolium. The sequence continues at coordinate 33,626,231 of JANIIA010000006.1, read as the reverse complement.
TAATTGAATTATAAGCTCGTATAGGAAAGAGATTGAATAGTATACAAATTACTGATGAGATCATTTTTCATACCTCTGAATTAAGATCACAAACTTAACATTTTAGGGTCGCTTCTTTAACTAAATCTACAAGTAGAATGGAGATTAGTTCAAAAGAAATAAATTAGACAAATTTATGGTAAACTTTGATTATCTAAGTAGCTTCCTATAATGTTGAGCTCATTTTGGAAATTCTTTATGTTTAAAATACTCCTTTATACAAGTTCTTGATATTTAAATTTAAAAATTACCTTATCAATGCTAATGGATTTGAAGAGTCTATTATAAAAGGTCTGATAGTACATATTAAAGGCTACAAAGCCTAGCAATGCTCCTATACATGACATATTTAACTTCTCATTTATTAAAGAAGCTTGGTGTAATCATTTAATAAGTGCAGGTGACCATTTCATAAATTACATGCGTTACAATATTAGGAAGAGATTGATTAAAGGTGAATAGCCTACTAGGATGGTGTTACAATATTAGGAAGAGATTGATTAGAGGTGAATAGCCTATTAGGATGACCATTTCATAAATTCCATCTGTTACTCATTATTGAATCCTACTTGTTATATAGAGTTCAATTTGATGAATCATAATAGTTTTCCCCTCTCTTTTAGTAATGACTATTGGTTTTATTTTATTCTTACAAGTGTTGTTCTATTGATTGGTTGTAGTGGAGTAAATTTCTTTTTGGTTGGATTATGTTGGTTGCTATCATGGACTTATTATAGATTATGTCCTGGGCATTTTTTGTTTTGGCTACTTGTGCTACTTTATGAATATTTGTACTTATGCTCAATTCAAAACTTATCGAAAACTAACTAATTGTATATAGGCTAGATTGTAGGTCATATTCTGTGTTAAAAAGTGTTGATAATTTTCTAACCTCGTCTGTCTTCTTTGTAGTTTGTGATTGTTTGTCTATCAAGGTAAGTCATTCAACTAAGTAATGTCTATAATGTGATTGGTTTTGTATTGTTCTTTGCAACTTTACCTCTAACAATGATTGATGAGTTTTTAGGCTGTGTTTAATATTCTAAGTATTTATGTTTTGGCATTGTTTAAGTTTGTAGGTAAAAACTTGAACTGCAATGTGATTAATTCAAAATTAGTATTAACATAAGAAATTTATGTATTTGACACAACAATCCTTTACATAATAAACCCTTATGATGGTATATAGGCTGGAAACTTGTGATGCAACTCCCATGAGGCTTATTGGTGAAAAATTCCATAAGCCTAGGAGTCACAATAAGAACTTGCTTTCTCGATTCATATGGTGTAACAATGTCACGTACCATAGTGCTTGTTTAAAAGAAAACTTTGGAAATGAACTTAGAGGTGATTAATTCAAACTTAGTATTAATATAAGAAATCCACATACCATAGTGCTTTTTAAAGCTCTTTTAAGGTTTGCAAATTTAATAAATCCTTATATGACTTGAAACGTGGTAATTGTTAGTGATACATAAAGCTATCGAATTCTATGGTTTCTCAACAATTCACACGGGCATCTTCGTACAACTTTCAACATTAAAGATTTGAGGCCATTAAAATATTTTCTTAGCTTGGAGATTGCTCAATCTAGTGTTGGAATTAATATATGTAAGCAAAATATGTGCTTTTGATCTTTTTGAGGAAAATGATTTTATTTATTGTAAACCAAAATCCACTATTTTTATTTTAATATAAAGTTAGAAAAATAACACTTAGGTGTTTTTGTTACTTCTTAATGTCACTTCTTACAGGATATTGGTTGGCAAATTGCTTTATTTGACTCATACTAACATATGTTGCCCATCAATTAGGTCAATATATTGATAAGCTAAGAACAACTCATTTTTACGCTGCTTATAAGGTATTAAGATATATTAAGGACAATAAAGATCAAAGCCTTATCTTTCCTTCTAATTCTTTTATGAAGTTGTAAGGTTCTCATGACTTAGAATATGGTGATGAGAGTCTCAACATTATAAAAATGTTGATGCGAATTAGACATATCTTGATGCAGTGGGTGATAAGGACCATTGTAGAAGGATCTTTAACTTAGGTTCATTTGCAAACACATATTATTCACAATCCTCCACATCCACTACAATTAGATTTAGTATGCGGTTTGTATTAAAGGAGTGACTCATTCAGCTTGATAGCACAGTAGAGAGGCTGGCAACTTAGTTGAAACAATCGATGGACTACAAAGCCTAACTCTGTAATGAGATGGATGAGTTAAAGGGGAGGGGCAACACCTCATCGTAGCAGTCAAAGCATTCACCTTCACCAACTACATAATTTAGATGGATAAATGAATGTAGATATTTTGCTACTCTTAAGCAATTTTGCATGAATTCTTAATTTACAGTTATTTTCAAGATACTTATTGTTGTACATTACAATTTTTTATTGTATATTAACAATCAAGATAATTTTTACTTTATATCATCAATCAACTTATTGTTTAGAGAAATTAAATGTAGAAAAAATCCAAAGATTATCAATAGAAAACTTAGGAAGGAGGTGAGAAATGGTTGTTAAAATTATCATAGGTAATTTTTTTTACAGTAATTTACCAGTGGACTACTAATTCTGTAGTTAAATTACCAATGGAATGATATATTCCGTAGATAAATTGCTAATGAAATGAGATTTTTCGTATGTAAATTTAGGGACGAGCTTTGTTTTTCCGTAGATAAAAGTTACCAACAAAATATTGAAATTCTATTGGTAAATTTAGCAACAGACAAAAAACTAACTTACTGTCGCTAAATTTTTTATGGAATTACAAAATTCTGTTGTTAGATTGTTCCATTCGTAAATTTCCTGAGGGAATTACAAAATTTTTTTGCTAAATTTACCAATAGAATTAACATGTTTTGTCGCTAAATTTACGACAGATTCGAAATATTCGTCGCTACTTCTCCGGTAACTCTTTCTATTGATAATTTCCATCACCAAATTTGTTTTCTAATGGATTCGACTATTATTTCCGTTGCTAAAATCAATTTTTCTTATAGTGATAGAAGGTTATAATCTAATGTAATTCCTAGAAACCATATGTAGTGTATGCTCATGTTAAATAATTTAATTCAGTTGTTAATAGGCATTAATAAGGTTAGAATCTTCTTTTTTAATAAAGTATTTTTTATCATTCTTATTGTGATGTTAGTTATGATATGAGTTGAATTATAGATAGTCATGAAGATTAACAAATTCCTTTCCTTTAGTGTATATTAGATAAGAAAAACAAGTTTTGTTAAAATTAAGTGAACTGATTGAAGTTTTTTAACTTATCAAATTAATGCAAAATTTATAATTTAACTAATTATCATTCAAATTCAATATATGATGCCATATTGCACTAATAAAGGTGACTTGAAGAAAAGGTGGTTTTGATGTTCATCTCTAAGGATATAAAAAGGACATGACTTGTCCGTAATGCAAGGCATCAAGTCCTTCGTTTTTAGTTTCATTAAGATAGTCAATCATATATTAAAACTAACTTTTGAAATGTTGTGTTTAGATCACATAAGATTAACTAAGTGGACTTTGATTCCTTTTAGTCTAATTTCCAACATGAGTTATTATTCAAAATATGGAAAGAATGAAGTTCCAGATATTTCATGGTATCAAGTTGTCATTATTATATGGGTATGGTAATGGGGAGTAGATAATTTGTTATGCTTGAATGATCTTGAAGATAACTCCATCTATGCACACACATTTTAAAGATAACATTAATATTCAAAGGCTAGTGATTGTTGATTCCCTGTCTTTAAGGATAGTAATTAATTAGTGGAACTAAGGATTTTCTCCATTCTTAACTTCTTAAAGATAGTTTTTGTTGAGAAATCGAGACAAGATCAAATCCTGACCATAGTGGAATAATTACAAAACTTTTTGTATTTTGATTTTTGAAAAACCATGATCATTTTAATTATAAAATGACTAACACATAAATCATAACAAAGCATAAATCTTAATTAATACGTTATTTTGAAGCTTGATCATATTCTTGTCATGTCCTTTGAACTGTTTCTGAAACTGATCCATCTCAACCACCATAGTCCCATAAGAGTCCAACCTCTTATGGTATCTATAGAATAGGTTAAGATAACTCTATAACTCTTACAAAGAGAGTTAAAAAGAAAAAATTCTAACTCCGTTGGAGTTTAATCTTTTTTATAATAAGTTCTGGATATTTTAGTAATTTAATTGAAATTAATTCTAATTTCAATTAAAATTTAATTAGAATTATAGATAATTTTAATTAAATACCAATTATGCCCAAATAAGATATAATATCTCATTTTGATCCTTATTTATTAAATATCTCATATTAATCATAAAGTTTATTAAACTTTACAATTAAGTCTAATTTGATTAAAATATCTTTTCTCTCTTCAACCTATTCTTTATGTGAGACTTATTAGGTTTCCAAATATGTTGGCAATGATTATAAATTCTAATTCTATTTCATAATTAGAATTAGATAAATTAGCACTCCTTTTAATTTATCTTTAATTCTCCAATTAAACAATTTATAATCATAGATCAAGATTGACACCTAGCAAAATATCATAATTACCTAATTATTTAGGAATGTCAAATTGGTTTTAACTAACCTTTTTATACATTATTTTCTTATATAATTTAATACTTTCATCATACAATGTTCTCAAATAGACACAAAGCATAGAATTAATGTCTATTCTATTTTAAGTCCAATCATATTAGTTCTCTACTATTAGCTATTGATTCTATTAATTACAATTGTCAACTATTTACAAAACATCATTATATACCTTAGCCAAAGATTTCCCAAATCAATAGTAATTGAGAACAACAGAACATTCTCCCTAACTACTTTAGGATAACGAATTTTTTCTTGATAACTTAATTACCTCCATATAGTTCATGCTACATCCAACTACTACCGACTGAACGACCTATGATTAGAATAGGCCATAAGTATTATCAAAACATAGCAATCTTTATACAAGAAAACTTTAGAGACCTTAAGTCAAAGGTTCACTTATATAATCATCACAATGAGAATTTTCACAGATATGCAAGTAATGTTTCGAATGGATTTCTCATATCGGTTCAGTTAAGTGAATTTGTTCTCTAACAAGCACCCACATGTTTGTTTAAGAGAAAACAAAATGTATGCTAGTCTTTTTCACATTCTATTAATGTCCACTCTTAATATAACAATGACTAGGAACAATTTAGGGATAATACATAAATATAATATGAATCTCATAACTACGATCAAATCATAATTTCATTTGTAATGTATAATTATTCCATAGACTTTATCATATATATCTAAACATCTACAAGATAAATAATGTCTTTAAATATTTTATTATTTCACTAAACTACAACTAGTTGATTGATTGTAGGGCATAAACTAATAGTTTTTAGTAAACATAGTTTTTGCTTGAGGATTTTCTTCTATGCCTAACTATCATTTACCTTAGTCATGATGTTCCATAAGATATCAATTTTTACTATATGAGAGAGAATCTATTTAACCAAAAGAGATTCCTTATAATTAAATAACATTCAAATGTTCTCTAATAATAAAACTTTATTCTATGATTTTAGTGGACTAAATCTTTTAAAATAGGTACATAAACATCATTTCAATCAATACTGCATTTTATACGAGTGTATGAATTGTCTTTTAAAGAAAGTTTATATTTTTTTTGCTCAATTAATTTTATGTCTTTAGAAAGTAAATGGAAATGAGATAACTAGTAGATATGAATTTTACTTGAGACAGACTTGATAAGTTGTATTATGACAATATAAAAAAGTGTCTTATTAATTTGATTTGAGATCTAAACCAACCATGAATTTCTGAACTATAAAGAGAACCACCAACCACCCTGTAAAATAAAGAGCCTCATTTAAAGGACCAAACCTGGAGTTGAGAACAAGATCAAAAGCACAACTTCTCAATTGAAGCATAAAAGTGATCAAGTCAAATCAATTTTCTACAATGGATAAAATTGAAAGCTTGAAGTAATTGGCAAGTTAAGATACTCAAATGAAAGTGTTAATAAGTAGTAAGTCATTTAATATTTGTAGTTGATAAATGATACCAATTAAAATTGTAGAAACACTAAGGGCAGTTTTATCATTACTAACTAAAAACCCTAACATTTTTTAAAGAGATAGAGAGAATTATTAAATAAGTGCAGATGAACATGACAAAGCAATAGTGAATCATTAATATATAAATGATGCACCAATTTTGAAGTTAAAAACTTGAAATCGTATTTACAGGAGTTGTTGGAGTTATATAAATATAGTGCCCTGGAAAGCAAGTGTATTTACTTATAACTTAATTTTCTTCCAGTTACTTTTGTAATGAAATATTTATTATTAATAGAAAAAGAGTTTGGGTTTTATGAGCATTACATATCTAGTTATAAGGTACCAAGATTCTTTTGTAAGTAATATACATATACATAGAGATGTATGAGAAACATGTATATTATTAGAATCTAAACACTACAAGAATACTAAAAACGTTGCAGATTCTCCAAAAATGTCACAAATTTCCTTTTGTGAAGTTTTAAAAAATGTCACAAAAAACGTCGTAGATAGTGGAGTAGGCAATAAGTTTCTGCGACGTTTTAAGAGAAACGTCGCGGAATGTATAAATATTTGGCGACGTTTAAGAAAATGTCACGAAAAATTTGGACTTTTTGCGGCATTTATATAAAACGTCGGGGAATCATAAGATTCAGCGACGTTTCTTTAATCGTCATGCAGACGTTTCCGCAACGTTTAGTAAAACGTCGCACCAAGGTAGCTTCTGCGATGTTTAAGGAAATGTCGCGGAATCATTATTATTTCGCGATGTTTTAAAGAATGCCACGGAATTGTTAATATACCACGACGTTTTGAATGTCATCTTTTGCGACGTTTCATAAACATTGCAGAATTATTAATGTTCTGCGATGTTTTATAAACGTCGCAGAATTGTTAATATTCCGCGACGTTTTGAATCTGCAACATTTTATAACATCGCGACATGCCAAAAAAATGTCGCATATTCCTTTTTATTTGTTTTTTATTCTAAAATAAATTTAATTTCATAATTTTCCAATTTTAATAATTTTTTAAATCTTATTTATTTGGTAACTATTAAATATTATTTAATATAGAATTTTATTTATTTTATATCATTAATTTTTATAATTTTAATTTATTTGATATTGAATTTCATAAATGCAGACAATTTACTATATTAATTGCAATTTCCAACATGTCATCATACATTAATTAATATAAAAAGTTTGTCTTAATTTAATAAAATATCAATATGTGTACATATATCTAATCTAAACGAATATTATGTGTAGAACATAAAAGTTCCAAAAGCTTTTTTTATTGTTCAAATTCAATTCTTTGTTGCTCGACTTCGGTAGTGAATCGATCTTGCATTTGTTCAACTTTTTTAGTCAATT
>JANIIA010000006.1:33594580-33618605 GCA_027478495.1 Erythroxylum alaternifolium | reverse complement strand
AAGAAAGGATTCAAAAGCAAGGCTAAAGCTAGGAGAGGATACAAGAAGAAGGAGAGGATAGCACAGCAAGGAGTTAAAGTTGTAGCAAAGGAGTTGGTAATATAATCTCCATCTTGTTCTTATGGCAATTATTTTCCATATCTGTATCATGTATGGGTTGGCAAGTTGATTTGGTTATCTTGCTTCCACTATGTTTTGATTTCTAAAAAATGTTTTGAAATCTACCATTTTAGCCAAATCTTGCATGTTGTATTTTTCGATCCAACCGGAGTTTGGTATTTAAAAGAGTTTCTATATATGATAAGAAATGGATAACATCCATTAATATTAGTCATTAATAACAATCAAGAGGGAGGTTGACTTGGATATTGATAAATTTAAACAAAACATTTACTAACCTAGTGTATTAATAAGTAGAATTTATAAAAACACAAAAATATGGTAAAAATAATAAATTCCATTAACGCACTTATACAATAAAGTAAGAAGATTAATAAAAGAGGAGCATAAACTAATTTATAGTGGTTTGGTAAATAACTCTTTGCCTATGTCTAACCTTAAGACTCTTCTTAAACTTTCACTATAACTATTGTTTCAAATCAAAGAACAACCTTTGTACAATGTTTTCTCGAGCAAAGAGAAACCCTTTTACAATCTTCTTTCATGACAAAGTGGAACCTTAATACCATTTGGAACTTTCCAAGTATAATATACAAAATCTTAAAAGAAGCTTATAACTCAAAATTTTCACTTTGTCAATTTGATAATACCAAAAAGGCTCAACATTTAAATATGAGACAATGAAGGTTCAAATACTTGATAAACAATTAAAAACATGCAATAACCATTAAAAATATGTACTTACAGGATTTCAGGAGCCTTACTAGTTATTAGAGCCAAAACTTAATCGTTATAACAACTAGTTCTAGTACATTAGTAGATCATTATGTCATATTAGTCGAATAATGTATATTTAATGTACATAATCAATTATTTGTTATATATTAGTTGACCACTAAGACTAGGTTGACCAATCTGTGTTTTGAAGGGACATTGGTCAATTACATTACCTTATTAGTTGATTAATGTATCGACAAACACTTTAGTTATACATTTACCTTATATTAGTCGACCACTAATCGAAATTAGTCAACTGATCCCCTAAAAAACATTATTTGAATAACTTTAATTGCTCAAATTTCTTTTCTTAATGAAATTATAATTAGAAAACTTTGAAAACATCTCCCAAAGAGTGTTTGAAAGATCAATAGACTTTTCTTTCAAAAGCAAAAGCTTTAATAGCAATTGATAAATGAAAAAGCTCATGAAATGAAGCAAGATGGAATATTTACGTATAATAAACTTTTAAGATTATCAAAATAATAAAACGAGATTACAATTAACATTATAAAATATAGAATGAACTTGATCTTCTTTTATTCTTGACTTAAACCTCACTTTAAAAGTTGCAAACTTAAACTTTTCTTTATCATCTTTATGAAGGATCTTTTTAACTTAAACATAGCTACATATTGTTCTATATAACTTCTCCTCAAGATAACAACGTTAGTAGTATTTATATTTCTTTATTAAAACATCTATTAGAACCTTCCTTTATCTAATAATTATAATAAGAAATAATTAAAGTGAGGTTAGACACCATACCTTAATCCTTTTTACCCCTCAGATATAGAGAAGCTCTTTATTAATCAAAAAGGAAAAGGATGGTCTGGTTAATCATTTTTAAATCCATCTAATAAAGACAAAAAACCTAAAGGCATATAGGAAGCTAAGAAAAAAGTCTCATTCGATTAAGTCAAATTCCTTCTTGACGTCAACTTTAATAATTAATCTCTCGTTTCTTATGTTATTGCAATCCTCTTTCCTCAATTCTTGAGCCAGCATTATATTCTCTCATTCTTCTTCCTTAAAGGAAGTTTTTTTTAATTAATCTCCATGCTATAATTTTATAAATCTTCTTATATATTAGTTTACAAATGATATAGGTCTAAATTCTTAAAAAATAGAGGGATTAGGTACCTTTCTTATATGAGTTTAATTAATTTCCTTCAATACTTTTCATAAGATTTCCTTCAATACTTTTACCTCTTATGAAAAAGTTTATTGATTTGATGATGTCTTGTTTAATAATTTATATTTGAAACCAATCTAATCCAAGTGCTTTGTTACTCTTAAAGCTTAAAGCCATTTTTTTGACTTCTTTATCAATTAAACTGTTGTCAAATTCATTCATAATTATCTTGTTAAGCAAGTTTGATTCAAGTGTTTGATGTTATTTAGAGTGTTAGAGAATACCTTAAGCTACCAATATTGTTTTTGAAGTAACCAACAGTTAAAACATTGAAAAAGTTATTATATGTGAAGGTGTTACCATTTTTGTCCAAGAGATGTGATTTTATTTCTGCTCTTTTTTATCTTATAAGGAAAGAATAATTTTGAATTGTTATTTTTAACAACTTATTAATTTTGACAAAATAATGATTCTTCTATTAAAAAATGTTAAGCTATTGTTGCATCATAATCTTCTATATGGCTCTTTATAAAAATATCATTAGGGTGGCTATCAAAATGGGACCCGCAATACAGAATGTTCCTTGGCATAAACTGGTTTAGTTTAAAAGCAACAGCCCTAGGAGTTCTTTCATACTATGGCTAGCTTTCCTTAAGAAGTTACAAACGCAAGACAAACTTCTCAATCTCCATACTCCTAACCACTGTTCCTTATGTACCTCAGATAATGAGACTATTGAACATTTGTTTTTTTAATGTCCCTTCTCTAAAATCGTGTGAGAACAATGTCTCAACCACTTCCATATACACATTCCCAACCAGAAAAACCTTCAATCCATCCCATTTGGTTTAACCAATCCTTAAATACCAGACCCCCTGATATTAACGTTTTCCCTATCCTTCTTTCTACTACTGTATATAACATTTGGATTGAGAGGAATAATCAAACATTCAAAGATGAAGTCAAGGATGTGGGGAGCCTGTACTCCAGAGTAATCTTCTAAGTTATGGAACATCTCAGCTCAAACACCTTGAAGAGGTAATTACTGAAGTTCTTATTCAATAATAATTTTTTTGATATTTTAGGAGTGCCGAATGGAGGTCCAACATTTCTTAGGTGTCTAAAGCAGAAGAGAAGACAGGTTCAGGAAATATTCTTGTTTCTAATAAGCAAAACATGGAGTTGGCAGGTTAAGGACTTTCTCGAAACAGATAAGAGGATTTCTAGGAAGAAGCTCACAAGCTTTACAGTAGCAGAAACACCTCCTACGATTGATTTAGATTGTAATTAATTGTTGTTAATTAATAGTGTTGTAAATTGATTATAGGTTAGCTTGAATTACTAGTTAGATAAGCTAGCTCTATAAGGTCTCTTTGGTAGGAAGGTTGTTGTTGTCTCAATTTTTGTGTTATTGTAGGGAAGTGATGTAGCTTTCTCATGTATTTACCTTTGTTTCCTTTTAGTAGGTAAGAGATTAATACTCAAGTAGTCTCCAGTGATGTACATAACTTTTCAATTTTGTATAAAATCTTCTGATTTACCAAAAAAATTAGGACTAGATGTTTTCAAGTCCCTTTTTAGTATTAGGATAACATTATTCAATTTTTTTCATTATTTTTTACAAGCATTTTCAATTCATTTCTAACAACTCGAAGTTTCTTAGTGGGCATAAAAGGGTGAGCCTCTAATAGTAATTTTTTAACTTTTTGAAGAACTTTATAAAATGGGTGTTTGAATAGGTAATTAAATAGTTAGAAGGTATTAAATACTTTGAATCTAGTGTGATCAAAGAAGATAACATAATGAGAATGGTAAAACGAAAGCTACAGTTAAGGAAATTAGTAGTGAAGTTATGAAAGTTTAAAGACAAGATAAAATTCACGAGAGTATAATCCATTTCTCTTCTTTTGAGGGTATTTTCTTGCTATTTGTTAGACCAAGTAAAAAAACATCCTAAGAACCTCAAAAGGCTAACTAACTTCTAAGCAGTTAGAAAAATCAACTATGTTATTATCCTATATTTTAAGATTGCCATCAAATTCAGTATGGTGTAAGTAGGCATTGAAATATCTAGCTACCATTCAAGGATGGTTTTAAGGCTATTAAAGAGATATATACCATACTTATCCAAGTTTGTTTCCTCAAAGTGAAATTATTTAAAGAATAGCAACATTGAATACGAAAAAATCACCTGTTGATATGTAAGTGGCACTGATATGTATGCATTGATCAAGGTTACAAATAACTTGGAATTATATGAAACAAAAATATTTTTGTTATAATAATGGTTGAGTTTATTAATACTTGTCCAATTCTTCATTGATATTTTCCAAGTGTAGGAGGTTGTAAGCCTAACTTTGATTTCCTATAAAGTAATAAGGTTCAGATTGAGGGATTATAAAAACTGTTTAACACCAAGTTGTTTAGAGGGCTTATTAATCCTTTTAACATTCCATAAGAAGGCCATGTGTTTAGAAGTGGAGAGGTTTCTTCCTTTGGTCATGCTCATTTTTTAGTCTTTTCTTTTTCTATAACTAGTTGTGATGACTTTAAAAAAGTCCATAAGTTTTATGAGTTATGTTTGAAATGTATCCCTCTTTATAAAGGCCCCTATCTAAACTTCCAAGTTCCAAAAGAATAATGTTCTCATTATATGGAGATAATGTATCAATCAAGGAGGTTTTGTAATAGATTCTAAATCAAGAATGGTGTTTAAAATATTTTGTTCTTGAAATTTTTTTAGTAAGGTCTAAATAGTAGTTAGCTTTAATTAAGAGGGGGATTAGTAAAGTTTAGTTTGACAATAGTGAAATAATTTAAAGGCTTCCTCTAAGTTCTATATTCTTTTATTAGCCTTCCATTTTTTTGGGAGGGATAATATGTTTTAGTGTTTTCCAATGGTAGATGATGCCAAAAATAATGGTTTATTGGTTCTAAGTCATTTAATTTTAATGATTTGTAAAGCCTTTTTAGGTCAATTTTAATGTAAATTATTCAATTATTTATAAGGTTTTTATCATCTTATCTAAGTATATAAGTTTTCCTAATACACTAGTAATGATGTTTAATCAATCATTATTCTAATACTTAAAGGAACAAAATAAAATTTTACTCATACAAGTTATTTGGTTTACTCTTTCAAGTTGAGTGAAAGTTCTTAATGCCATAATCTTTAGACAAAAGCTATATGTCAAAGTTTAAACTCAAACACCTAAAGAAATATTTCATTTAAGGTGAATCAAAAGGCATATTGTAATATCTCATTTTCCATGCTAAGGGTTAGAACCCTAGAATACTGTAAATGAGAAATATTATTGAGAGATTAGGAAATGCATTGCATGCTCATGCATAGCATAGGTGTACACACACGTGAATATTAATTCTTATACACATTACAATGATTATGCATGTACTCATTTGACATATTCTGGGATATAAATGATTTTAATGTGATTACAATGTGGATAGTGACTATTTTATCTTGAAAATTGATTTGGTGAGTATAATTATTGATTTAGAATGTTTGGTGAAAGTTGGGAAATTTCTGAGATTTTGGGAATTTCTGAACAAGGAAAAATGACAAGCAACAAGACAGTTGATAAATGGTAGTAGAAATAAGTGACAATTGATAAATGGTAGAAATTATTGATATGTGGCATTAAGGTTTAATGACAAGTGTCGTAGAAAATTGGGAGACAATTAGATTAGAAATTAGAGACAAATGGACTAGTTATGAAAAAGGGGTCAAATGGAACCATGGGGAGGTGACAGCTGGTAGTGAAAAGTGTCACTACCACTCACCACTCTTCCCTGATGATTCTCTCATTTAGAAGACACACTCTTTATTGTCTTTCATTTTAATTCATGCTTTCATCTTCTTCGTTGCTCTCTTCTTCTCTTCTTCATTTCCACGACACTCACCAATATTCATCAACGTTGAACCTTGCTCTCATCCTTCACTTGCTACTTCCATTTTTGTTATCTTCATCATCTTGACACTAGAAAATCTAACCTATTCCACCTACATGTTGATGATCGTGTGATGTATAGAAAGCTAGGATTCTTGGAGAATTTGAAGAAACTTTAAGTAAATCAAATTAGCATGTAATTTTCGTAGATAGATGTAAATGAAACATTTATGATGAATGATTTGAAATTGAATGATCATAATCATGGAGTTACGTATATGATGTATCGTGGGTATAAAAATAAAGAGGTTTAAGTTCTATTTTTTAGTGCATTAATGATATTCTTGGGTTGGCTAAATGAAAGCATTTATAATGATCATTTGGCGACAGATTGAAAGTATAAATGGAGTTGATTTTGATGCTAAATCATGGATGAATAAATGAATATATTCATGGCTTATTTTTGTTTTTATGATGAATAATAATTCATAAATTGTTATAGAGATGTTTTTGAGGTAGAATGATCATTATAAAGGTGTTTGGATGAGTGCAGTAGATTGATGGATGAATACATATGTTTATGTTCTATTTTGAGTGCATGAAAACCATGAGTGATGAGTTGTTAGGTAGATGTTATAAGTTGTGAACTAAGGGTATAATAAAAGTGAAAGTTATGTTGACACAAATGTTGAGTTATGTTCTTAGAATGAGGAGAACTAGGATGATAGTTAAAGGATGAATGAATGGACATGTTTGATTTCTTATTTTGTGGTTATGGTCAGTAGTCTTGTATGAATTTTTTGTTAATGTTTTGAATTAGAAATTGAGGTAAAAATGTTTGATGTCTTGTCTTGTGGTTATGGTCAATAGTCTTGTATGAATTTTTTGTTAATGTTTTGAATTAGAAATTGAGGTAAAAATGAAGAGGCTATTAAGTCTAAATGATGAACTATGGAAATGATTTGGTTGATGTATTATGAATGAGATATATTATGGAAAGAGTTGGGATTGCATGTATGATAGGATTAAGTGAATGAAAATGAACATATTGAGTGGAGTTTTATGAGTTTTAATGCAATCAGTATAGTAGTGTGATTTGTGTGAAGTGAAGTTGCATAAATGGACATGAATGCTAGAAAATTTAGAGTGTAAATGATGTTATTATGTATATTGAATTTGTGGAAAAAATTAGGAGGAAAATGCAGGGCACGATCGTGGTATAGTCTCCATGATTGTGGCCTGGAAAAATTTTGGTTCTGTCATGATCATGGAAGAATCCCCACAATTGTAGCCAATTCCACCAGCTTTTGTAACGATCATAGGAAGGACCATCACAATCATGTGCAGGCACAAAGAGAGAAATGTTGTCCTCTAAGTGATATTTGAGACAATTAATGGTAAGGTACCTTTTTATGATGTATTTAGGCTTGAATGAGGCCTAGAATGAACTTAGTTGATGATGGACTAAGTGATTAAAGTGAGTAAGGGGTATTTGGTATTAATGAATGATTGAACGATGATGTTTAAATGATCATAGAATGTTAATTAAGGAAATATACCTAGAACATCCAAATTGAGCATGCATTATACATAACACATATGAATATGTGTATGATTGAGTATTAATATGATTGTGTAAATTATTAATGTGTAAATATGTATGTGTTGCATGATATAGAGGCATAAATAGAGCGACCGCATCCATACATTGTCAGGACATGAAGGCAATAGCTATGTAGATCATACAGTGAGTAACCTAGATGTTCTTACTAAGATTGTCTATCTTTGTTTAAATTTTAATTATTGAATTACTATTAATGTAAATGTGTTAATTCCAGACATTGATAATCTAAGGTGTTTGATGCATGAGAATCACATTAGAAGTGTTCATTGTATATGAATATGATAGAAATAAGTGTACTCAACATAATTGTTGAATGTCGAACTTAGGTCCAATGTGAAAGTGAATGTGTAATTGAACAAATGTGACCGATTGAATATATGAGATTTGATGCATTTCATACATGATATGTATGATCAGATAAAGGTAGTTATGACCAAAGTAGCTAGTGAAAAAGAACTTAAAGCTCAGAATGTGGTAAGAGCCTCTAGCTCACTATATAATGAGCTTGGTACCCCCAATAAATATGAGACAATTATTAATGAACTCGGTATCCACAATAGATATGGGACAATTAAAAAGGCACTTAGTCACAACAACATAATAATTAAATGAGTCACATGTGCATTGCATATACATTTGGTATGTATGTTTTAAATGATCGAAATGAACTATTTAAACTGTTCTAAATATGAAATAGGAAAAAATTGAACATAATTGTCTTTGACTCAGTATGATGATTAGTGAAGTGAATTCATTCATGATATCATAAATTGTCTGTGAATTTGGAATATGAATTGGTTGTGTTATGTGATATGAGTGAGCACATCGATAATGGCTTGCTCACTGAGTTCACAAAACTCATCAAAAATTACAATGTGGCTTTTTAGGAACGAGAGAGGAGACTTAGTTACTAAGACACTAGAAGAAGTCTAGTACTATGTTTTTGGGACTTAAGAAAATGGCTCAAAGTTTGGCTAGCTGAGATTGAAGATTTAGATAGAATATTTTTGTATAATTCCTCTTTTATGTAGAATGTGTAAAAGTGCACTCGACCCTTATAGTTTTGATGTTTTATATACATATGGATCATGTAGTGTAATACTACAATGTACATTATGTTTTATTGAAATGAAATGAGAAATTGAGTTTTAGATATTGAGTATTCGTGATTAAATTATGATGCCATGATATAAGTGAATATGACTACTTTATCGTATTGCTTCCACTAGGTATATGCTTGAATGTCTGATAGGCATACGGACATATGTCAGATGGGAGTGGGGTGCTACATTTTTTGTATCAGAGCTTGGTTTGGCATCCATAGGGATAGATATAAACATATAGACATGTTATATAGTAGGAAACTCATATAGTAATTACTATTATTGTCTATTATAGGTCTTTCGCCATAGGTCTTTCGCCATAGGTGATCAAGTGGGTCAATTAGATGACCTAGAGTCTGTAGGAGCCAGTAGGGAGTCTTCTGTACCTCGACCTGAGCGAATGCCTCTTCTGTGGACTTCTACAGAAGTACAAAGCCTACAAAGGTTAAAAGATGGCTAGAGAGAACGAAGAGAGCCTTCGATCAAATGGATTGTGAGTCGGATGAGAAATTCGACCATACAGTCTCATTACTACAAGGTCCAACTTGCCAATGGTAGAAAACTATTCTAGGCAATACCACCAGGCCTTGTGGATTGAAGTGGGAAGACTTTTTGAAGGTCTTCAAAGAGAATTACATGCCCTAGACTGAAAGATGAAAGAGTTCTTAGATCTAAAGCAAAGGAGACTTACAGTAGCTGAATATGAGATAAAGTTTAATGAACTAATGGTATGCTACTGCTTTGATTCCTATTGAGGAAGACAAGTGTAGGAGGTTTGAAGATGGGTTGAACATGGAGATTAGGACGAGGCTAGCCATAATGAATTTGAGTACTTTCTTTGAGTTGAGAGTAGACTCGATCCAAATAGAACAACTGTTAAGTGATGGCTAAGGGGAATATAGATAAGAGTCTAAAATGAAAAAGCCTAGTGAATCTCAAGTTGGTTCTGACAGAAGATTTAGTAAGTGCCAGAACAGGTCGTTTCGACCACTGGTTAGATCAAGACAGACAGGGTTTAGACAGAGGGGCAGTTTTAAGTAGTCTGGCAGTGGTAGTGTTCTGGTGTCTGGGCAATCCCGATAGCTGCCAAACTGGGAAGAAGCACAGTGGAGAGTGCTAGAAGTTAATAGGAGTTTGTCTTCGATGTGGCTCCTACAAACATCAAATCAGAGATTGTCCGATAGTTTGTAGAGCACCATCTAGAATGAGAGGAAGAGCAGTCACTGAAACAATTGTCCAACAAAGCCGAGCTAGTGGATATAGACAGAGAGGTAGAGGTAGAGGCAAAAGCAGAGTGAGTTCAAGGAGTCCTACTGTCAGGAATGAGGTGCGGAGCAACCAACAGCAATCTCAGGCATGAGTCTATGCAATGACTAGACAAGAGGCTCAAAACTTCCCAGATGTCGTTGCAGGCGTGTTGCATTTCTTTACTTTTGAAGCTTTTGTATTGTTAGATCCTGGATCTACGCAATCATTTATCGCACCGCATCTTGCATCTTGACTGCTTTGTGATACATAATTAGTGAACTATGGTTTAGTGGTGAGTACATCGATAGGTAGTACTACAGTAATTAGTGAAGTCTGTAAAAAGTATTTGATTAGAATTGATCAGGCAGAGTTAGAAGCAGATCTGATTATATTGCAGTTAAGGGAGATAGATATTATTTTAGGCATGGATTGGCTCACTGCTCATAGTGCTATCATGAACTGCTATACTAAGAAGGTGATACTAGAATCTCCTAATCAGCCGAGGGTAGTATTCTGAGGTGTTAGTCAAGTAGTGCCAGCCAGACTAATCTCATTTATGAGTGCTTTGAGACAGATGCAAAGAGGATATGAGGCTTTTCTAGCCCAATTAGTTGATACCCGAATTGAGCAGAATATGTAGGGCATTCCTGTTATTAGGGAATTCCTAGATGTGTTTCCTGTTGAGTTATCTAGTTTAACTCTAGATAGGGAAACAGAGTTTACGCTTGACTTAGTTCCAGGTGCTGCTCCTATATCTATTCCTCCATATAGGATGGCACCTGTGGAACTAAAGGCTTAGTTACATAAGTTATTGGATAAGGGTTTCATCAGACCCAATGTATTACCATAGGGAGCCACAGTGTTGTTTGTGAAGAAGAAAGAAAGGACTCTGAGACTATGCATCGACTATAGGTAGTTGAATCGGGCATCAGTGAAGAACAAATACCCATTACCTAGAATTGACGATTTGCTTGATCAGTTGTAGGGAGCTCGGATGTTTATCAAGTTAGATTTGAGATCTGGGTACTATCAGTTGAAGATAGCAGAGGCTGATGTATCGAAAAGCGCATTTAGGAGTAGATATGGGCACTTCAAGTTTTTAATGATGCCGTTTGGGTTGACTAATGCTCCAATTGCTTTCATGGCTTTGATGAATAAGGTATTCCAACCTTATTTAGATCAATTTGTGATTCTGTTTATTGAAGCCATTTTGGTGTATTCGAAGAGTAGAGAGGAGCATGCTGAACATCTGAGGTTAGTCCTACAGATTATTAGAAAGAAATAGTTGTATGCCAAATTCAATAAGTGTGAATTTTGGCTAGATCAAGAAGTAGTGCTCTTAGGTCACATAGTGTCTAGACAAGGCATACAAGTTGATCCAAAGGAAGTAGAGGTACTAATGAAGTAAGAAGTTCCGAGGAATGTGCTAAAGATTTAGATTTTCCTGGGATTAGCTGGATACTACCGAAGGTTTATCGAGCATTTTTCACTTATCTTAGCCCCTTTGATAAAACTTCTGAGGAAGATTGTGCCTTTCAGATGGAACGATGAATGTCAGAGGAGTTTTGAGGAGCTAAAGCATGGGTTAACTACGACATCAGTGTTAACTATTCCATCTAGATCTGGAGGTTATGTGGTGTATAACAATGCTTCACACAAGGGATTAGGGTGTGTTCAGATGCAGCATAGTAGAGTAATAGCATATGTATAAAGACAGTTGAGGTCTTACGAGTTTAACTATCTAGTACATAATTTAGAGCTTGCTATAGTAGTTTTTGCTCTAAAGATGTGAAGACACTATCTGTATGGAGAGACATTTTAGATATATACTGATTATAAGAGTTTGAGGTATCTGTTGAGTCAGAAGGAGTTAAATATAAGACAACAGAGATGGACAGAATTGTTGAAGGATTATGACTGCACAATTAAGTATCATCCGAGAAAAGCTAATGTGATGGCAGATGCATTGAGTAGAAAATTAGATAGTAGTGTAGCTCAACTATAGATATCAAAGTTACCGAGCCTAGTTCAAATGAGAGCATTAAATGTAGAGTTGAATCTAGAGTAGAATGAGGCATTGATAGCTACACTAAAGTTGAGACCTCTATTGTATGACAGAATTAGAAAAGTTCAGCGTAAAGATCTAGAAAAAGTTGAAAGTGAATCTGGATTCTGAATTTGATTTGAGAAATGAGACACAGTGGTTAAGGCAGAGATTATATGCACTTGATGTGGATAATTTGAGGAAGGAGATTTTGGAGAAAGATCATGTAGCAGCCTATATTATGCATCCTGGTACCATCAAGATGTATAACATTTATGTAGCAGCCTATATTATGCATCCTGGTACCATCAAGATGTATAACATGCTGAAAAAACATTTTTAGTGGCCCGGAATGAAGAAGCAAGTAGCCAACTATATAACTAAGTGTATAACTTGCCAACAGATAAAAGTTGAGCATCAGGCTTCATTTGGTAAGTTACAATCATTACTGATTCTGAAGTGGAAATGGGAAAGAAGTACTATGAAATTTGTTACGGGTTTGCCAAGAACTCTGAGGCAAGATGATGCTATATGGGTTATTGTGGAATAATAGGATCAGTATATAGCTCTGATTGAGTTTACATATAATAACCATCATCACCGTAGTACCAAAATGGCTCCATATGAGGCATTATATGGTAAAAAGTGTCGTTCACCTCTATATTGGGATAAAGAGGGTCTAAGGATAGTTGAAGGCCCAAAACTAATACAAGATACGGTTGATAAAGTGAAACTGATCCTAAGTAGAATTAAAGCAGTTCAAGATAGACAGAAAAGTTATATGGATCAACATCGGAGGGATATGGATTATTGAGTAAGAGATAAAGTGTTTATAAAAGTATCACCTTGGCGAGGAGTGTTGAGGTTCGGTGAAAAGGGTAAGCTCAGCCCTAGATATATTGGTCCTTATTAGAACATTAAGAGGATTGGACCATTGGCACACAAGTTAACCTTATCAATTGAGATGGCTCAGATATACAATATTTTCCATGTAAGTATGATCAGAAGATATCAGTTTGATTCAATGCTAGGAGATTGAAGTAGCTAGTAATCTAAGTTATGTAGAGGAACCGATAAAGATAGTGGGACATCAAGTGAAGCAATTGAGAAACTGAGTAATTCCATTGGTGAAAGTCCTTTAGAAGAATCACTCGAGTGAAGAGCCCACATGCAAAACGAAGAAACACACGAGGAATCAGTACCCCTACCTATTCGAACAATTAGGTAAGAATTTCGATGATGAAATTTCTTAAGGGGGAGAATTATAATATCCCATTTTCCTATACTAAGGGTTAGAACCCTAGAATACTGTACATGAGAAATATTATTGAGAGATTAAGAAATGCATTACATGCTCATACATAACATAGGTATACACACATATGAATATTAATTTTCATACACATGTGAATATTAATTTTTATACACATTACAATGATTATACATGCACTCATTTGACATATTCTGGGATATAAATGATTTTTATGTGATTATGATATGAATAGTAACTATTTTGTCTTGAAAATTGATTTGATCAGTATAATTATTGATTTAAAATTTTTGGTGAAAATTGGGAAATTTCTGAAATTTTTGGTATTTTTGGACTAGGAAAAATGCTAAGTAGCAAGGTAATTGATAAATGGTAGTAGAAATAAGTGACAACTAACAGTAGAAATTATTGATATGTGGCATTAGGATTTAACGACAATTGTTATAGAAAATTGGGAGACAATTAGATTAAAAATTGGAGACAACTAATCTAGTTATTAAAAAGGGACCAAATAGACTCATGGGGAGGTGACAAGTGTCACTACCACTCACCACTCATTCCTCACGATTCTCTCATTTGGAAGACACACACTTTATTGTTTTTCATTTTAATTCATGCTTTCATCTTCTTCGTTGCTTTCTTCTTCTATTCTTTATTTCCACGACACCCACCAATCTTCGTCAACATTGAACCTTGCTCTCATCCTTCACTTACTACTTACATTTTCGTTATCTTCACCATCTTGTCACTAGAAAACCTAACCTACTCCACCTCCATGTTGATGTACATGTGATGCATGGAAAGCTAGGGTTCTTGGAGATTTTAAAGAAACTTTAAGTAAATCAAGCAAGTAGCATGTAATCTGCATAGGTAATTGTAAATGAAATATTTATGATGAATGATTTGAAATTGAATGATCACGATCATGGAATTACATATATGTTGTAACGTGGGTATAAAAATAGAGAGGTTTATGTTCCTTTTTTATGCATTAATTATATTCTTAGGTTAGCTAAATGAAAACATTTATAATGATCATTTAGAGATAGATTGAAAGGATAAATGGAGTTGATTTTGATGATAAATTGTGGATGAATAAATGAATATATTCATAGATTGTTTTTGTGTTCATGATGAGTAATAATTCATAAATTATTATAGAAATGATTTAAGATAGAATGATCATTATAATGGTCTTTGGATGAGTAAATTGATGGATGAATGCATGTGTTTGTGTTCTTTTTTGAGTGTATGAAAACCATGATTGACGAGTTGGTATATAGATGTTATAAGTTGTGAATTAAGGGTATAATGAAAGTGGAAGTTATGCTAATAAAGATGTTGAGTTATGTTCTTGAAATGAGGAGAACTAGGATGATAGTTAGGGGTAAAGTGAAGGTGATAATGGAGTTGAACATGTGTTGAGCCATAGATAAATGAATGGACATATTTGATGTCCTATTTTTTGTGGTTATGATTAATAATCTTACATGAATCTTTTTGTTAATGTTTTAAATTGGAAATTGAGGTAGAAATGAAGAGGCTATTAAGTCTAAATGATGAACTATGGAGATGATTTGGTTAATGTATTATGAATGAGATATAATATGGAAAGAGTTAGGATTGCATGTATGATAGGATTAAGTGAATGAAAATGAACATATTGAGTAGAGTTTTATGAGTTTTAATGCAATCAATATAGTAGTTGGATTTGTATAAAGTGAAGTTGCATAAATGAACATGAATGCTAAAAATTTTGGAGTGTAAATGATGTTATTATGTATGTTGAATTCGTGAAAGAAATGAGGAAAAAAAGGCAAGGCACGACCATGGTATAGTCCCCACCATCGTGGCATAGAAAATTTTGATTCTGTCACGATTGTCAAAGAATCTCCACGATCATGGCCAGTTCCACGAGCTTCTGCCACAATCATGAGAAGGACCACCATGAACGTGTGCAAACACAAAGAGAGAAATGTTGTCCTTTAAATGATGTTTGAGAAAATTAATGGTAAGGTACCTTTTTATGATGTATTTAGGATTGAATAAGGCCTAGAATGAACCTAGTTAATGATGGACTAAGTGATTAAAGTGAGTAAGGGGTATTTGGTATTAATGAATAATTGAACAATGATGTTTAGATGATCATGAGATGTGAATTAAGGAAACATACCTAGAACAGTCAAATTAAGCATGCGTTATACATAACACACATACATATGTGTATGATTAAGTATTAATGTGATTGTGCAAATTAGTAATGTGTAAATATGTACGTATTACATGATATAGAGGTGCAAATAGAGCGACCGCATCCAAACATTGTCAGGACATCGAGGCAATAGTTATCTGGAGCATACAGTGAGTAACTTATATGTTCTCACTAAGATTGTCTATCTTTGTTTAATTTTTAATTATTGAATTATTATTGATGTAAATGTGTTAATTCCGAACATTAATAGTCTGAGGCATTTGATGCATGAAAATCACGTTGGAAGTGTTCACTGTATTTGAATCTGACAGAAATAACTGTACTCAACGTAATTGTTGAATGACGGAATTAGGTCTGAAGAAAATGTGAAAGTGAATGTGTAAATAAACAAATGTGATCAATTGAATATATGAGATTTGATTCATTTCATATAAGATATGCATGATCAGATAAAGTCAGTTGTGACTGGAGTAGCCAGTGAAAAAGACGTTAAAGCTTAGAATGTGGTAAGAGCAATAAGTAAAATGAGCCAGGTATCCCCAACAGATATAGGACAGTTATTAATGAGCCCAATATCCACAATAGATACGGGACAGTTAAAAAGGTACTCAGTTACAACAACATAATAATTGAATATAAGTCACATATGCATTGCATATTCATTTGGTATGTATGTTTTAAGTGATCAAAATGAACTTTTTGAATTGTTCTGAATGTGAAATGTGAAATAAGTGAACATAATTGTCTTTGATTCAACATGATGATTAGTGAAGTGAAATTCATTATGTGATATCATAAATTGTTTGTGAATTTGGAATATGAATTGGTTCTGTTATGTGATATGAGTTAGCATATCGATAATAGCTTGCTTATTGAGTTCGCAAAACTCATCAAAAATTGTAACAAGGCTTTTCAGGTACGAGAGAGGAGACTTAGTTACTAAGATGTTCTAAAAGAAGTCCAGTACTGCATTTTTAGGACTCAAGAAAATGACTCAAAGGTCGGTCGGCTGAGATTGAAGATTTAGATAAAATATAATGATCAAATAATAGGAGTAATGAATGGTAATTTAGCCTATGGAAAAAGAAAATTTAATACACTTTTAAAGTTAGGAATTCCTTTACAATCACAAAATCTGAAGGAAACAATTACTATTACTTATAAATTTTATAGATAAAATTTAATGACTGATGGTCAATATCCTTTTTCTATTACTTATCAAATTTCTTATGCTTTAACTAATTCACTTCATAGTATTGAATTTAAAAATACAGATAAAATATATATTGAACAATTGTTTAATGACATAGCAAAAATAAGTACTAGTTTACGAAATAATCTTCGAACATTGCCAGAAATAAAATACCCAATCAACTTTTATGAATCCAAATTAACTACTCCACAATTATCTTTATCTGAAAACAAAATAATAAAAGAAAATTTTCCATTAAGATCACAGTCTTTAAGATTAGAAAAACCTATTAGATTTACCGAACCAGGAATTGAATTAGATAAATCTACTAAAATTACTAACCCATAAATTGAAAAAGAAAAACCAGAAGTAAAAATAGTTCAAGAACTAATAATGATTAAAAATCAACTTAAGGAACTAAAAGAGCATCTTAAAAATACTTTATGAGTATTACCAAACAATTATCTGAATTATCAGAAAAAAAAAACAAATATTGAAATTCAATTAAAAGAGATAATTACAATAACATAACCTTTAATAGAAAATAGTACAAAATCACCAAAATTTAGTGAATATATTAAAATAAATAATCAGAAATTGACTAAACTATTAGATTTAATAAATGAAAAACTTGATAAAATATTAAAATTAATAAATACAAAATAATATTCACAAAAGGATCCAAAATTGGTATCTGAGCCCTCTAATCCAGAAACTATTATTTTAATAAAACCATGGAGGATATAGGGGATATCGAACAACAAAATACAAATATCGAAAAAGATATAAAAATTTAACTAAAAGAAATTACTCAATTAGTTTATAAATTAATTTTGGAAAATATGAACAAATCTTTGAAATATGAAATTATAAAACCTATTACATATCAAGATGAAATCATTTATGGATATGAATCTGATCAAGAAATCTATACAAATTAGCAAAACGATGAAAATCAACTAGAAACTAGTCAAAGTGGAGAAAAACGAAAAAGAGAGAACCAAACTAAATATAATTAGAATTACAAACCAATTGAAACAGAAGAATTAAATCGCTTTGGTTAGTATAGAAAAGATAATAAAATTAGAAATTTTCCTATAGAATATACACGAAAACATATAACATTAGGACCAGATGGTATTCTAAATTTAGACTGTGTAATACCCCTAGAAAAGTTATTATTAGAATGGTCTAATAGATTAGCATTAGTCACACAATTAGAAAAACCTTTTGAAGGATTAACAAATATAAACACTTTATGGAATTTCATTACGTATAAAAAAATTGGTATTGTATTAAATTTTCTACTAGATAACGAAAAACGAATAAAAAATACTACTGAGTTTCTTAACGCTCTTGAACCAATAAAAGATTTCCATGTTGTAACTAATGAAATTTATAAAGAATTTATCGGAAAAGATATAACTTCCTATAAACAGGAAATTGAAAATGAAGAAAGAAAAAATGCCTTATGGCATTTAATTAATATACTTATCTATGATATCTGTTATTTAGAAGAACACATTTGCGAATTTAAAAAATATTATTATAAATTAACACGTACTGAATAAGAAATGTATATACAAATATTTATCAACAATGACCATACCCATGAAATAAAATAGCCGAAGAATTATTCTTAATAAATCAAAATTCTAATTTAGTAGCTTATAATTTAGGAGGTGTTATTTCAATAACAAAAGAAGTACTTTCCAAAAATGTTTAGAAGCAAAATTGCCAAAACAATTGAGACATAAAGATATCCAATTATGTTGTTCGAAATATTCAGAAGTTCCTCAACAATATGGATGTGAATTTTCTACATATCCAAAACAAAGAAAACAACATAAATATAATAAATATGAATGGCAAAACTATTCTAGAAACAAATATAAACCTTTTCCATCTAAACCTTACAAAACGTTTTTTAGACGAAAGCTTATAGACAATATAAACCTAAAAAGAAATATTGTCCTTAAAATAAAACAAAATGTAGATGTTAGTTATGTAAAGAAGAAGGTCATTATGGAAATAATTGTCCAAACAAAAGCCAAAGTAAATTCAAAGAAAAAATTAACATTTTAAATTTAGCTTAAAATATAATTTAGAACTTATAGAATCAGAATATGAAATAGATTCGACAATTTCTTCATTATATCAAAACAATGTTCGAAGTTTAGAATCAACAACTGAATTCGAATATAACATTTATTCAGGTAATTATTCAGAATAAAAAACTTAATGATTATATAGACACAAGAGCTACTATTTGTATAACCTCCAAAACATTATTAAATAATTGGAAAAAATTAAATAAACATTACAAATCAGAATAGCAGATGGAAGTATCAAAGCTATATGGTATGTCAATTATTATAATAATATTCTTATTGAAAATTATACATTTACAGTACCATCAATTTATCAACAATAATCAAGGTTACCATTAATTTTAGGAAACAATTTTCTAAAACTAAATAATCCTTTTTGTCAACATTTACATTATATAAAATTAAAGACACCACTAATCAAATCATTAAATCAAAAATCTATAATTCTTAAAATTCCTTTATATCATACTACATATTATAAAACATTACAACTAGTAACCAAAAAATTAAATCAAGTACAATTTTATCTTCTTAATAATATAACTTTACAAAATGAAATAGAAACATTAATAGAAAAAGTTTGTAGTGAAAATCCACTTGACACTATAAAAAATATAAATAATCAATTAATTGAAATAAAATTAAAAGATCCCACACAAGAAATTAAAAATAATATACCATATACACAACAAGATGTACAAAAATTTCTTAGCGAATGTTCTGAACTATTACAAAAATAATTAATTTCACCTAGCACAAGTAAATATTCAGCCCCAACATTTTATGTAAATAATCATTCAGAACAAAAACGTGGTAAAAGACAAATGGTAATTAATTATAAGGAATTAAATAAAACTACTATCGAAGATGCATATAAATTACCTCTAAAAGATTATATTATTAATCGATTAAAAAGATATCATTGGTTTATAACATTAGATGCAAAATCAGGATATTGGCAATTAAGACTACATGAAAATACAAAACCTTTAACAGCTTTTACCTGTAATATTATCAATGGAATGTATTACCCTTTGAATTAAAACAAGCCCGGGCATTTATCTAAGATTTATGGATAATATTCTAGAAGGATTAGATAAATTTACATTAGCTTATATTGATGATATTATTATTTTTTCTAATAAAGATAAACATGATCATCTATAGAAAGTAAAACATGTTTTATCTCGATGTCAACAAAAATGATTAATTCTTAGTAATAAGAAAATTAAATTAGCACAATAAAAAATAGAATATTTAGGTATAGAATTTTATAATGGATTTCTTAAATTACAACCAAATATTCTTGAAAAACTACAACATTTTTCTAATAAATTAAAAAATATAACTAAAGTCCAATAGTTTTTAGGATTACTCAATTATATTTCTGATCAAGGATTTTTAAAGGATTTAGCTAAAGAATGCAAATACTTGCAACTTAAGTGTAGTACAAAACGACAGTGGACATGGATTAATAAAGATACTAATATTGTCAAATTATTAAAAAATCTTTGTAAAAATTTATCAGAATTATACAATTATTCTGACAAAGACAAATTGCTTGTACAAATTGATGCAAGTATGGATATATGGGTTGGCTGCCTATTGGCTAAACCACCCAAATCAAAGAATTATCTTTTATGTAAATATATCAATGGGACTTTCAATCCCACTGAAAGGAAACATCTAATTCATAAAAAGGAAACATTAGCATGTCTTAAAACTTTACAAAAGTGGAAATTGGATTTATTACCTGTCGAATTTTTAATTCAGACATATTCAAAGTATCTATGTGGATTCACCAAGTATAATATAAAATCCAATTATAATCAAGGAAGACTAATCCGATGGCAGTTAGAATTAGTTTAATATAATTTTCAAATCCAATATATTACATTTACTATTAACAGTCTTGCGGATACCTTAACTCAAGAATGGAATAAGTCATACTCAGCCTAAAGGATTCACTCACAAAAAAGGAAGCAAAACTATTAGAGCTCTAACAACAAGTTGGTATAGTAACCAAGAAAATTAATCAACTAAGATCTACTATCCAACTCCTTAAAAAGCAAACCATTTCAAATATCCAACCTAATATCCCAAAATAAATTATTCAAACATCCACTCCTACAATATAAATCTGTCCGTTAATTACTAAATCCCAAAAACAAGAAGATTTCAAAGAAAGTAAAACCTATGTTATATTCAGTGCACCTATGGTTGGCATTTATGACGAGTGGCATAAAGCCTCAATACATATCACTAGAAAGCCCTCAATTATCCATAAGAGATATTCTACTAAATCAGAAGCAGAAAAAGCCTTAGCTAAATTTAGAAATCCTTTACTCAAACCTCAATATAAACAAACCTTGGAAAGACAACCTTCTGAGTCTAAAATGAAAACATTGGGTAAGCCCATAAACATGGAAAAAATCAATTCTATTCCTACAAAGGCCCTAAAAGAAGAAATGAAGAAAATCACTCCAAATATGTTTTACAATTGTTTCCAAGCCCTCAATGGATGTATTGAAGACAAAAAATATTTCAATATTATCCATAAAATTATGAAAGGTATGGACCTAAAGCTATTATTTTTCCTAAAGCTAATCCACTCACTACCTACCTTTTCTTCCAGAGTGGACTAGTAGATACCATTTACTTAACCAACTTACACAGTCTATCTGAATTTTCAGTTGGATTTATCCTTGCGGTTAAAAATTATAAAGACCAATTTGTAAAAGAAAGGGAAATTTTTATTAAGGTTTTTAGCAGCTATCCCATTTATAAGAAGGCAGACACATTAAAAGATTTAGAAATATTATTATCCAGATTAGCATATGTTCAAATTGGAATCAGTAAAGGACAATATCCACCAATTGATGAATCCCCACAATATGAAGTTACTTGGGATTTAATTAACCATTTTAATCTTCACTACCTCGAAGGAGTTTACCATAAATGTTTAAAAATCAATTTTGAATCACTCATTAAACTTAATTATAGAGGACCCAATCTGTTGATGACTTCTGCCTACAAGAACCCAATAGAGGTGGATTCTTTGCAACTCATTAAACATGTTGAAGCATAATTTTCAACAATCTCTGGAGTATTCATTGACCTTTCCAATGATTGGAAACATTCCATCTGTAAACATTCATAGCATTATATAACCCACAAGTATCCTCATTGTCCGTCTACATCAACAGTTAAAAATGACAGCTCACCCGAAGATGTAATCATCGAAGAATAAAAGAGCATTATCATTTGCAATTATTCATGCAGTTATTCACCATGTAATTATTAAAGTTATATACTTCTTATCGACCATGTGGCCAACATTTCTTTTCTTTCTTTTAGCAAAAGTGGATACCTTATCTGAAAGAATCTACTTTACCTTTTTATTTTAGCTTTTCCTTTTTATCTTTTTATCTGGTATAAACCTTTTAGGTTCTATATAATGTAAGACATCTTCTACCTTCAGGTATGAGAAAATAAATTCTTAGCATCCCTGTCCAAAATTATCTCCCTCTCACCTCAGTTTGTGTATTGTCGATCAAGAGAAAATGAGAAACACAAGTATGTTTACTAATTTTTTTATCTTTTCATCAATTATTATCTATCATTCATTAATAATCATATATTATCTTTAACCTATCATAATATTTTTATATATTAGTTTCGTTTATTTAGATAAAATTACTCTTATAGATTTCCTTAATTATTGTTTAATCTGTGGTTTTAGACCTATTCTTATGCAATTTCTTCTTAACAAAGTTGATTAAATTATACCTATTTGTGCTACTTGTAGATCTATTCATTTATTAATTATGCATATCCAAACAAAAATACATACTTGTCATAAATGAATTAAAACTTTTACCCAAACTTATAACTTTCTTATATCTATTAATGCTTATATAACCACTCTTCAGACATTTGAAAATATTATTAGTAATCATATGACCCTATATTATCAAGAAAAAGAAGAATTAAAGTAACTGTATAATCGTTTTCAGACTCAATATCAAACTCATATATGACTACCCAATGTACTATCTGTAATCAAATATACACTGAAATTATATATTTTGAAGGTTTATTATCTCAATATAAAACCAAAAAAGATCATTATGAAGAACGATATAATTATTTACAATTTTTCGTAAACAACAATGGATTATTACCTATTAAAGAAAGACTTGATAATGCAACTAATCTTTATAATTCATATAATCAAGACTTACAAAATTCCTTCAATATATTAATAAAGAATCAAAAAATTTTCATTAATATGACATAAATCAATCCAGATAATATATTAGATATAGAAACTTTATAATTAACTGAATCTATCGAAACTTTCCATATCACTACTCTATTATCAAATGAAAAACAAAAACAGATTGCTAAAACAAACTTAAATCTTAAAGAAGGTCAAGATATCAATCATCATCCTTTTAAAAATATAATAAATCAAAAAAAATATTATTTATTTTGGAAAGATCATCCATGAAACACCTATCAGAATAGATCAATGTAATGGACATATTGGTATAAGTCTAATAGATCAGGAACAAATTTGTAAACAATTACAAAAAATTCCAGAAGATAAAAGAAATAAAATAGGATACATACATCTGTCTACTATTCAAATATTATTAAAATATACTTTTCAAGAGGGAATAGATTCACCAATACGAATGGCTATCATTGACGAAAGAATGAATAGTTTAAATGATGAAATAATAGGATTAATGAATGGTAATTTAGCCCATGGAAAAATGACCTTATTCTTTACGTAACCAACATCTGCATTTTGTTTTATTTTTAGGACAATATTTCTTTTTAGGTTTATAATGCCTATAAGCTTTTCTTCTAAAGAACTTTTTATGAGGTTTAGGTGGAAAAGGTTTATATTTGTATAATTCCTCTTTCACGTAGAATGTGTAAAAGAGCAGTAGACCATTATAGTTTTGATGTTGTATATACATATGGATCATGTAGTGTAATACTATAATGTACATTATGTTTTATTGAAATGAAAGGAGAAATTGAGTTTTAGATATTGAGTATTCATGATTAAATTATGATGTCATGATATAAGTGAATGTGAATGCTCTAGCACACTGCTTCCACCAGGCAAGTGCTTGAATGTCTGATGGACGTACGGGCATTTGTCAGATAGGAGTGGGGTACTACACGTACTGTAACATCCCCTCACCAATAGGAAGGGTATATTGGTAAATTGCCATGTTTAGGAGTGTATAAATGTATAGTGACA
>JANIIA010000006.1:33558573-33586945 GCA_027478495.1 Erythroxylum alaternifolium | reverse complement strand
CATATCAAACATGAGCATCCTTTGTATTTTGTATTAAGTTGATGTGTATGTTGATATGTAACTAAAGCTTGATTAAATATTTACTTTGTTTAGTAATGAGAATGAGAATTTGAGGATTTGCTGTTGTGTATGATGATGTTATTTTAAAGTACTTAGTAGTTGAATAGATATGAAGAGGTATTGCATTTTTGCAAGCTTTCATAGGTGTAGAAATCGTGTTCTAAACTTAAAGGAAAACTGTATTAATTTAGGTAGAATTAGCTATAGTTGTCTTCACAAAAGTTGTAGCTTATCTTTCTGGCTTTCTAACGATATAAAGTATGAAATTTTTTGATATTGGAGATGAGAGTTATGCTTTTCACAAGTTAGTAATGCTGCACAGGGCAAATGTTAGACATTTTATAGACATGGATGTTGTTATGTTTTTAGGTTGATGATCAATCTAGAATATGATTTGGATATAAATGATATTGAATTGGAATGGAAGTGAAAATGATGTGGAAAATTAGTTAGAATTGATAAATATGCATAAGAGGGGTCATTGGTAACTTGTAGGAGCTAGAAATCTGGAATTTGACCCATAAATATCCGTTGGGTGGACTTTATGTCCGTTGGGCTGACCTTCTTGAGTATTCCAACATTTCAGCTCAGTACATGTCCCTTTGGAGGGACATATGTCTGCTAAGCTGACCTTCTCGGGACAGTCATGAAAATTTGAAAATTTTTTGACCCTATAGATGGCAAAATCTTTCTTCGGGGTCTTCATAGAACTTATAGAACTTGAAGTCTTCTTCGAAATCGTACTTGAATGGTTAAAATTTGACATCTCTAGCGAAAGTTATGCTAATTGTTTCAAAATAAACTAGAGATATGGAGCTACAATTGTTCTGAAGAAATCAATTTGTGATTCCACTGCCGGAATTGGTTTTGGATAGAGAGATCCCATAGAAACAACCTTATACGATAATGCGTTCACATCTTTTGATATTCCGGATAGTTAGGCTCTGGAAACGGGGTTCAACATTAATAAAGGCGAAATTTTGTTAAAGAAAAGACTAATATAGTGTTCTTGAAATGAGAACAACCAAGTTGATAATGAGTGATAGAAATCATGTTTTATTTTTGTATGGTTGATGAAAAATGATTTATGATTTGTTTCATAGATGTTTATGAGTTAGAAATGAAGTGAGAATGATGAAGTTATGAAGTCTAAATGATGACCTATGGAGAAGATTTGTTTGATGTGTTATGAAAGAGATAAAATTTGGGAAAAGTTAGGCATGCATGTATAATGGGATTAAGTGAATAAAAATGAATCAATTAAATAAAGTTTTGTGAGTTTTAATGCAATTAATATGGTAGTTAGATTAGTATGAAAAGAAGTTGCATAAAGGATATGAATTCTGGAAAATTTGAAGTATTAATGATGGTTCTAAATATGGAAATTCGTGGAAGAAATGAAGGGAGAAAGGCAGGATACTATCATGGCCTTCAGTGCATGATCGTGCCTGGAGAATTGGGTTCTGCCACGATCATGGCACCAATCCCACGACCGTGGCTAGTTGCAATGGCTTCTGTCACGATCGTAGGAAGGTTCACCATGATCGTAGGCTAGTATAAAATGTGAGATGTTCTCTTTTAAATGATGATTGAAACAACAAATGCTATGGTACTTTCCTATGATGCATTTAGGCTTGAATAAGGCTTGAAATGAACTTAGTTGATGACAGATTAAGTGATTAAATGTATGATATGCTTAAGTGATAATCAAAGTTATAACTTTAGCATGGATGGTTGATTATTATGTGATCATATGATGCTATAAAAGAAATAATGAATGATTGAATTATGATATTAGAATAATCAAGTATATTTGAGCTATGAACCTAAGTGCAAGCTAGACATACATAAATGATGATGTATAAATGATCAAGAGATGTGAATAAAAGAAACATACCCGGAATAGTCAAATTGAGCATGCATTATACATTACACATATACATATGTGTACAATTGAATGTTTATGTGATTATGCAATTAGTAATATGTGTAAAATGTGTGTATTACATGAATATGATACACAGGATTGTACATCAGCATCTAGACATTTCCAAATCATAGAAGCAAATGCTAATTTGGAGCATACTATGAGTCGAACTAGATGATCTTACTTTAATTGATTATTCTGTTTAAATTTCTATATTGCATTATTACTGATGTGAATGTGATTGTGATAATTTCGGACATTAATATTCTAAGGAGTTACATAAATATGAACATATTGGAAGTGCTTCATTGAATATGAATGAGCAAGAAGAAATAAGTGTTCTCAACTTAACTGTCGAATGATAGACATTGATCTGATAAAAAATGTGAATGTGAATGTGAAAATTTAACACAAGTGATTGATTGAATATATGTGAATGTGATGCATTCCACTATATGAATGCATAACCAGATAAAGGAATATGTGACCAGTGTAGCTACTAAAAAAGAGCTTAAAGCTTAAAATGTGATTAAGAGCTAAAGGCTAACTATGTATAATAAGCCTAGTATCCCCAATGAATACGGGACAGTTATTAATGAACTCAATATCCACAATGAATATGGGACAATTACAAGCACTCGGTCACAAAAATGTAACAATTGAAAGTGAGTCTCATGATCATTGCATATATATTTGATATGTATGTTTTAAATGATTGCAGTGAATTGTCTAGATGATTCTTAATGTAAAATATGAAATAAGTGAACAAAGATGATGTTTGATGTATATGATGATTAGTGAAGTGATGTGTAGTGTGTGATTATGTGATTTGTCTATGAACTAATTATGTTATGTGATATGAGTGATTTGTCACTGAGTTCGCAAAACTCACCAAAATTGCAATGTTGTCTTTCAGGCTTAGAGGAGATACCCAGTTAGACAAATAGAGTTTGGCCACTATAATTGAATAAGAGATAGAGGTCAGGATCAGTTGGCATCTACATATGTTTTCTGTTATTTTAGTATTAAAAATTGTATTCCACAAGCGTTATTTACTATATAGATGAATTCAATTTGTAATAATAGTTTTGTAAGGCCCCAGAGTACACCCTAGTTGAAATAAGACATGTTTATGAAAGTACATGTGTGATAGGAGTTAGAATTATGCTATGATTAGAATATGAAAGACATATGGCTTGAATTTTTAGTCAACTGGATCATATTTAGTGGTTTGGAATGGATTGACATCATTAGAGAATCGAGGTATTTAAAAAGATAATGTGGACTAGGAAAATTGTCAAGTGGCAAGTTAAGTTGGTACATGAAAATTAGAATGACTAAGCCTATGAATTAGTGACATTTGGTATAGTTTATGCATTGATATTTGGCAACGTAATAAGAGGACATGTGGCCTAATTGAAGTGTTACAAATGGCAGCTTAAATGGTGGGCAAATGGGCTTCATGCCTTGGTGTTAAGTGGCATGCTAAGCTAGTGAAACCTAGCTGGTGATGAAGCAAGTTTCTGCTGGAGTAAATCCAACTTTGTCCATTATTCACCTTGCTTCCTTCTCTCCACCAAAATTCCCATTTTCTCTCCAACTTCTCAAATTTTTATTGGACTTTTCATCATCATCACTTGAATTTTGGTAAGATACTAAATCTAGAAAAAGATTCTACTAATTTTCTGTACTATTGTTATGTTAATGCTGAAATTTGCACATTAAACCTAGATATATGTTGATTGCTTAGAAGGATTGATTTGGCTTGATCTTTCGAGTTGTCTTTTTTGAAATTTAAAGAGGTAAGGGAGTACTAAACTTGGTATCATGATAGAACATGTATTGTTTGAGGTTTGAAGTAGATAAAATGTGTACTGAATTAATGAAGAATTATGGCTAGAAACTTGATACATGCTGGATACTCATTAGAAGGAGTGGTTCCACTGAATAGGCATCGGTATTTCAGCCATATCTTGACCTGTAGACATAAACATAGG
Organism: Erythroxylum alaternifolium; assembly: GCA_027478495.1. Taxonomy (NCBI): domain Eukaryota; kingdom Viridiplantae; phylum Streptophyta; class Magnoliopsida; order Malpighiales; family Erythroxylaceae; genus Erythroxylum; species Erythroxylum alaternifolium. The sequence goes on along the minus strand of JANIIA010000006.1, from coordinate 33,582,961 downwards.
ATTATTTTTAATTCGTATTAAACTATATACATTTATCTACAACTTTAATGAAGGAATCGAATTTGATTTCTATCACTAAGGATTTTGAAATTTAGCTTAAAGTTGAGTTATGGTTGTTGTCCACGGTTAAGAATAGTCTGTAGTATTTTGGGTATAAAGATTGGAATAATGAACCAAATTTAATTAACTTTATTTCATTTGAAACTTAATATATAGAGGAACATTTGTTTAGAAGAACATATTGTCTAAAAATGCAGTTTCGAGGCCATAATAGCCATATAAAAATGATCTAAAAACCTATCCTATGAAAACAACTGTTTGAAGGTTTCGGGTCACTTATCCCATAATTGTATGAAATGATTAAATTGGTATCCGATGTAATTGAGTAATAGTTACTTTAATTATGCATTATTAATGGACATGATAATATAAAGGATGTATGGTTTAATAATGATGAATACAATGTTGAATTGCTTGGTGTGATCATGAATGAATGAGTTCCCAAAGCTTACGTATTGTGAATTGGATATAGATGATTGTGAATTGGAAATTTCTGCGAAAACATTGTGATAATTTTGGACCATTAGTTGTCCGAGGATTTTGATAGTTGGGGTTATATTGGAAGTGCTTTCTAATTGTGTGCATATGCATAATGTGTGATGACTCAACACTTCTATGGATGCATAATTGCACATATTTGTATTTATAAGGTATGTTATGTTTGATCAAATGTCAATGAATAAGTTCATTTAGAGCAAAATAGAATAAAGGCATATGTTGTACTTCATCTTTTGCATGAAATTCTGAAATCTAAAATGGTTTGTTTTAAATTGCTTAGTCCTAATCATGAGTGAATAGGCATGTATAGAAAGGTTAACAGCTATTTCTATAATTAGACACTAAAGTGTCTTTTGTGATTAGACACTTCGGTGTCTTCTGATTCCAAACATTTTTGTGCCTTCTGTTTCAGAGACTTAAGTCTCTTCTATTTTAGATGCAATCATGGTATCTCTATTCTGATCCCATTACCCACTTCTATAAAAAGGATTAGTAGGCTAACTTGTTTTGTATTTTATTATTTTGCTCATCTCTGATTTAATCAAGCTTTGATCCGATACTAAAAAATTCTATTTTGATACAGACAAATTATGTTCTGATACTTTAAAATTTTATTTATGATATTATGTTATTCTATTTTGATACTTGTGAGTTTTAGCCTGAAGCAGATATATTTTACTATGATATAATTTATTTTTATTTGAGAAGCATATTGCTCGAAATGTGATCTGATTTGTATATGTCATATCATATGACTGTTAGAGACAACTGCCATTATGTATCCTGTTTAGTTATTCCCTACTAAGCTATATGCTTAGCAAAGTGGATTTGCCCCATGTAAGTTCAAATAGAAGGGTATAAAGATTGGCACAAAGACAACTGCAGTGGCCAATGAAGACTGTGTTTTGTTGTGAATAAGTTTCAATTTGTTGTTGTTATTGACTTGTACTCATTATGCTGAGACATTTTGTGTTTTGCATATATAGTTTGTAATATTTATAAAGATGAGGAAATTTGGATTTCAAGGCACATAATATGTTTTTTGATTTGTCATTACATTATGTATAATATGTTTAAAACATAATGAAATGTAATGTAATATATGATGCTTGAGTTTCTGAGAATGCTTGGAATTGTTGATATGATATATTTGGGTGCTATTATGTGTTCCATCTGCATATCCTCCCAGAGGGTATGTGGGTGTTACATCTTTTGGTATCAGAGCATGGTTTAGGAAATTCTAGTTTAACCAGCGGTTAACCACTACTTATACTTAAGTGTAAAAGTTGTGGTTTGGCCTAATGCAGTTTGTCCCATATTTTGGTTATAGAATTAAAGATAGAAAGATCTCACGAAGCCATTAACGAGGTTGCTGAGAGTAATAATCCTGAACAATCTGATCCATCAATATTGGACCCTCTGGGGTCAATCGAGGTGAATCTAAGGTGCCACCTCCTCCTCTAGCTCAGGGAGAGACTTTAGTTAAGTTATCTCAGGATATGATGACGTTACTGCATCGTATGACTACACTCAAGGCTCCGATTGATCAGCTACAGAAGTATGGAGTTCAAAAATATGGAACATCATTGGCAGAATTTGAAAGAGCTGAGTTTTGGATAGAGAAAGTGAAGAGGGTATTAGAAGAAATCAGTTGTCCACCAGATCAGATGGTGCATTGTACTGTCTCTCTTGTTCACAGAGCAACCTATGAGTGGTGGAAGTTCATTTTAAGGAATCCTCAGCTACTGGTGCCTCTAACTTGGGATTCTTTTCTGAAGATTTTAAAGTTGTGTATGTTACGTAGGCTTATAGAAAGGAGAAGTGGAAGCAATTTCTGAATTTGAAGTAGAGAAACTTATCTGTTGCTGAGTACGATAGGGACTTTAATCGACTCAGTAAGTATGCCCCTGAACAGGTACTTATTGAGGAGTTATGATGTCATCAATTTGAGGATGGTTTGAGCGATTTGATCAAGGAGCATCTTGCCGTATTCACTTTACTGCAACAAGTGAACTACCATCAACTAGTGCAAGCCATAGTGAAAATGGCGAGGCAAAAGATGGTTAGGAGAGAAATGGGTCAGTGAAGGGGATTTACTAAAGGAGGTCCCTCTTCGGGCAAGCAAGTTATGAAGGTGTTTCCTCTGCATCGTACTTCACTCAAAGACCTGTAATTTGAGGAAGGCGACAGAACTTTCCTTTACCGATCGCTTTTGGTAGGGATTCCTTTGTGGGCTAAGGTTTTAGTATTATAGAGTGTCCTTATTGCTCCAAATATGATCGGGGTACTTGTTGGAGGATTACGAGTGCATGTTTCAGATATGGTAGCACAAAGCATCAAATAGGTAATTGCCATATAAGATAATCCCAGACATCGCAAGCTAGTAGGGAGGTCTGTCATATATCTGCTGGAATCAGAGCACGTGGTAGAGGTCGTGAAGGATCTGGTCATAACAGACCTAATCTGAGTACCAATTAAGAAACTGTTGATCGACTATCTATGCCTTCTGCTTCAACTCGAGCTTATATATTAAAAGCTCATGAGGAATATGATACACGTGAAGTTATTGCTGGTATTGTTTCTTTCTTTATTTCTGAGATGCATGCACTGATTGATCCTGGATCTACTCATTCCTATATCTGTGTTAGAGAAATGTCTGATAAGGAGATGCCTATCTATCAGTTAGTGTATGACATTTATATAACTGGTCTTCTGGGTAGTAATACGTTGGTTAATCAGGTGTTTATGAATTGTCCTATTATGATCTAAAGAAATGAATATATAGCAGATCTGATTAGATTACCTTTTTATGAATTTGATTTGATTATAGATATGGATTGGTTATCCAACCATCAGGCAGTGATTGACTGTAATACTAAGATAGTTGTCCTTAGGAAGCCTGATCAACCTAAAATATTATTGCATGGAATCTACACTAGTTCTTTAGCTAATGTGGTATCTATTATGCAAGCCTGAAAGCTCCTCTAGAAGGGATGTGAAGCTTATTTAGCTTTTGTGTCTAATCTTAAGAAGGGTGGTAAATTGCTAGATATTCTGGTGGTGAATGAATTTCCAGATGTGTTTCCTAAGGAATTACCTGGACTCCCTCCTGAAAGGGAAGTGGAGTTGTCTATTAAAGTCATGCTGGTACTGTTCCTATATCCAGAGCACCATATAGAATGGCTCCTATTAAATTAAAGGAGTTGAAGGTGCAATTGCAAGAGCTTCTGGATAAAGGGTTCATTCGACACAATGTCTCACCGTGGGGAGCACCAGTCTTGTTTATTAAGAAAAAAGATGGTACACTATGGATGTGCATCGATTACAAGCAACTAAATAGAGTCACAGTGAAGAACAAGTATCCGTTGCCAAGGATTAAAGATATGTTTGATCAGTTAAAAGATGCTAGAGTGTTTTCAAAGATAGATTTGTGATCGGGGTACTATCAACTTCTTATAAAGGAAGTGGATGTATCGAAAACTACATTTAGGACCCGTTATGGACATTATTAATTCCCGGTAATTCCATTCGGGTTAACCAATGCTCCAGTAGCATTTATGGATATGATGAATAGAGTATTCAGGCCTTATTTAGACCAGTTTGTTGAAGTGTTTATAGATGATATCCTGGTTTATTCTAAGAATGAACATGACCATACTGAGCATCTCCGAATTATGTTACAGACCCTGCAGGAAAAATAGTTGTATGCTAAGCTGAGTAAGTGTGATTTTTGGATTTTAAAGGTATCTTTTCTAGGACATGTTATCTCTTTTCAAAAGATTAGAGTTGATCCTAGTAAGATAGAAGCGATTGTTAACTATAAGCCACCTACTTCTAGTAAGGAGTATGTTATGTTTAGTCATGCATCTAGAAATAGTTTGGGTTCTGTTTTAATGCAGGATGGAAAGGTAATTGCTTATGCCTCTAGGCAACTAAAGCCATATGAACAAAATTACCCTACACATGATCTAGAGCTAGTAGCAGTAGCCTTTGCCGTGAAAATTTGGCAGCACTACTTGTATGGTGAAAGGTGTAGAATTTTCACATATCATAAGAGTTTGAAGTATCTACTTACCCAGAAAGAACTTAATCTGAGACAACGGTGTTGGTTGAAACTGTTTAAAGACTATGATTATATTGTGGACTACCATCTAAGTAAGGCTAACATCGTGGCTGATGCCTTGAGTTGGAAGACCATTTTAACATTGTTAGTGCAACATGGTGAATGGGGACTTGTATCTGAAAACTAGGCCTACCTTAAGGCAAGAAATTTGTGATGCTCAAAAAGTCAAAGATAAGTTGCAACAACTTATCTTTGCTACTTAGGAAAGTAAACAACCTGAATTTTCTGTGAAAGGAGATGATGATTTGTATTATAAAGATCAGCTGTGTGTGCCAGCTAATGATGAACTCAAAAAGAAGTTATTAGTTGAGGCTCATAATACTAATTTCACTATACATCCTGGTGGAAATAAGATGTATCAAAATCTGATGCAACATTACTAGTGGTCGGGTATGAAACAAGATATTGTGGATTACATAGTTAAGTGTTTGACATGTCAATAAGTTAAAGCTGAAAATCAGTTTCCATCTGGTTTGTTACATCCTATTTCTATTCCTCAATGGAAATGGGATAACATTACTATGGATTTTGTCACTGGACTTCCTCTTACTCAGAAGAAGCATAATGATGAATGGATGATTGTGGATAAGTTCACCAAGTCTGCTTATTTTCTGTCTGTTCATCCTAACTATTCTTTAGATAGGCTTGCGGACTTATATATCAATGATTGCTTTCCATCTCTAGATAAATGGACAATCTGAATAGGTTATCTAGATATTAGAATATATGCTTCGAGGCTATGTGTTAGAGTTTCTAGGAAGTTAGGATAATTATCTGGCTCTGATGGAGTTTGCTTAGAATAATAGTTATCAAACTAGCATTGGCATAGCACCTTATGAAGCGTTATATGGTAGAAGGTGTAAAACTACAGTGTGTTAGACTGAATTGAGTGAAAACAAGATGATCAGGCTAGTGATAGGCAGAAGTCTATGTTGTGAAAGATACTAAATAAAATGTTCAGGTTATTCAACATAGGTTAAAAGCTGCTAGTGATAGGCAGAAGTCTATGTTGATCTGGAAAAGAAGGATATTGAATATGAAGTAGGTGATAAGGTGTTCTTGAAAGTGTCACTGTGGAAGAATACACTTCATTTTAGTAAGAAGGGTAAGCTTAGTACCTGATATATTGGTCCATATGAGATTCTCAAGAGAATCGGACCAGTAGCTTATCAATTAGCTCTTCCAGAAGAATTGGCTAAGTTATATGATGTATTTCATGTTTCCATGTTAAAAAGATATCGGTATGATAATACACATAATATTCCTTTACAAGAAATTCAAGTACAGCTGGATTTGTCTTATGAAGAAGGGTCTGTGTCTATATTCTCCAGAGAAGTCAAACAACTCATGAACAAGCAAATATCTTTGGTGAAAGTACACTGGTGATCGGCTGTGTGGTTGAATCTTTTGATTACTCCCTTGGAAACTGAATCAAAAATTTAATTCTAAGGATTGCAATATAAAGTGCAACCCCGGGTTGTCTCACTTAATCGAAACTTAGAGCAAATGATCTAAGCTAGCCTAATTGCCATGAAATGCAAACTAAATTAGTTGAAAGTGGGGTTTTGGGATGTTTTGATTTAACTAAATGAATTGAACTAAATGAAATAAAAATGTATAAAAAGGTGTTTTTGGATTTTTTTGGGAAATGAAAAATGAAAATTCAAACAATGATCAAATGAGATAAAATTCTCTTGAAAACGAGCTTTGGCTATCATGGTTCCAAACAAATCTTTTGGGAGTGAAGTTCACTAAGTTTTCAAAATGAATAACCTTAAAGAACTCTTTAAGTCTAAGATTTTAATCAATGAACTCCATTTCTTAAAACTTTGTTGAATGCATCTTAGTGTGTGTAGTGGGCAAGTTATTGCAAGTGGTCAATTTTGATCAAGCATAATCTCAATATCAAATACAACTAGGCAGATAAAGAGGATTAACATAATCACCAAAAAGACATATGAAACTTCATATATTGAGCATCCAAGTTCTACATCAACAACCCAATAACACAATTGTTCAACTCTTGATTAAACTCTAATCAAGAAAAATCTAACTACAAAGCATAAATCCTAAATCAGGAGTTCATAACAATGTAGAAAGAAATGAACGAACTACTCCCCTTCAAAGCCCATTGAACTCAAGCCATCGCTACATCTTCAAGAGAAAATGATGCTTAGCCAAACATCTCTCCGGAAGCACTCATAACTGTGGGTACACCGATAGCATCCATGGCTGCAGTAGACAGTGACGATGAGAGGTGAAAAGTCGGTGATGGATGATGATCAAGAGTGAGAGATGAAGATATGTATGTCTGTCGAAAGTCTTCCACATAACCTAATTTTGCATGTTTTTAAATGCTGGGTCACGGGTCGGGTCGGAACAGTGAGAGATTTTCCTAAATATGGTCCGGGTTTGCGAAGGTTCGCTGTGGCGACAAATGACTCTCGCCGCGGCAAACTTTACCCAAAAGAATTTGTTCTTCACTGGTTCCTTCAACGCGGTGAAAGAATTAATCTTCGCTGCTGTGAACTTCTCTCAAAAGTTCAGCCTAGATTTATCATTTCTCGCCGCGACGAACTTTTCCCAAAGACTATGATCTCCTGTTGACTTCAATTCAGCACGTTGACTCCCTTCTCCTTGAGGATCCTACAATCAAAAATAGCAATTTGCAGTATCAATTGTTCTTAGAAAACTTAAGAAATGCAATTAATACCAATTGTGACAATTTTTACTATCAAATTGCATAAAATAAAAGTGCACACTCAAGGATTAATTTAAGCACAAAATCAAGAATTAGGAGTCAAAAAGTATAGTAAAGGCCATGAAAGTGTTGCCAATTTAGATAATAAACTTGGGTTAAATTAGTGGAGAAGAATCTTCTATCATATACAGTTATGGATGAACACATCGGTGACCTGAAACAAATTTCTTATCACAATAGTAGTATAACCCCTTTTCTTGACATTCCTGTGCCTCTTGATTAGTTATTTGTTAAAATGTGGTTGGAGTACTTAAACTTGTATTTTCACATTGGTTAGGTGTAGGTCATAGTATACCAATCGTCAAATTAGGATTTGGCTTTGGTACTATCAAACCTAAATGGGAGCAAATCGGCTAGCTAGTTTTTTTTGGTAATTGATCCCATTCTTCAATAATTCAAGCCACTCGTATCACATCTACCAAGGCACGTGGTTGTTAAATTTATACATCTAAACGCCTTGACATTTGTGGACCACGACGAGGCCATTGTAGGATTTTGGGGATTGACTGAGGCGTTTGCTTTCACTAGAAATGTCATGGTGTTTATGGTTGTGGCCATTGTAATAAGATAAAAAGATAACGTAAAAGTTTGAAAATGTAGCAAGGTAAAAGCATATGGCTTATCGGGAAAGACACAAAATTAGGTTTTGTGTTTTATAATTTAATAAAATAATAAATAATTAGTTGGAAAAAAAAAGTAGACATGTGGCAGCCACGTGGCAAGTATAAAAATGTGACATATAACATTAATTGAAAACTTAACATTGGGCTTTGTTCGTAACAAATTGAAAGTTTAGATATTATAGTGTCACTATTTAAAATTTAGGTTAATATTACAAATTTGAGATAAGGTTAAGATTCTATGATAATTTACCCTTAAACATTTGCATTTTATTGTTTTATGGGGATTTTTGTATTCTTCTATATAAATTTAAAATTTTTGAATAGAGTAAAATAGATGATGTGAAAGAATACTTATTATATTAACTTATTATTGTTTAGATGCTATATAAATAGATATATATTTCACATACATGAATCATTTTTACATTTTTATTATAAATATGAAAGAAAGTATAATAAGCATGTTGACTCATGGATCATTTTGTATCATTTCCATGTAATAATTTACATGAATTAGATATAGTTTAGGCAATTTTATGTATGTAAAATATTGAATGAAATTAATAAAAAATAACATTAATAATGGTCATTGTTATCGTTATTGTTTCCCCTTTCACTTATTTATCATACCAATAAAATTGTTCTTAAAATCTTGTTGTGTGGAAAGTGTCAAAATTTAAGTTCAAATAAAATTGTTAATTGGTCTTCAATTCGGTTTTAATTGTAGTAAGAAATAGTGTTCAAATTTCAATCTGAATACATTTATAATATGCTTAATTAGTCTTCATTTCAAGTTTGGGAATAATTTATTCTTCTAAATTTAAATGAAAAAACTCTAAAGATGAACTGTTTCTTATAAAAATTAAAAAGATTTGAATTACGGGACAAGAAAGATTTTACCTTAGGAAAATCATGGAGAGATACGGAAGATCATAAATTAGGTGGAGTGTGGAAGGGAAGATGGGTAAAAATTTGGTCAAACTACGAGGCATGAGTCTCTCCACTTACGCTACAGAATTAAACAAGATTGTCTGCTTATGAATATGACATGAAAACTCAGCATCTGCAGCACAAAAACATATTTGGTCGACATAAGTTGGTGTATGAAGACTTTGCTGCAGCAATCCCAAACTGACATCTGTTTGACTTGGTTTTTAGCAGCGATAGCAGCATGCCTTTTAAGACAGCCGTTGCTTTCTACTATCAATCAACTATCCTAACATTTACTCTAGGAGGCTAGTTGTTTTTTGAGAGACAAAAATTTAGTGTAGATTAAGACAAGGAACATATCATGTACCTCCAACATACAATAATGTGGTCGGCTTAAGAATAAAAGCATAATCATGATGTATGGCTTACTACCAACCCTATGGAGGGTTAATTGTTGCAACTTCTACTTTTTTGAAAATTTGAGATTTTGTATGGCTTTAATGCAGACATAAACGTGTCTTAGTTGACCACATTACTACCATTGTCTCGCAGGTTTGCTCTTACATTGAACCTATTTCAATTTTTAAGGACAATCATCTGACTTTAACTAGTTACCAGTTTTAAAATTCCAGCGTACACTTTTACTTTTGTTTTTTTTCCTTTTCTTTACTTTTTCACATCAAACAATTGCAAAAACTCTTATCACATTTTTATTTTTGAAAAAGGTGCTGACTTTCACTAATAAATCACATGCTCGTTGATAAAACACGACCCAATGCTATGTAAATAAGATTATAATTTACTTTCAGTTCTACGACAATTTACAATAATTATCATCCATTAGAATTTGTAAAAGGAAAAATAAAATTTCTATGGTTGAATTATATATATTAAACAGCGGGATAGATACATATCTTTTGTATTTTTCAGTGAAAGATTTTGAAGTTGCATTTACATTCTCTTATAATACCATACTTAAATTAAAAACTTTAAAAAGATCACTTATATTGCAAAATTTATTTAAATTTGAGAATCACAAATATTCTTTCCTCCTTAGAATCATGTAATCAGGGATTTCAGAATATATATAATTACTTCCATGATATTTGTAAATATTCTCAAAATATATTCTTTACCTTTGTTTAAGGATAGTTAATGCATATGTAAATAGCTTTACAATGTCCTGTTACCCTTCACTTCTTACACCTTATATTAGTATTAGAACCACTAACATGGTGTTTTCTATTCTAGTTTTTTCTTCTTTTTCTCCATCCTACAGTCTTTTTCTCTTTCCAACACAATTAAATTACCAACACCTTCTTCTGTTATTATAAATATACTATCTTGGCCTCCTTTTTTTTTAATCACAACTTAACCTATTACCACCCATCAAAAATATTACATACTTTGAACAATACGAATTATCTAGTTCGGAGAAAACAAGTGAAACATATCCTACTAACCTGTGATCTCATGAGTTATATTGATAGCACCGTCTTGTCCCCATCCCAGGCTTCGAGTTTTGCTTCTGACTCTTTATTATCTTACTCTTAATATCTTCAGCGGTGAAAGATGGAATAATTTGTGTACTGCTGTTGCAATCCATTGAACGATACCTGTTTTACAATCCATTGAACGATGAACAAATTGTTAAACTATTTAAACAGGCTCCTTAATGTATGAATAAGCTCCTAAAACTTTCGTTTCAATTTTTAATGCATGAGCCTTTTAATGGATCAGAGAAATTGAACGTTTTTGAACTTACTTAAACAGGTAGTAGGAGATCTTCGCAACTATTTATAATAACCTTATTGGACCTTCCCATCATAAGCCCAATAAATAGCTGGCTCATATTGATTAGGACTCATTTTCCTAATTGCACTTCAACCCATCTAACCATATCCTTTATTGAACTTCTTTATTATCTTTAATTTGGATCAAATTTGATTTTATTAACTTTAATTTTATAAAAACCAGTAATTAATAATTGTCCAATTAAAAAACATTGACATTCTCGTCCTTAGACAAATATTAACTATAGCAGTTGTAATAATAATAAAAACAATAAAAGTTGTTAAGAAAATTAATGTAAAGGTTGATCAATTTAAAACATTTGATCCAAAGATAATGAAAGTTCACCATTTAATCCCTTAAGGCTTTTGATACCAGAAAATATCAAATGCATGTGTTATATATGATACAAATTTAATACAATCACGCATGTCTAATACCTTACTAATATGAATGAGAAAATGTAGTGTGGCAAACTACGATGATGCCCATATGATTTTAAATGTATCATCTTTCCATTTATTGGTCTCAATTTCTCCAAAATTTATACTAAACCGCATCAAAGAAATTTGTTTTCTCTTATTGAATGCTAAACTATATTAGAGAAAACTCTTATGGGATTAAATACTTATATCTCCCTATATCTCATCAAATCCATGTATTTATGTATGTATTTGTATGTATCCTAAAGATATAAGCTCAAAGTCGATATGTATACATATGACTAATAACATTTAAAATTCTTAAGATCGACATAGATCTTAAGATTTTTACCTATATTATGACAATGTAAAATAAACTATATGATTGAGAACAAAATGATGACCATAAATATATATATAAATATATTGTCATAATACCTACAGTTTGTACAAATGTATCAAGAGCAAATACAACAATCCCTATTTAACAGTGCCTGAAAACTTCAATAAGCCCATACTATATACATGTATCTAAAAAATGACTTGCGAAGTACTTTAGTTAAAGGATTAATAAGCATGTCCTTAATCTCCAAATACTCCACCACAATGTTACCTTTTTGTATTAATTCCTTTATAGTTAGATATTTGACCTCTAAATACTTAGATCCCACGATGTTCTTATTATTATTACTAAATAATACAACAAAAAGATTATCACAATATAATCGAATGGGATTAGCAATAGAATCAACTATAGACAACTCAAAAATCAAGTTCCTGAGTCAAACCACCTGTGATGTAGCCCCGTAACATGCCTCAAACTCTGCATGGATAATTAGGGAAGTTACTACTGTCTACTTGTCTCTCTTCCATGATACTACATTGTTTGCTAATATAAAAAGTACCTTGATGTAGACTTCCTCTCATTTGGGCATATAGCAAAATCTTAATTTGTATAACCTATGAGGTCTAGAATATTGACTTTCCTAAATGTCAATATATAATCTTTAGTTCCCATCAGATATCTCAAAACTTGTTTAACTGCATTCTAATGATCTATTCTTGGGTTAGCCAAATATCTACTAAACAGTTCAACAATAAATGCAATATCCAATCAAGTACACACCTAGGCATACATCAGGCTACCAATTGCACTAGAATAAGTACATTCTTTATAGCCTCTCTATTTATATCATTCTTTACACATTATGCTAAAGATAATCTCTCACCATAAAAGATAAGTGCTATAACATGTTTACAATTAGCTATATTAAACCTTTGCAACATTCTATTAATGTATGCTCTCTGTGAGAGACCCAACAAGTATTGAGACCTAAGAAAATTTATTTAAGAATTCATCACAAAGAAAATCTCAATTAGACTGATAATCATATGATACTAAACAATAAATACACCATATGAGATACCAAAACCACATATTTCTCTTTTATTTCAAGTAAAATGCATAAAAATTCACTCAATTCTAAGTTTAATAACCTTACTTAAACCTTATTTATTACCAATGTAATAAATCTAGAAAATAAAAAACTCACTTTGCAAATTCACAGGACCCTAAAAATTGACCCAAAATAACATGGACCATTTTCTAAATTTTGTAGATTTTAAGTTTTTTGTATAATATGATGACCTCAACATCATATATGCTATGGATGATGCATGTACAACATGTGCCAGAGCCTTATGCGTCTTTGGATGCATAAGGCACATAGCATACACAGATGTGCACCACCTTTATAGCACGTGAATCACATGAGTGTTATGCATAGACGTGCCAACTACCTTGGGGAGCATGTGTCCTACATGTTTGACACACGTCTAATGCTTGGCTATCATATGTGCCAGCTATCTGACGCACATGTATCACGTGCACCATACGTTGAGTGTATCCCAAAAGTAGTTGGCTACATCTTCAGTGCCTCTCCCTCCAATTGCCAAAGAAAGATAATTTTAGACAGCATTTCCAATGATCTTTTACCAGATTCTAGCCATATTTTGCAAGAAATTTCCTCAAAGTATGTTTTTGTCTTGTTTTTTCATGCAACACTTATTAAAAAAAAATTAAAATAACAAATACACAATTTATATAAGCTAAAATAGATTAATTTCTCTGATTTCCTTATCGATAAATTTGAAAATATCCATTCAAATTCATACAATCATATAACTGCTCTGACACCATATGTTAGTCATAACATGAACCTTAATTATAGACTTAGGATTAACCATGAACTTGTATTAATAGAGAAAATGCAAAAAAAATTACCAATTTTGCAATCTATTGAGTGATGAACAAGCTGCTGAACTACTTAGACAAGCTCTTTAGCATAGGAACAAGCTCTTGAAATTTTCAATCAGCCTTTATAAAAGTTGTATATCCTTATGTTTTTAACATCTTTCTGTGCCTCTATTAATGTGTGGGACTCTTAACAAGTCAGAAAAACTGAACATCCACGAACTTACTTAAGTAGGCAACAAGAGACCTTAGCCACTATTTATAGTAACTTTATTGGGTCTCCCCATCACAGGCCTAATAAATAATCAACCCATACTAGTTGAGGATTATTTTCCTTACTAGACTTTAACTTATTTAATCATATCCTTTATTAGGCTTCTTTATTATCTCTAATCTGGATAAATTTTGATTTTCTTAATCTTAATTTTATAAAAACTTGTAATTAATAATTGTCTAATCAAAAAAACTAACAAGAGACTTATAAACCACCCTTAAAATCCTATTGCAAACTTCCACCCACAAATCTACACTCATACATCGACTCCAAACAACTCAAAAGTTAACTCCTCTATAGCTAACTATCTCTCTATAATTGTCTGTAGAAGACTGATCGCAAGGTTACGTACGCTAAATTTTAATATTTATAACCTCGATATTTTCGCAAGCACATGGATCTTTCACGTAGTACCTAAGGTATCGATCCCACGAGGTAGGTTAATCTAATCATAAAATATATGGCTTGACTAAATTTCACAATAAACAACTAATGTAGAAATTAACTAATCAGCAATCAATATCAAGAATTGAACTCATAAAATATAAACAAAATAGTAATTTTGTACAACCCAGTCCAGAATCAACCTAGAAACTTCCAATTGAGAGAAAGGGGTTTTATTTCGAAATTAATGAAAATCTAATCAATTATGGAATTATTGGGTTTAGATGGTCCTAGGGTGGATTACTCTCTCTTGAGTTATAATCTTTAACCCTAATTTATAATCCCTAATTTAAATTATGAAATTATAATCTCTCGATTTTCAATTAACCCAAAACCTAAATTAGTTCTGAATTTGTCTAATAACCTACCAGAAACCTATGCTCGATCTCTCGTTACACGATTTTACTAGTTTGATTCAATGTTAATCTATCAAACTATCTAACTCTTATTAGCTCAATTTGATGATATTCACTCGGTTCACCCTCTCAGTTTATTACCGAATTATTAAGCATAGATATTGAATCACAAATAATTTAATCAAAAGACAATCAATCAAACTTCATTAATCTCAAAGATTAAAATCTCGAACGTGAGTTTAGATAAAAATCGACATTTAACAATAATGATTCTCAACGATTATCCCAATTCTATACATCAATAAAATTGAAATAAAGATGGAAAATACTGTCGAAATGGAATCTTGGAGGTAGTGATGACGGGAAATCACTTGTTCTGGGAAGTACGTCGCGTTCAGCTTCTTCTTCGTGTCTCTCGTCCTTCATCTCCTTCCTCAAATCTCTCGATATGCTCTCTAGGATTTCGGAATTGACTAATGCAAAAAGGCTGCTCTTCTGTTCTTTAATGTTCTATTTATATCTTGGAAGCCCTAGGGTTGATTCGGGGTCAAAACGGTCTGAAAAGTCTCTTGAAACTTGACATTTTCAGCTATTTTTGTGTCTGTCGGACATAGGCCACGATCGTGGCCAATGCCTAACCCTTTCTGTCACAATTGTGGCCCAAAGTGCACGATCGTAGCTAGTTTAGAGCTCTCTATCACGATCATGCCCAAAGTGCACGATCGTGGCCTGGGTCTTGTTGGCTCACCTCTTTCTGTCACAATCGTGGCTTATTGTGCCACAATCGTAGGCCATAGTTTTAGCTCAAAACTCTTCGAAACTTCTCTGTTCTTCACCATTTACCCTAAAGCACTAACAAACACATCAAGGTACCTTAAAAATATAACATTTAAGCTCAAAGACGCATACTAACCTATAAAAACAGTTAAACACATAAACTAATACAATTAAAACATAAATACACACTCAACTCTCAAATTAACACTAAATACCTAACAAATTAATCCCCAAAACATACTACAAATCACTACTATCAACATCTTCACACTTAAACATTTGCTTGTCCTCAAGCAAACAAAATAACAAACACAAAACACACAATGCAATAATGAGGCAATGGCTTCAATTTCATGAAATAAATTTAATCTCAAACATAATCATACAAGTTATATCTAATCATTAATATGCAAAATCTATGTCCGGGGGCTTTGAACTAAATATACAAATTAATCGAGATCTAAGTGTTAATTTATTTACCCTTTTCGATTGTACACACACATTAATAATTCTTTGGTTATTCAGACTCTGCAAACGTTAAGCTTATTACAAGTCTAGTAGGTTTTTATTAAAGAAACACAATTTTTTCTTTGTTTTTAAACATAAACTTAGTCTTTTTACACGGAGGCAAACATTGGTAATGAATGTCGATTCGGTTACTCAACTAAGTCATGTTTTTTATTGAACAGCTTGGTTGAAACGTCATTGTAGCTTTTTGATGCAAATGCACACATTTGTTATGTGTGTCGATTTGGTTACTCAGCTATATCATGGTTTCAACTAGCTACTAGCTCTATTCATAACCAGAAGGCCAACAGAATGGTGATTTATTTAACAAAAAATAATTTTTTTGATTGCCTACCTTGTTTTTTAAGCTACTCATTTCTATGAAAAAATACTAGTTAAGCTACTTAAGTTGAAAGGCCTTAAATTATGATTGAATGTGACAACCTATAGGGTGCTAAATTTACACTAAACCCTAATTAAGATATATATTTATCTAAAGACTCCTAATTCACTAATTTTGTGAGCTAATGATTATTTACAACCTAAGAGTCTACGCTCAAAATTAAATAAATTTCACCCCATCTTAGCCATTGACACATTCAAACAGTTCACAAGATGTAACCTAGAACTATCATACAATATGCAAAATCACATAAAAAGTAAAACACATAATCCCTCCCCATACTTGAACAACACATTGTCCTCAATGTGATACGGGAACAAACAAGCACATAAAGGAAACAATAAGACAGAAATTAAAATAGACAGAAAAATAAGATAAAATAGAAATAAACATAAAAATAAAAATTAGAACTAAAGGCTAATTTGAAAAATAAAAACTGAATGGAAAAATTGGGTTAGACATAAATCCTACAGAGAAAGAGGTGGTGATGGTGTCACCCTGAGAGTTAACACAAAGCACTAATGTTTTATTGAAAAAAATCTAACTACAACTAACACTTTCAAACAAACTTTTAAACTTGTTAGTTTATGGTCCTTGACCTTGCATTCAGGAAAGCATTTTTAATTATTCGGAGACAAGGAAACCACTTTCTCATCTTTGGGAATTGCTCCTCCAAAATAAAGCTTGCACCGATGCCCATTGACGTTAAAAGTCTCCTTATTAGCATTTTCCAATTTGAGAGCTCCATGATAAAAAACTTGAATGACTGTAAATGGTCCACTCTATCTAAACCTCAACTTTCTTGGAAATAGCCTCAACCTTGAATTATATAGTAGAACAATGTCTCCTACTTTGAATTTCTTTTGCTTAAGACGAGCATTGTGTCATTTCTTCATCTTTTCCTTATAGAGTTTGGCATTTTCGTAAGCATTAAAACAAAACTCTTCAAGTTCGTCCAATTGCAGAAGTCTCTTTTTCGAGCTTGTTTCTAGTAAAAATTTAATGCTTTAATTGCCCAGTATGCTCGATGTTCTAATTTGATTGGCAATTGACATGCTTTCCTGTAAACGAGCCAATAAAGAGTTGTGCCAATGGGTGTTTTAAAAGCTATCCTATAAGCCCATAAGGCATCATCTAGCTTTGCTGCCCAATCCTTTCAGGAGTTGTTCATTGGCTTTTCCAAAATTCGTTTCAACTCCCGGTTAACAACTTCTACTTGGCCACTAGTATGCGAATGGTAAAGTGTAGCAATTCAGTGGTGCACTTCATATCTTTTTAAAAGGGCATCAAAAGATCTTTTACAAAAATGTGTGCCTTCATCACTTATTATTGGATATGGCACTCCAAATCGGTTAAATAGTTGTTTAATGAACTTCTGCACTACTTTCCCATCATTGGTTGGAGATGCTACCACTTTCGCCCAATGTGAAACATAATCAACCTCGACTAAAATATACATGGTCCCTATTGAAAATGGGAACAAACTCATAAAATCGATGCCCCATACATTGAAGACTTCTACTTCATGAATGTTGGATAAAGACATTTCATCCTTCTTGGAAATGTTACCTATTCTCTGGCATCAATCACGTTATGCCACATAGGTTTGCGCATCCTTACACAACTATGGCCAATAAAATCCACTCTCAAGTATCCGAACTGCCATTTTGTGACTCCATAATGCCCAACATACTGACCTTCATGACATTGCTTTATGATGTCTAACATTTCCTAATCTGGAATACAACGTCGCATTAACCCATATGCACAAGCTCTATATAAGGTTGGCTCATCCCATATATATCGGTTACAATCATATAAGAACTTCTTCCTTTGTTGGTAAGAGAGATCTGACAGAAGTTTACCACTGGCAAATAATTGGTGATATCTGCAAACCATGGTGTAGTCAAGCTCTTAAGTAGCATCAAAGTTTCATCGGGGAAATTTTTGTTAATGTCATTACTTGGCTTGCATCCCCTACCTCAAGTCTGGATAAGTCGTTTACAACCACATTTTCACTCCCTTTTTATCTCTCACCTCTATATCAAATTCTTGCAGAAGTAACACCCATCGAATGAGCCTAGGTTTAGCATCTTTTTTGTTGAAAAGATATTTTAATGTCGCGTGGTCAGTGAATATAATTACCTTTAAAATCACAAAAGATATTATCAAAACTTATCACACGCGTACACTACTGCGAGTAGTTCCTTTTTTGTAGTAGTATAATTCAGCTGGGTCCTGCAAAAGTCTTACTGGCATAGTAAATCACATGCAGCTTATTATCTTTCCTCTGGCCCAAAATGCAACCTATAGCTTGGTCACTTGCACCACATATAACTTCGAGCAGAAGTGTCCAGTCTGGTGGTGATAAAATTGGTGCTAATAATAATGTCTCCTTTAAGGTGTTGAATGTAGGCGTACACTTATCAGCAAACACGAAGGGCACATCCTTGACTAAAAGATTTGTCAAAGGTCTTACTATTTGTGAGAAATCTTTGATGAATCGACGGTAGAATCCTGTATGACTTAAGAATCCTCAAACACCTTTTACATTTCTTGGTGGTGGGAGTTTCTCTATTATCTTTATCTTTGTTCTGTCAACTTCGAATCCTTGATGTGAGATTTTATGCCCTAGCACTATCCCTTCTTGTACCATAAAATGACATTTCTCCTAATTTAGCACCAAATATGATTCTTCACATCTTTGAAGAACTCTATCCAAATTAGTTAAACACATGTCAAAAGAATCTTCAAAGACTAAAAAATCAACCATGAACACCTCCATTATGTCTTCTATCATGTCAGCAAAGATCAACATCATATATCTCTGAAATATGGTTGGAGCGTTGCAAAGTCCGAAAGGAATGTACCATAGGGGCAAGTGAATATGGTTTTTTCCCGATCATCAGGGTAGATGAAAATCTGATTATACCCTGACTATCCATCTAAGAAGTAATAATATGAATGGCCAGCTACCCTTTCTATCATCTGATCTATAAATGGGAGAGGAAAGTGATCTTTCTTAGTCAGTGAGTTGAGTTTGCGATAATCTATACATACTCTCCGTCCTGTGATTGTTCTTGTTGAAATTGCTTCTCCACTATCACTCTTTATCACTGTCATTCCTCCCTTTTTAGGTACGCCTTGTACTGGGCTAACCCATTGATTATCAGAGATGGGATAAATTATCCCATCATCTAAGAGTTTTATAATCTCTTTCTTGACCACCTCGTTCATGTTAGGATTTAGTCTCCGCTGACACTCCCTCACGGTTCTACATCCTTCCTCTAAGTTTATTCAGTGCATGTAGACATTCGAGCTTATTCCTTGAATGTCAACAATCTGCCATCCGATGGCTTTCATCTACTTTTTAACAACTTCCAACACCTTACTTTCTTGTTTTTCATTCAATTGGTTGGAAATTATTATTGTTAGCAATTGACCTCCACCAAGAAAGGTATACCTAAGGTCTGCAGGTAAAGACTTAAGCTCTAATGTCAGAGGTTTTTTTTAAGATGGTGGTGTGGTGCTTTGGTCCAAGCTAATTTGTCTTGCTGCGTTTGAACGTCTACCTCCTCCATCTCATCATCTCCTTTAGATTCAAGATTTTGATATTCATTGTTACCCTTTGCTTCCAATGAATACACTTCTGTTATGCAACTCTCAACGAGTTCTTGATAATTTCAACTTTCATGCATGCATTGCTCGTTATTGGATTTCTTTAAGGCCTTATTCACATTGAATTCGACCTAATCTTCGCCTATACAAAGTGTTAATTTCCCTTTGTGAACATCAATTATGGCCTTTCCTGTGTTCATAAATGTTCGACCTAAGATCAATGGGCAGTTCTTATCTTCTTTAAAATCTAGAACCACAAAATCCACTGGAATAATAAACTTATCCATTTGCATCAAAACGTCTTCCACTATTCCAAATAACCTTTTAATGGATTGATCAGCCAGTTAAATTAACATTGATGTTGACTTGACCTCTCCCAGTTCCAACTTCCTGAATATCAACAACGGCATAAAATTGATGCTGGCTCCCAAATCACACTAACACTTTATAAATTCAAATTCACTAACCACACAAGGTATTGTGAAACTTCCTGGATCTTTCAATTTTGAAGGCATTTAACTGGTGACTATTGAGCTGCAAGTGCCAGTTAGAGCTACCGTCTCATTATTTTCCTAAGTATGCTTCTTCGATAATATGTCTTTTAGAAATTTTACATATTTAGGCATATGTTCTAATGCCTCAATAAAGGCATATGTCCTCTGCTGCCATCTTTGGTTCTCTTCCTGATCCATATTCTGTTGAATCTCCTCAACCATTGATGATTTTCCTATCTCTTCTTCTTCCTCTCGCCGAGCTTTCCTAAGGATTTGTTATAGTCAAGTAATATCTAAATCTAACGTCCCCGCTGCACGACTCAAACCTCTCGTGACTCTTGTATTCATGCAAGAGCATGATTTCTGAAATGAAACGAAAGAAACGAAAACGAAAATTAAAAACTAATTTAACACCTTAAACTATAGAACTAAACTATCACGTCCTTGAAAACGACGTCAAAAACTTGCTCGCAAGGTTACGTATGCTAAGTTTTAATATTTATAATCTCGATATTTCTATAAGTGCACAAGTTGTTCGTGTAGTACCTAAGGTATCAATCCCACGAGGAGGGTTAATCTAATCCTAAAATCTAAGGCTTGATTAAATTTCACAATAAATCAAAATAAACAACTAATGCAGGAATTAACTAATCAACAATTAATATCAAGAATTGAACTCATAAAATATAAACAAAATAGCAATTTTACACAACTCAATCCAAAATCAACCTAGAACTACCAATTGAAAGAAAGGGAGTTTTAATCCGAAATTAATGAAAATCTAATCAATTATGGAATTATCGGGTCTAGACAGTCCTAGGGTGGATTAGTCTCTTTCGAGTTATAATCTTTAACCCTAATTTATAATCCCTAATTTAAATTATGGAATTGTAATCTCTCAATTTCCAATTAGCCCAAAACCTAAATTAGTTCTGAATTTGTCTAATAACCTACCGGAAACCTATACTCGATCTCTCGTTACACGATTTTATCAGTTTGATTCAATTCTTATCTATCAAACTACCTAACTCTCATTAGCCCAATTTGATGATATTCACTTAGTTCACCCTCTCAATTTATTACAGAATTATTAAGCACAAATATTGAATCACAAATAACTAAATGAAAACACAATAAATCAAACTTTATTAATCTCAAAGATCAAAATACCGAATGTTAGTTAAGATAAAATTGTCGTTCAAAAACAACGATTCTCAATAATTATCCCAATTCTATACAGCAATAAAATTGAAATAAAGATAGAAAATAATGTCGGAATGGACTCATGGAGGCAGCGACAGCAGGAAACCACCTGTTCCAAGAAGTACGTCATGTCAAGCTTCTTCTCCGTGTCTCTCTTCCTTTGTCTCCTTTCTCAAATCTCTCGATATTCTTTATAGGGTTTTGGAATTGATTGATGCAAAAAGACTGCTCTTCTATTCTTTAATTTTCTATTTATATGTTGGAAGTCCTAGGGATGATTCGGGGTCGAAATCGTCCAAAAAGTCCTCTAAAACTTGACCTTTTCAGCTGTTTTCGTCTCTGCCTGACATAGGCCACGATCATGGCAGGCCTAAACCCTCTCTATCATGATCGTGGCCTGGTTCAAAGCTCTCTGTGACGATCGTTCCCAAAATGCACGATTGTGGCCTATTGTGCCATGATCGTGTGTCATGGTTTTGGCCCAAAACTCTTCAAAACTTCTCCGTTCTTTGCCGTTTACTTTGAAACACTAACAAACACATTAAGGTACCTAAAAAATATAACATTTAAGCTTAAAGACTTATACTAACCTATAAAAACACTTAATCACATAAACTAACACAATTAAAACATAAATACACACTCAACTCTCAAATTAACACTAAATACCTAACAAATTAAACCCTAAAACATACTGCAAATCACAACTATCAAAGACTTGGAACTTTTTACCCTTAATGGCTTGCCATATGATTTTGATTCATTCATTACTATGATTAAAGATCTTGAAACCCCATTGACCTTCTTTAAGCTACATGCCAAGTTGCTTCTTTATAAGCAAAGTCATATTACATTTCATTAATCTTCATTGGGACTTCGAAATCAGCGCTCACATAAATAAAATTAATAATGGTGATGTGAAATCGAGCTCTCAACATTCTAATCAGGTTCATTAGCATTCTTTAATTCACTTTGGGAATAATATGTCACAAACACAAGGCATCACTCTGTGGTCTTCACGATTTATGCCCATCCTAGGCCCTTTTCATCTCCTTCAATTCTTAGCTCAACACATCCAATACAACAAACTACTAGCCGAAACCTAACTTTTCTTATAATAACCTAACTTCCTTTTATAACTAACCATTTATTGCAAAAGGTTTCATTTCTAATGCTAATTTGTCATTTAAAAATTACAACAAATCTCCTTTAAAATGCCAAATCTATGAAAGACTGGTCATATAACTACCACAAATCATTTTTGGTATATGTAATCTATAAATAACCACTTAACACCTTGTCATAACTCCTCCATACCTTATACTACATTCTTTGCCTTCAATTTTCAACTTTCAACTTTGTACACCCTAACAGTCTCACTCAAAAATCCCTTTCTTTTATTTTTATCAGTTATTTTCCCCATGACAAAGGATGTCACTACCCTCTTACTGACAAAATCTTTATCTCTCGACATGTCAGATTCCTTAAAACTAACTTCTTATTTTTTCAAATCCTCCACTTCCTCTACACCCGATCCAATAATTGTTCTTTACGTCTTCCTTTTAGCCCTATCCTTCCCATAAATACTCCACTAACTCTCCCATCTTCTCCAAATTTTGCATTACCATCTCACCCATCACCAACTCCATCATCATCACCACCTTTGCATCCTATGGTTACTTGCACTGCTGATTGCACCTATAAAACCCAAACCTTTCTTGATCGCATAACCTACAACATCACAACTCAAGCTCTAATATATTCAAATCCTACCTTGTTTACTCAAGCAAATAAATTCCCACATTTTCAACAAACTAATATGAGATAAGTTCAATGGTCCTATCATAATAATAATTAGTTGTAAATAGGTCTTTCGTACTAAGTGTAAATTTAATGATACCTTTGATTACTATAAGGCTTACTTTGTTGCTAAAGGGATTCACTAGTCTCTTGGCCTTGATTATTGACACATTTAGCTTTGTTATTAAAATTATAGCTATTCGCATCATTCTCAACCTTGTCATATTTCAAATTGGTTCATTCATCAACTTGATGTAATAATGCTTTCTTACATGGTGACCTTCAAGAACCAGTATCATGAGTCAACTTCACTGATCCTCATTGTCCTAACTATATGTGTCATTTGAACAAAGCCTTTCATAGCCTTAAATAAGCCTATAGGGCTTGATTTAACAAACTGAGTTAGAAACTTTGTGATCTTGATTTTTTTTCCTCCAAGTTTGTCATTCCTCTCTTTATTTATACATCTTCCTTCCACACTACCTTCTTACTCGTTTATGTGAAAAATATCTTGGTTACAAGTTCTTCACAATCATTCATTCAAACCCTTATTCATGACCTTCACACCACTTTCACCATTAAAGACCTTGACTCTCTTCACTATTTCCTTGGCATTGAAGTTACAAACACCCCCACTGACCTCCATATAACACAAAATAAATGCACTTGTGATCTCTTTCTTGGAACTCACCTTGATTGTTCCAAATCCATTGCCACACTTATTATTCCTACTTTACCTTTATCAAAGAACCATGGTCTCCCACTTTCTAACCCTACTAAATACAATAATACTATTGAGGCTTTTTAATACTTTTTCTTAACCTAAGCAGGTGTTTAATTTGCAGTGAACAAAGTGTACCAATTTATCCATTACCTTACCAACATTCACTATATTGCGGTTATGCTGGAACCCCGCCCCAGACGGGTCCACGGGCCCGACATCCTACTTGATATCTGGAGCCGTGGCCCACGGGGGAGGGATTCCCCACCAGTGATACTTAAAACGAATAAATTCATTTAATTTACCTCCATACAAAAATTGAGATAAAT
>JANIIA010000006.1:33518627-33544644 GCA_027478495.1 Erythroxylum alaternifolium | reverse complement strand
TCAGTCCCTTTGTAACACGATATCAAGATTAATCATAAGGCATGGTACATGTCAACCTTTGATTAATCATAGTTTCTAGATTCCTAAGTTGACTGACTATAACAAATGACATTGATGACTCCTCATCAAGTCAATTGAGCACGACCATGTATTTCTTCAGTCAAACTTGTTAAGAGGCCCAAATGATATATCTCTCATTTAAGAGAGGTGCAAATCTCTTCTACGTCATTCACATCCCTATGCATGACTTATTTAATGTTCAATATAAGACTACTTGTTATCCGGTTAAAGACAACTTAGTTTAATGTCGAAACACTAAATTCCTCATGCAGGGAACCATTATGACTTCAGGTCAAAGGACTAAAGTCAAATCATATTGAGAATCGCTAATGACATGAAATTATGTAGTGTTCTCTTTGTGGGTCGGTCCAATATATGTTCTCTAACATCTATCTATATATTTGATTTGATAACTCATATCCATGATCAGTAAAATGTGATCAGCAATTAGAACACATACTAGCCTTAATTCATTATTGTTCCACCAATAATGATCAACCAGGGACAACTTAGAATAGTATTATAATGCTCATCGTTTTACTATCAAGTCACATACTTGATGACATAAGCCTAGGACTATTCATGAAATGTAAATCACATTACATAAACAATATACAAGCGTATATAAAAGAATACCTCATAATATATAAATAATAAGTCAGAATGTCAGTACAAAAGTAACATATGATCATTGGCCTAGGGCACACTACTAGCAATATGTTTGTAAAATATATTGATCTTAACACTAATTAGATATAAGCAAAAGTTTGAATCAAATTGTTTGTCGATTAACTTAAGCAATGTTGTTGATAATTGAATGAGATACTAGAAATAGATCTATATGATGCTTTTGAAATTAAGGTTAATTTTTTTATGAAATTTCATAAAAATTAACGCATTCTTAGGTGTATTAATTAGATAGAAATATCAATTAATTAATCAAGGGATAGATAATCATACATCGAAAGGTAATAATTCATTATAATAGATTTTTCTAGTCTAAGTCAAAGATTCTTCAAATAATTGAATCATGAGTGCAAGCTGAAGACAGAAAGAACTCTTATTTTTTTTTGGAAATTAGATAAATTGATTCTAAAAAGAATAGAGGCAAAGCCTTACATAAGTTTAACCAAGAGATCAAACAAGCTTGTTATTGGAATCCTAGTACATTCAGAATAAGTAAGGTTAGAGGCATTAATACACAACTTGTAAATTATGAACCATGATAGACTAAATGTAGGGGATCAAACTAACAGTTGTTTAGTTGAATCCCCACATACCAGTTATGATCTTGAAAATTTTTGTACTACCAAAATTGGTTAGTAATAGCTTCTTTATCCTGGATAAGGTGTTGGAGTTAAAAGCTCTAAAATCATTTCCATATCTTATAAAATATTGTGCATAATGCAAGCTTTAGAAGTAAGTGATCATCCTTAAGGAGTGAAACATTAGAAACTTTAGATATTATAAAGTCCCAATATGTTCCATTACAGGAGAAGTTGCAAGTTACCTGAATTTCAGCCAAATATCTTTAATGTAAGTGCACTGAAAGAAGAGATTATCTCTTATTTCTTACTCAAGGCTGTAAATACTACAATGTAGGTTAAGAACCAAGTTAGTCTTACTAGATGTGATTAGTTTATTAAGCAATGTGAGCCACATAATGAAAGCAATTCTTAAGATACAACCACTAAACCATATAACCACTTTAGGGACTTATAGCTCAAGTTAAAAGCAGACTTATTTATGAACTTACCAGAGTATGTTTGGACCAAATTAATCTATCTTCCTCATCCTTTCTCGAGTTGTAACTTAGAATGGATTCCTTTAAGCATTAAAATCCCTTAAATCTAATAAACCAAACATGATCCTTAATTAGCTCCTCCGTTCTGGCATTAGGCTTTAATATGTTTCTAGGTTGGAAGATACCAGGGATCAAGTGCAGAGGACCCTTATCACTCCAATTATCGAAACATAAACTAGTTTGCTTGTCATTGCCAATTAAGCTTTTAAAATCCTTGCAAAGTATTTCCCTGAGCACGAGTATGTGATGAAAGGTCTGTGATATGTTTTGATTTTGTTTAAAGCCCTAAAAGCTAGCTCCTCTTAAGTGAAAAGTGTGCATCTATTAAGACCATATATTTTTCTTATCAGTTAGCGGTTTCCAAATCCTTAAAGAAAACCTTACTTGAGATATGGATTGATCAAAGGCCAAGTCCTCTATGATCTAATGGTTTCCATAACTCATGTCATGCTACCTTGGAACCTGAATTCTTTTAGGTATCATCATTCTATAAGAAATTCCTTAACATCCTCTCAATGTCCTCAACAAGTTTCTTTGGCAAGATTAGATGAGATAACCAATATATTTATATATTGCCTAGTATCAATTTAATCAACTAGAGTTTTCCAACATAAGAGAGACTTTTATTGCATAGTTAATTTATCTTTCTCTTAATAATCTCAAATATTTTCTTGTAATATCTATAACAGGGTCTTGTAGTTGATATAGTAACTCCTAAATAAATAAACTAAGCTGTGTAATTTTGAAACCTGTCAAGGAAACAAGCTAATAGTTGAGGTATAATGCATCCCTGGAAAGCATAAAGAAGCTTTATCAATATTGATTTCAATGTCTGATAGTTTGATGAACTTATTAATAGAGTTGGGATGGTAATGACTGATTTATAGTAAACTTTTCAAAACATCAGCAAATCATGTATAAAAAAAGGGTGAACAACTTCATTCTATCTTAGTTTTTATGAAACATAAAAGAAGGATTCTCCTCTATTTTGAATGTTATAAGTCTTAGCAACACCTCCATGTAGATTGAGAAAGATAGACAAGGGATCCCTTTGCCTTACCCCTCATACGTTTGGGTTATCTAACCTAAGTTATGTTGTTCCTAATGATATAAGATCATTAGATGCTACTAATAAATATCAAACGTAACAATTACATATTACATTCAACATTCTAGCAATAGTTTTTAAATAAAAAATCAAAATAATGTATTAAGATCATCTATCCAAATCTTAATTTAATTAACACAACCAACACAATAATCCAAAAAGAGATTACAATGTTAATAAGATGAAATAGATTAACAATAACTTGGTTTTGATATCTCTATTAAACCGGTGTTGAAAAGTTAGCCTTCCATCTTTGTCTTTAAGCTCCCATCGTCGGCCATCCTCTCTATCGCCACCATCGGTGTTGAAGAACGAAGAAAAACCAAAGAGAAAAATGAGAGAAAACTGTCAGCTAGATTATGTCCCCAATGTTTTTTTGCTACCGTCAGGCCTTTTCCTTATGTAGTAGTCTTTTAGGTTTAAAAAAAGTGTTGTTTAAATAGGCAAATGACACCTGGCCGTGAGTTGCGAGAAGGCCTCACAGGAGTGACTTAACAAGTCACACCCATGACTTGCTTCTCACCATGCTGGCTGGTTGACAAAGAAGGCACCTGTGTGGCACCCCGCTTCCATTTGCTTGGACACCCATAAGACGTTCGAGCACATGTCCTACGGAAGTGGTGCGCCAACTACATCTCTTTCACTTAACTTATGGCATCATAAATTAAAATCATAAGAATCACAATTACTAAAACCCAAATTCCTTATTTCATTTCATAAAAAATATGTACATTGTAGCATTACAACATCATAGATATATGTACAATATCATCAATCTATTAGAGTCTACAGGTATGTCTATAAAACATGCTACATATATAAGGAATTATATAAAAAGCTTGTCTAAATCCTTTAGTCCCAGCTGACCGACCTTTGAGCCATGTCTTCTTTTCAAAAGCAATCCTAGTTCTCTTCTAAATTGACTTAGAAGCTATATCATCTCTCACGGACCTGAAAAGTCAATGTTGAAATTTTGGTGAGTTTTACGAACTCAGTGAATTAACCATCCTTGATGGTTCACCCATATGACATAACACATCAATTCATACAGTCACAAAATTCACATTATTTCATTTATCAACATAGAACATCACAACACTTTGCACCTAATTTTTTCATTTTTCATTCAACACAATTCAATAATACATTACAATAATTCAAATCATACATATATGCAATGTTCATGAAACTCACATTTGCTTATTTCTTTATTGTGACCGAGTGCTTTTTTCACTATCCCATATCCATTGTGAATACCGGGCTCATTAATGCTTTCCTTTATCCGTTGGGGATATAGAGCTCATTTTACATATTGAGCCTGAGGCTCTTACCGCGTTCTGAGCTTTAAGCTCTTTTTCACTGGTGACTCCAATCACAATTACCTTTATCTTTCATGCATTAATGTAATGGTATGCACCACATGTATTCAATCAATCACACTCATATTCACTTTCACAATATCATTCTCATTTGTCATTGAACCTTGGTCCGAAATTTAACATTTAAGTTAAGAGTCAATTATTTCGTCAAATTCACATACAATAAGCACTTCCAAATATGGTATTTATGCATCAAATGCCTCAGAAATTTGATATCCAGAATCAGTGCATACATATCACATAATAATTGAAAACAGAGATAAAACAAACGATTAATAAAAGTGAGACCATCTTAGGTTACTCACAGGTTGCTCCCGTTAGCTTGTTGCCTTGAAGTCTAGCAATGTTGATAGTTGTGATTTACATTATATTTTAGGTTTTAATTTATTAGGTATTTATAATTTGAGTGTTTAGTGTGTATTTATATTTTAATTGTGTTAGTTTATGTGTTTAAGTGTTTGTATAGGTTAGTATGAGTTTTTGAGCTTAAATGTTATATTTTTGAGGTACCTTGATGTGTTTGTTAGTGTTTTAGGGTAAACGACAAAGAAGAAAGAAGTTTCGAAGAGTTTCAGGCTAAAAACATGGCCCACGATTATGGCAGGCAGGGCTATGATCGTGGTCTATGTCGGGCTGATACAGAAACACAAATTTCAAGAGACTTTTCAGACTATTTCGATCCGGAATCAACCTTAGGGCTTCCCAAAATAGGTGGTTTGCTATCATCGCTGCATCCACGAGTCCATTCCAATAGTATTTACAGTTTTATTTCGATTTTATTGATGTATAAAATTGGGATAATCATTCAGAATAGTTGTTGTTGAATGTCAATTTTTTCTAAACTCACCTTCAGGATTTTGATTCTTGAGATTAATGAAGATTGATTTATTATGTTTTCATTGAGTCATTTGTGGTTCAATATCTGTGCTTAATAATTCGGTAATAAACTGAGAGGGTGAATCAAATGAATATCATCAAATTGGGCTAATGAGAGTTAGGTAGTTTGATAGATAAGAATTGAATCAAACCAGTAAAATCATGTAACAAGAGATCGAGCATAGGTTTCCTATAAGTTATTAGAAAAATTTAGAACTAATTTAGGTTTTTGGTAATTTAGACATTGAGATGTTACAATTCCATAATTTAAATTATGGATTATAAATTAGGGTCAAGGATTATAAGTTGAGAGAGAGTAATCCACCCTAGGGCCGTCTAGACCCAGTAATTCGATAATTGCATAATTGATTATATTTTCATTAATTTCGGATTAAAACCCCCTTTCTCACAATTGATAATTTCTAGGTTGATTCTGGATTGATTGTGCAAAATTGCTATTTTGTTTATATTTTATGAGTTTAATTTTTGATATTGATTGTTGATTGGTTAATTTCTGCATTAGTTGTTATTTTGATTTATTGCATAATTTAGTCAAGCCTTAGATTTAGGATTAGATTAACCCTACTCGTGGGATCAATACCTTAGGTACTAAGCGAATGATCCTTGCGCTTGCGAAAATATCAAAATTAATAATATTCAAACTTAGCATACGTAACCTTAAGATCAAGTTTTTGGTGCCATTACCGGGGAGATGTTTAGTATAGTTCTTTAGTCTAAGGCTTTTTCACTATCTTTTGTGTTTTTTTAAAAAATTGGGGCGTACAGTAAAGACACATCAAGAAATCTTAAAATGAGAATGAGATATCTGAAGAATTGAATATTAAGAATAGATAAAAACAACGATCATGGACGATGTAAATTATAAGGGGCAAGGGACACTTGTAGAGTTCAAAGAATACCAACTTGGTTGGGGAAATCATCATCCTTATATAAACTGGTACACTTCGGGATGACATAACCATCCAAATTTCTATTAGTCTGACAATGCAAGATCTCACATGGGGCATCAAGACCTATTTGAATTTCAACAAGATGAATCCAGTTCATAGGATTCCAAGCTGGATAAAATCATGCATAAGCTCATATATATGGAAGAGAACCAGAAGAGATTGGAAGAGAAGTTTAAGCAAGTAGCAGAAGATCATGCCTTTTCTATTCATAATCTAGAGGTCCTAATAGGACAGCTTTCCAAGGAATTTTGTAAGCAAAGTGTGGAAAACTGTCTACGCATCATGCATGTAAATTCAATAGAGCCATGTCAGGATTTCACACTTACGAATGTAGTATAACTAAAAGAACCAGTGAGAAATCAAGCTAAAGCAGACCTTATAGAAGACTAAGAGATGATGAAAGTGTATGAAGAAAAGAATGCCAACGCTCCCTTTTATTCACCAGTTCTTGATATACCATTTGTGAACATTGAAAGATCTTTGGTAGATATCCATGAAAAGAACCTTATCCTTTAGATTCATGATGATCAAGTGACATTCAACAAGAATAATGTAATTAATAATCTGAAGGAGAGTAGCTCATTCAGGATAATTAATGTGTTTGAATCTTCTAAAGAACAAGAGTATGAAGAATAGAAGTCAACAGACATTGAGTTTGAAAAAGCTATGAAAGTCTCTGTTCATAAAGTGGAAGAAGTAGAGGAGACGAAGGTGATTAAGGAAGAACAAGAGCTTCTCATCCATTTACCAAACAATTACTATACTTAATAGATGATTAAGGGAGTTTCATTATTCTCTATTTTATTGACAGTTTGTTAGTGAAAAGGACATTAATGAAATTATTTAGTTTTCATATTTTTATCAATATTGTCCTTCTGATCATTTTGTAATTTGTAACTTACTCACAGGCTAAAAAATTGATGTTGAATGAAAAGGGTGGAAGCAAGCCGCTCATAATTGATCCTGCTGAGTTTTAAAGGATAAAGGTCAAGCTAATGACCATAAATTAGTACGTTTAGTAGTTAGATTTAAATTGTTGTATAGTTAGGTTTGTTTTAAGTTATTAATTAAGTTTTTAATGATTTGGAACGGTTTGGATTGCTAATTCTTTTTCTCTCTTGAATTACTTATAAAATAGGAAAACACTTTCGATGTCAAGCAGATTTGGTCTCAACAAAATCGCCAGCACCACCTTTTTCACCATAAACGGTGTCATGTTCTAACCCTTTTCTTTTCATTTTTCTTAGTATTTGCTTCTCATGTTTTTTTGTATATTGTGCTTTATTCCCTCCTTGGTGTGTTTATATACCCTTCTCACATTGAGGACAATGCGTTATTCAAGTGTGGGGAGGGTTATGTGTTTTACTTTGTATGTAATTTTGCATATGGTATGATAGCTGTTAGGTTGCATTTTGTGATTTGTTTCAATATGTCAATGGCTTAGATGGATTGAAATTAATTTAATTTTGAACATAATCAAATAGGTTGTGAATAATCATTAGCCTGCAAAAATAGTAAATTAGGGATCTTTGGATAAATATATAGCTTAATTAGGATTTAGTGTAAATTTGGCACCTTCTAGATTGTCACATTCATTCATAATTTGAGGTTCAATTCAAGTAGCTTAACTAGTATTTCTCATGGAAATGAGTAGTTTAAACAACAAGGTAGGCTATTAAAAAAGTACTTTTTGTTAAATAAATCACTATTTTGCTGGCCTTCGGGTTATGAATAGAGTTAGCAGCTAGTTGAAATATGATATAGCTGAGTAATTGGATTGACATGCATAAAAAATGAGTGCCTTCGAGTTAAAAAACTATAATGACATTTCAACCAAGTTGTTTAATAAAAACATGGCTTAGTTGAGTAACCGGATCGACATTCATTACCAATGTTTGCCTCCACGTAAAAAGACTAAGTTTATGTTTAAAAATGGGAAAAAATTGTGTTTCCTTATTAAAACCTACTGGACTTGTAATAAGCTTGACTTTTGATGACAATATACATAGCAACAGTTACAGAGTTTGAAGGATTAAAGAATTATTAATGTATGTGTACAATTGAAAAGGGTAACTAAATTAACATTTAGATCTTGATTAAATTGTATATTTAGTTCAAAGCCCTAGACATAGATTTTGCATATTAATGATTAGATATAACTTGTATAATTATGTTTAAGATTAAAATGTTTTCATGAAGTTGAGCCATTGCCTCATTATTACATTGTGTGTTGTGTGTTTGTTGTTTTGTTTGTTTGAGGACAAGCGAACGTTTAAGTGTGAAGATGTTGATAGTTGTGATTTACATTATGTTTTAGGATTTAATTTGTTAGGTATTTAGTGTTAATTTGAGTGTTTAGTGCGTATTTATATTTTAATTGTGTTAGTTTATGTGTTTACGTATTTTTATGGGTTAGTATAAGTCTTTGAGCTTAAATGTTATAGTTTTGAGGTACCTTGATGTGTTTGTTAGTGTTTCAGGGTAAACGGAAAAGAACGGAGAAGTTTCAAAGAGTTTCGAGCTAAAAACATATCCCATGATTATGGCACAACAAGCCACGATTGTGACAGAGGGGGTTAGTCGTTGGCCATGATCATGGCCCTGTCGTTGGACTGATACAAAAACTCAAAATTTGAGAGACTTTTCAGACTGTTTCAACCCCGAATCAACCTTAGGGCTTCCAAGATATAAATAGAACATTAAAGAACAGAAAAGTAGCCTTTTTGCATAAGTCAATTCCGAAACCCTAGAGAGCATATCGAGAGATTTGAGGAAGAAGGCCAAGGAAGAGAGACACGGAGAAGAAGCTTGACGCAAATACTTCTCGAAATAGGTAGTTTCCTACCATCGTTTCCTCCACGTGTCCATTCTGATAGTATTTTATGTTTTATTTCAATTTTATTAATGTATAAAATTGGGATAATCATTGAAAATAGTTATTGTTGAATGTCGATTTTGTCTAAACTTACCTTCGGTATTTTAATTATTAATGAAGTTTGATTTATTGTGTTTTGATTAAGTTATTTGTGATTCAATATCTGTGCTTAGTAATTCGGTAATAAACTGAGAGGGTGAATCGAGTGAATATCATCAAATTGGGCTAATGAGAGTTAGGTAGTTTGATAGATAAGAATTGAATCAAACCGTTAAAATCGTGTAACGAGAGATCTAGCATAGTTTTTCAGTAGACAAATTCAAAACTAATTTAGGTTTTGGGTAAATTGGAAATCGAGAGATTACAATTCCATAATTTAAATTAGTGATTATAAATTAGAGTTAAGGATTATAACTCGAGAGAGAGTAATCCACTCTAGGACTGCCTAGACCCAGTAATTCGATAATTGTATAATTGATTAGATTTTTATTAATTTCGGATTAAAACCCCATTTCTCTCAATTGTTAATTTCTAGGTTGATTCTGGATTGGTTGTGCAAAATTGCTATTTTGTTTATATTTTATTAAATTTTGATATTGATTGTTGATTGGTTAATTTTTGCATTAGTTGTTATTTTGATTTATTGCATAATTTAGTCAAGCATTAGATTTAGGATTAGATTAACACTCCTCGTGGGATCACACCTTAGGCACTACGTAAACGATCCGTGCAATTGCAGAAATATCAAGGTTAATAATATCAAAACTTAGCACACGTAATCTTGCGATCCAACATCTGAAAGTGGTCACTCAATTTGCTTTTCTATAACATGCAACCACACATATTTACGCATTACTAATTTGCACATTCACATGAATGCTCAATTATCTACACATATATGTGTGTTATGTTTAATGCATGTTCAATGACAAATTCCTGGGTATATTTCCTTAATTTAGAATCTTAAGATCACTAAAATACTTAATTTATCATTCATATTTATTAATACGCAACATTCATCTTCTTGAATCACTTTAGCCATCAAAGGACTCCTTTCATTTTCTAGATTTAAACACCTAATGTATAACAATTTATTCTTAAGTTCTATCCTCAATCATCACCTTAAACATACCACTTATTTTATCACTTATTTAAACATCATTCTAGGCTCAATTCAAGCTTCATTCATGCCTAAAAGCATCATATGAAAGTACATAATCATTTGTAGCTGCAAACCACGCTTAAAAGATGCATTTTGGATGTTTAACCAATTCCCACGATAGTGGACAATTTCCTACGATCATGGGATTTGTTGGCAAAAAAATTTCTGACTTTGTTAAGCATTCCCACGGTCGTGGGATGTTTCCAGCAGAAGAATCCCAACAGCTTCTCCAACTTTTCCAACTTCTTCCAACTCATACAAGTTACTTCTATCATCTCTTATACTTAGTCATCATTTCCAGCTTAATACACCATCATTTCCTCTTTATTCATAACTCCATTTCAGCTCAATTTCACACTCACACAAATCAAAACTATGATTGATCATAAACACCAAAAATAGAATATATTCCTATGCACTTTCAACTCCAAATTTTTGCACATATTCAACTCCAGTTCTCATTTTTATTTCACTTCTAAATATCATCATAATTCATTTCAATTCAAGACATCATAATACTCATTCTTATTAGCTATGAACTCATGAATTATCATTCATCTTAACACAAAGTAATACACAACTCTTTTTTACCACTTCATTCATACATCATCATATTTCAAACTTCCTTTTTCATAATCAAACATCTAATAACTCATTATCATAATTGATTCATTTATCAAACAATTCATGAATACATTAACTCACTACAATTTAGAGCATGATCTCTTTATTATTACACTACACCTACGTTAAAGCACGTATATAAAAACTCATGATCAACATCAAATCTCAAATCATCCATCCTATTAGTTTCATCTACCACTACCCATGAAGATTAAAGCATTAACTTACTTGATTTAGCTTCAAAAATCTTCAAACTCTTCAAGATCTCACTTAACCCTGGCTCTCCATACAACCAACATACATCATCATACAAAGGTGGATGGTTAGGTCTTTAGTGAGAAATAAAAGAGAGAGAGAAAGATGGAAGTAGCAAGTGAAAGATGAGGGATATATTTAACGTTAATGGAAGTTGGTGAACCAAAATCGTGCAAGAGGAGAAGAAGAAGAGAAAGCCACAAAGAGAAGAAGAGAAAGCAATAAACAAAACAATTTAATGGTCTTTCAAGTAATTAAAACAATCGTGGGATAAAGACATGGTTTGGCAAGTGACATTTGTCACTTGCCATATGTCCAATCTCTATTGGTTTGAACTAGGTTTTCTCATTTAACTAGTCCAATCAACTCTAATTTCTACTCCAATTGTCTCTAAATTTCAATGACATATGTCATTAAATCTAAATGTCATTTATAAAAATTTCCACTATCATTTAACTCTTAATTCTATTTCCATTTATCAATTGTCCTGCCACTTGGCATTTTTCTTAGTCTAAAAATACCCAAAATTCCAGAAATTTCCTAAATTTCACCAAAAATTCTAAATCAATACTCATACTCATCAATTCTATTTTCAATATATGTAAACCACAATTCATATCAAAAATCACATTTATAAATTAATTATACCTAGAAAATGTTAATGAATGCATGTACAAGCATTTCAATGTGTGCATAAATTAATTTTCACATATATGTGTATGCTATATTATGCATGAGCATGAAATGCATTTTCTAACTTCTCAATAATCTCTCATGTACAGTATTCTAGGGTTTTAACCCTTAACATAGGATAACGAGATCATACAATCTGGCTATCAATGTGAGAAGCATAGGAGAAGGTAGTTGGCATCACTGAAGCATAGATAGGCTATCAAGAGTTTGGATGGGCTGTAAATGTGAGAAGCTTGGATGGGTTGTCTCCTTAATGAGAAACATATGGTGAGAAGCATGCATATCACAACCATGAGACTTCACTTATGGCTGTGACAAGTTTCCAGCAATTTGATCTTCACTTGACATTCTTAACTTGTCTTTTCTTATTTTAATCCTTTTCTTGCTCCATAAATCAATAGAATATAGAAATTGAGAAGATGGCTTCAATGAATATGCTTTCGGGTCACTTTAGCTTCTTTACTTCTGAGATATACCTAAAATCAAATATGAGCTAAAGTGAGTATTATAAGCATTTCTAAGGCATTAATCACTAAATGTGCTAGATTAAATGAATCAACATTTAAACACCTATCATTCATGACGATGGAATTTTCTTACTCTTCACTTGTCATCTCTTTCGGGCATTCTCGAGCATAGTGCGGACCTTCACAAATGAAACAAACAATATCTCAATTTTGATTGTTTCTTACCTTGAGAAGATTCACCTACCTTCTCCTTGCCTTTCTCCAAGCCATTCCGTATCCCACCATTCTTCTTGCCCTTGTAGATAGCTCGAATCGGTGGTCGCATTTAGAGATCCACTAAGGCATCTGCAGTCGTTATCGCGTTAGGGAGCTCCTTCACATTCGGCCTCCAAAACTCCATTTGTGCCCAACCTTGCAAGCTGTTATGAAGTTGAACAACTTGTCCTCCTTCGACATGTTTCACACGACCAACATCAGATATGTGAATTTTCTCATACATTTTTTCAATGAGTTGTCTTCCTTTAACCTTTTCAAAGC
Organism: Erythroxylum alaternifolium; assembly: GCA_027478495.1. Taxonomy (NCBI): domain Eukaryota; kingdom Viridiplantae; phylum Streptophyta; class Magnoliopsida; order Malpighiales; family Erythroxylaceae; genus Erythroxylum; species Erythroxylum alaternifolium. Next base: position 33,531,833 of record JANIIA010000006.1, on the reverse strand, counting down.
TTCCCTCATGATCCATGAAGTGTTTTTAGGGAGGAACTGATATGTCAGCTCCTTCTTCATCTTCTCCCAAGTGTCAATGGGAGGTCTACCTACACTAATGTTGTTGGAGGTTCTCACTCTCCACCATAGCTTTGCATCATCAACCATATACATTGTCTTGATTGACATATTCTCTGAGTCAGCCACCTTTGCCACTGCTCTATGTTCCACGATAAATTTTTGAGCTCCTTGGCAATCCACTTGCCATCAAAACTTGTGACTCTTATACCTTCACTAAAGTGCTTTCTTCTCGTCTAACTTCTCGTGTTGCAACCACATACCTCAAGATTATAATCTTGAATATAAAATCCTCTTGTGCCTTCATGAACTCCGCTATTTGATGCTGTAACTCTTGGATTCGTGCCTTCAACATCTTGAATCAAGTGTTGTAAGAAGTGACCCTCCTCCTCCCCTTGAGGAATCGACTTCATGTGTGCCTATACTTAGTTGACAAGTTCTGTCAAATTGTTACCTCCTGCCATTTCAAAATTTGGCTTTAATTCTAGTTGTTACAAAGATTTTCCTTTAGGCATGAACTTGTCCCACAAGATGTGCAGACCCCTTTGTACGAAAATCTCACTTAGCTTTGTTAAAGCAAGATTCAGCCTTATCTTGTGATCGTTGACCATCCTACTTATTCTCGAATGCCTCACAACCCTCGCAGTGTTTCACTCTCACACCCTTGTAAGAAACTACGAAAGAACTAAATATTTATGGCAATAAAAGAACACAAAAAATAGATACAGTAGAAAGCCAACCCTTATTACTTCCCTCAAAGTGTATAAAGGAATACTCTCTTAATCTCTAAGTGTCTCCCACACTCATCATATAAAGAGAAAGGCTTAAATTAGCTATTTATAGGCACCTCTAGATGACTAAATTAGAATCCTAATAGAACTCTACTAGCTAAGATCACAATCTTATTCTATCTGATCCTCATCAGATTACATCAAACTAACTAATAGATGACATCCCCATCTAATTAGGACTCAATTTAATAGGATTAAGATACATCACAATAACAAGATAAAAGGTTAAATCTATCTAGGAATGATCTATCTATATCCATAAAGATCTCCTCTATCTTTAGATGATCCTTGCACATGATCTTTATCTCTTAGAGCTAATGTTTATCCACTGTGATCTTATTTATCACATCATCTAAGATTTCCTCATCTTTATCCGTTGATGATGAGGCATCTAAGCCAAAAGCATACTGGTCTATCCAATGCTTTCCCATGTCAACTCCATTAGCCATGGTCTGTCCATTTAAGCATACTTTAAGTCCTTAGTCCATCAAGAACCCATCCTTAGCTAAGTTAGCTCGTACAAGGTCTAAAACTCTCCCAAAACTCTTACCATACTCGATCTAGGTGCTAAGTCACCTTGGAACTCTCACATATTCCTGTCATATTTGTGATCTAGTTAACCTTCCACTTGATGTCTATCTCATTCCTACTTCTGGTCTTACATTTGAATCCTGCATCTCATCAAAGATTTTCGCTAATGTGCATTAATACATGCCAATGTTTGGCATTGCCCCATTTTGTCCTTGCCTTCTTGCAAATCTTTGCCTTGTTCCATTATTCTGTGTGTTAAACACTAGTCAAGGCTTGCCAATACCCACATGATTCTGTTATTACGACTTAGGTGTCTAAGACTAAGCCTCTTATATATTTGAATTATTCAAACCCTTGCATATTCAATCTTATTGCATCTTGCTTAAGCTCATAAAATCTCCCCATGTTTGGCCAAAAAACTAAAAGGGGTAATATTAACAGGGGAATTAACCAAATTATGGATTTCAATCAAGGAGTGACATGAGATTTCAACTTTTATATGCTTAATTTATATAAGCTTAATAACTATTGGCAAAGCAAATGTAGTCTCAACTTATATAGGATCAATACATATAGTCTCAGTATATATGAGTGATAAGTTATTAATTTACATATCAATTTGAGGTATTTTTGGAGCATATTGGATGAATATTGTTTTGATTATGGTCTTTTTACATTATTTTTGGACGTTAGAAAATGTGGAGATATTTTGGAAAAAGAAGCTAAACTTAGCTAAATTAGAGAAGAAAACACACAGTAGGAGAAATAAGTTAGGTGGAAAATGAAGCAAAACAATAGTATGGAGAAAGAATGAAACGACATTATGATAAGTGTGAATGGCATCGTGCTTTAGGGCTTAGTTTTATACGTATTTAATTGTTAATTCAATCGCTTAGTATGTGTTTAGGTTAGAATTGTGTTAGTTTGCTAATTATTTATGTCTTAAGTGTTTTATGAGTTAGTACAAGTCTTTGAGCTTAATTATTATGTTTTTGAGGTACCTTGATGTGTTTGTTAGTGTTTCAGGGTCAACATCAAAGAATGGAAAAGTTTCGAAGACACTAGGGCTGAAATATTGGCCCATGATCGTGATGCAACAGGCCACGATTGTGACAGAAGCACTATAGTCAGCCCACGATCATGGCCATATGCCATGATCGTGACAGAAGCCTAGGACATGGCCCATAATCAAGGTAAGGCTTGGATGTGGCCCACGATCGTGGCATGTAGGGCCACGATCGTGGCCTGCGTCGGGCAAACGCATAAACACTCAAAAACTTTAAGTTTTGAGAAATTTTTTAGACCTTTTAGACCCCAAAAAACTGCCAGGGTTGCTCAGAACACAAAAGGTATTTAAAGAATAAGACAATGAATAGGAAGGAACTTTTGCATCAACCACTTTCAAAGAAATCCTAGAGGGAACTGGCGAGAGATAGAGGAAGAGAAAAAGGAAGAGAGAAGTGGAGAAGAAGTTGACTCGATGTACTTCCCAAATTAGGGGTTTCCTGACATCGCTGCCTCGTGACTCTGTTCAAATCGTATTTCCTGTTTATTTTCCATTTTTATTATTGTATATAATTAGGAATAACAGTATGATGATAGGATTTTTTAATGTTGAGATGTTATATATTTGATTTAGTGAAATTTGATTGTTTGTATTTTTACTGGGTTTATTCTGATTTAATTTCTACAATTGCATAATTCGGTGATAAATTGAGAGGATGAATTGAGTGAAAAATAATTAAATTGGTCTAGTGAGAGTTAGGTGATTTAATACAATGAGAATTAAATCAAATCGGTAAATTATGTGAAGAGAGATCTTGCATAGGTTCCTGATAGTTTTGGATAACTTCAGATCTAATTAGGATTTTGGATAGATTGTTACTTGAGAGATTGCAATTCCCATAATCTGATTAAGCTTATAAATTAGGGTTAACGGTTATAACTCAAGAGAGAGTAATCAACCTTAGGACCATCTAGAACCAATAATCCAGTAATTCATAATCGATTAGGTTAGCATTAAAGATAGGTAAAATTATCGTTTCTCTCAATTGGTAGTTCCTTAGGTTGATTCTTGAGTGTGTGTTACGATTGCTAAGTTGTTAATATTTCATGATTGATTTTTGAATTGAATTGCTTGATTAAATTGCATTCTTGTTTTAGTTTTGTTACATTTGAATTTCTAAGATTTGTTTTGGCCTTAGATTTTAAGATTAGATTACCCCACCTCATGGGATCTACACCTTAGGTACTAGACGAATGAACCATGCGCTTGCAGATTATTGAGGTTAATTAATTAAAACTTACATACATCGAAAAATCACGATCAAGTTTTTGGCGCCGTTGTTAGGGAGGTGATTAGTTTAGTTATTTAGTCTAAGGCTTTTTTACTATCTTTTGTGTTTAAAAAAATAATTTGGGGTGTAAAGTAGAGATATAGCAAGACATCTTCGAGTAAGAATGAGACATTTGAAGAGCTCGAGGCTAAAAAGAACTGGAAAGAACAATGATGGAAGATAGATATTATATGGAGCAAGGACCTTTTGCGAATTACAATGGGGCACAATATGGTTAGGGACATAACAATCCTTATTGGAACATGTATACTTTGATTGGTCCAGCAATGTAAGGACTCATTTAGGACATCAAGACCTATTAGGAGTTCAACAAGATGAGTCTAGTTCATGGGAATCTAAATTGGACAAGATCCTAGATAAGCTCATGAATATGGAAGAGGGCTATAAGAGACTAAAAGAGAAAATCATGCCTTGTCTATTCACAACTTAGAGATTTATGTGAGACAACATTCCTATGAATTTTATAAGAGAAGTATGGAAGACTCTCTAAGTAATATGGAAATATGTCAAAGAGAGCAATATGAGGCTATCGTACCTAATAATGAGGGAGAGTTAAAAGGATCATTGGAAAACCAAACTAAACTCTACCTTATTGAAGACTAAGAGATTAAGAAAGAGGATGAAGAAAAGAAAGCCAACCACCCCTATTCTTCACCAGTTCTTAATATACCATGTGTGAACATTGAAAAATATTTTGTAGATGTCTACGAAAAGAACCTTATCCTTCAGATTAATGATGAACAAGTGACATTCAATATGAATGATCTATTAAAGAATCTGAAGAAAAGTAGCTCATTCAGGATAATTGATGTGTTCGAATCTTCTAAAGAACAAAAGGAAGAAGAACAGATGACAGCAGACATCGAGTTTGAAGAAGCTATAAAAGTCTCTGTTCATGAAGCGGAAGAACCAGAGGAGACGAAGGTGATTAAGAGAAAAAAGAGCAATTCACCCTCCTACAGGACAAACTGTTAAATTCGATGGAAGATTCAGGGAGTTTTGTTATTCCTTGTTTTGTTGACAGTTCACTCGAAAAAAGGACATTATTGAGCTTAATAGGTTTTCATAATGTTATGAATATTCTCCTTTTGATTATTTTAAAATTTGTAGCTTACTTATAGGCTACAAAATTGATGTTGAATGAAAAAGGTGGAAGCAAGCCGCTTATAATTGATCTCGACTGACTTTCTAAGGATAGAGTGTTGAGCTACTGACGTTAAAAAAAGCGCTGCCTGGGAGGCAACTCATAGCTTGTTAATTCCATATTGTTTTTTTACTTTTAGATGGTTTGAATTTCGTAGTTAGGTTATTTTGTTTCTAAATAAGGTCAGGAAGGCATAGGACTTCAACATGAGTTATAGGATCAACGGAGTAAGCAAAAGATAGGTAAAAGAGCTATAAAAGGTTAAGAAGAGATCTCGAGAAAGTATAGAAGGACAAAAGAAAAAAAAAGAAATTAGTGGAAAAAGATTGTGACCTGTAGCAGGGTAAAATATTCCACACGAATTTTAACTAAAATTTACCATTTTATCCTTCCTTCACCTATATATTCATGTCATACTTCATTTTTTCATTCACTTTCATTTTAACTTTATCTCTCTAAGTTAGAATCTTCAAATGCTCTCATTTCTCTCTAACCAAATTCCAAACGTCCAGTGTCTTCCAACATCTACCTACTTGGAAGTTAGTATGCCACGCATTAAGTAGTCAACAAAGTGCGATTAATCATCGGGATGAAACCAAATCTCGGGATGAGGGCAAAGGAATGGGGCAGTTAATTATGGAGCACCTTTCCCGATCTTCTCAAATGAGGAAGGTAATAACTTTCATTGTCTTTACAATAAACAAATTATAGTTCCCAAGTATTTTTATTTTGAAAACTTAGATAGACTAGAATTGAGAGACAAGGTCAAAAATTTAGCATAGAGAATTCAATAGGGACAATTTATTCAATTTCAATGCCCAGTTTACAAAGAACTTACCTTAGAATTATTCACATCCCTTCAATTCAAATCCAATAAACCTAGGGAATTGTGGTTTAGGTTATGGGGACGAGCTTGTGAACTGAACATTGAAATCATGTGTAATATGTGTGGCTTCCCCGAATCTTCCATTATCGATCAACATTATGATTTTTGTGCTTCTCGCTATTGGAATGAGCTCACTGGGTTAGAGCAATTTAATGCCAAAAATGCCCACAACAACATCATAAGGACCCATGAGCATTTGTTACTGCACAAATTCAAGTGTCAACTAGTTTTTGATAAATCAGAAACCAGCAAGAGTTTAACAAAGGAACTCTTCATGTTATGGTGCATGGATAATAGCATTCCAATGTGCACTTCCACACATATGCTGAATGTTATTGTTGTGACTCTGCACAAGAGGAGCAACAATTTAGGTATAGGGAACTTAGTTTTCTCCATTGCTGAGTATTATGACTTGGAATGTAGTGGTTTAACTTTCCATCTCCCAAACTTCCTAAATCATCATCATTTATGGCGTGCTAAAATGGAACTCCTGGATATCAGCCAAAAGACACATATGAAGATCAGTGCTAGTCAAGTGAGTTCGAGTACAGCACCTCCTTAACAAGCAAAAGAGGACTTGACTAGTGAGGAGTTTGAGGAGGAAGAAGAAACAAAAGAATCAAACTTGATACAATCTCCGTGAATACCAACGTAATCACAAATAGACTTGTAGAGAACTATAGAAGAATGAAGGAGATGACCTGAACTCAACGATGTCAGAGTCAAGACATACATCGTATCCATCATTATTTCGAGGCTCAAGGTGTCTAATTGCCACCTCCAACACCTTCCCCACCTCCTTGACTATGAGGCCTTATTTTTGCCCTTTTGTTTTTACCTTTAGTACTTACATTTTGTTTTACTTTAATTTTATGTTTTTTCATTCCATATGTGTTTGCTTGTCCCCGTCTCACATTGAGGACAATGTATTGTTCAAGTTTGGGGAGGGTAATGTGTTTTGATTTGAATATGAGTTTAGTATATTATATAATAGTTGTTAGATTGCATTTTGTGAATCATATGAATGTGTCAATGGCTTATATGGATTGAAATTTATTTAATTTTGAACATAATCTTTTAGGTTGTGGAGAATCATTCGCTTGCAAAAATTAGTGATTGGGGTTCTTTGGTTAAATATGTAGCTTGTTTAGGATTTAGTGTTAAGTTGTAACCCTCTAAATTGTCACATTCATTCTTAATTTCTGATCTTTTAACTTAAGTAGCTTTGCTAGTTTTTTTCATAAAAAACGAGTAGCTAAAGTAACAAGGTAGGCATTAAATAAAAAATTATGTTTGTTAATGTTAAATGAATTACTATTCTGCTAGCCTTCAAGTTATGAATAGAACCAGTAGCCAGTTGAGAACGTGATGTAGTTGAGTAACTAGATCCACATGCATCACAAATGTGTGCCTTCGCATAAAAAAGATATAATGACGTTTCAACTAAGCAGTTTAATAAAAAAAGACTTAGTTGAGTAACCAAATTGACATTCATCACTAATGTTCTCTGAGTAAAAGACTAGGTCCTTGTTTAAATAATAATAATAATAATAAAGCATTTTATAATAAAAACCTACCGAACTTGTAAGAGCTTGACTTTCCATGAAAACAAACTTAGGAGTAGCTACAAAGTTTAAATAACTAAAGAATTATGTGTTTGTGCAATTAAAAAGGGTAAATAAATTAACATTTGGATCTAAATTAATTTGTATATTTAGTTCAAAACCATTAGTCGCAAATTTTGTTTGTTAATAATTTGATATGACTTAAATGATTGTGTTTTAAATTAAATTGATTTCATGAATTTTAATCCATTGTCTCATTATTGCATTGTGTGTTGTGTGTTTGTTGTTTTGTTTGCTTAAGAACAAGAAAAAGTTTAAGTGTGGGGATGTTGATTTGAATTGCATCGTGTTTTAGGGCTTAGTTTAACATGTATTTAATTGTTAATTCAATCGTTTAATACATGTTTAGGTTAGAATTACGTTAGTTTGCTAATTATTTATGTTTTAAGTGTTTTATGAGTTAGTACAAGTATTTGAGCTTAATTATTATATTTTTGAGGTACTTTGATGTTTTTGTTAGTGTTTTAGGGTCAACATCAAAGAACGAAGAATTTTTGGAGACAATAGGGCCAAAATAACTACCCACGATTGTGACAGAAGCACTGGAGTTAGCCTACGATCGTGACAGAAGCCCAAGACATGGCCTATGATCATGAACTACTTGCCTTGATCATAACAGAACACTCGAACGTGGCAGCGCCACGATCGTGGCCTATATCAGGCAGACGTGCAGACATTAAAAATTTCAAGTTTTGAGGGATTGTTTGGACCTTTTAGACCCCGAAAAAACCCTAGAGTTACTTAAAACATGAAAGGTATTTAAGAAATAAGACAAAGAAGAGGAAAGGAGATTTTGCATCAGCCACTTTCAAAGAAACCCTAGAGAGAATTGTCAAGAGATAGAGAAAGAGAAGAAGGAAGAGAGAAATGGAGAAGAAGCTAACTGATAATTGCCAATTGCATTGTGTTTTAGGGTTTAATTTGTTATGTATTTAGTGTTAAATTGAATGTTAAGTGTGGGTTTATGTGATAATTGTGATAGTTTATATGTTTAAGTGTTTTTATGGGTTAGTATGAGCCTTTGAGCTTAATTGGTATATTTTTGAGGTACCTTGATGGGTTCGTTAGTGTTTTAGGGCAAATAGTGAAGAACGAAGAAGATTCAAGGAGTTTTTGGGCAAAGGCATAGCCCACAATCGTTAAAAACAAGGACGAGCTAAAGCAACTAGGCCACGATCATGCACAGATAGAGAGCTTCCATTCAGGCCATCATTGTGCACGATCAGGCCACGATCATGACAGAAAGGTTTAGGCATTGACCAGGCATGTCCACGATTATGGCCTACGTCGGGCTGAAGCAAAAACTCGAATTTTGCAAGATTTTTCAAACTGTTTCAACCCTAACTTTAACCTAGAGCACCGAAAGTATAAATAGAACATTATGAGATAGATGAAGGGAGCCTAGAGAGTCATGCAAAAGTGCTATCACATCAGCCAATTTCAAGAGAAAACCTGAAGAGAAATCGAGAGATTGAGGAAGGAGACGAAGGAAGAGAGACACAGAGAAAAAGCTAGACGCGATGTACTTCCCAGAACAGGTGATTTTTCGCTGTGACTTCCTTCATAAATTCCGTTCCTGATAGTTTTTTCCATTTATTCAATTTTATTGATGTATGAAATTGCAACATTCATTGAGAATCAGTTGTGTTGAATGTTGAGTTTTGTCCATACTCACCTTCGGGTTTTTAATTCTTAAGATTAATAAAGTTTAATTGAGTGTGTTATTGTTGATTTAATTGTGATTCAATTTTTTTTTGTAATAATTCGACAATAAATTGAGTGTGTGAGCCGAGTGAAAATAATCAATTTGGGCTAATGAGAGTTAGGTGAATTGATAGATAAGAATTGGATCAAACCAGTATAATCATGTAAAGAGATTGAGCATAGGTTCCCAGTAGCTTAATAGATAATTTCAGAACTATTTTAGGTTGTGGGTAAATTGTGAGTCGAGAGATCACAGTTCCATAATTTAATTTAGGGATCATTAGTTAGAGTTAAGGATTATAACTTGAGGGAGAGTAATCTACCTTAGGACTGTCTAGCATTAATTCAATAATTGCATAATTGGTTAGATTTTCGTTAGCTTTGGATTAAAATCCCCTTTCTCTCACTTGATAGTTTATAGGTTGATTTCGAATTGGTTGTGTGATTTTGCTATTTTGTTGATATCTATGTGTTTCAATATTCATTATTGATTGTTTGATTGATTTATTTCCTGCATTAGTTTATTTCTTTTGAATTATTATATTTTAGTGCGACCTTAGATATTAGGACTAGATTCCTTTCCTCGTGGGATCGATACCTCAGGTACTACAAGAACGACCCGTGCACTTGCAGAATTTACCAAGGTTAATAAATATTAAAACTTAGCATGTGCAACCTTGCGAACAAGTTTTTGGTGCCGTTGCCAGGAAGGTGATTAGTTTAGTTCTTTAGTTTAAGGCATTTTTACACTATCTTTTGTTTTTAAATTAGGTAAAAAAAATTTGGGGCGTAAAGTAGTGACACATTAAGACATCTTAGAGTGAGAATAAGATATCTGAAGAGCTAGATGCCAATAATCAATGAAAAGGACGATGATGGAAGATAGATATTGTAGGGAGCAAGGAACTTGTACAAATTACAATGAGGCATAGTATGGTTAGGGAAGTCACGATCCTTATTGGAACATACAATCCAGGGTGGCAGAACCTCCCAGATTTCTATTGGTCTAACAATGTAAGGACTCACTTAGAACATCACATCCTATTAGGAATTTAGAAAGATGAGTCAAGTTCATGGGATTCGAAGCTTGACAAAATCATGGATAAGCTTACAGACATGGAAGAGGGCCAGAAGAGACTCGAAGAGCAAATTGATCGAGTAACGAAAAATCATACCACTTCTATTCACAATTTGGAGATTCAAGTAATACAGCTTTCTAAGGAATTTTGTAAGCAAAATGTGGAAAACTGTTTGCACAGTATGAATATGAATTCAATCAATACATATCAGGCTATCACACTTAGGAATGGGGCAGAGCTAAATGAACTAGCACAAAATCAAGCTAATCCCGACCTTATAAAAGACTAAGAACTTAAGAAAAATGATGAAGGAAAGGATGGAAACCCCTCATACTATCTGCCAAATCTTAGTAGACCATGTTTGAACATCGAAAAATCTAGGATAGATGTCCATGTACAGAACCCTACCCTTTGGATTGATGATGATGAAGAGACATTAAACATGAACGATGTATTAAAAATCTGAAGGTTAGTAGCTCATTTAGGATAATTGATTTGTACGAATCTTCTAAAGAATAAGAGGATGAAGAACAAATGACAACAGACATTGAGTTTGAAAAAGGTATGGAAGTCTCTGTTCAGGAAGTAGAAGAAGCTGAGGAAATGAAGGTGATTAAGGAAGAAGGAGAACAATTCACCTTCGTATAGGACAAACTGTTGGATTCGATGGAAGAATTAGGGAGTTTTGTTATTCCCTATTTTATTGACAATTTGTTAATGAGAAGGACATTGATAAAATTAATTGGTTTTCTCAACCTTATCAATATTGTCTTTCTGATCATTTTGTAATTTGTAGCTTACTCACAAGCTACAAAACTGATGTTGAGCGAGAAGGGTGGAAGCAAGCTGTTCATAATTGATCCTGACTAAGTTTTAAAGTTTGAAGGTCAAGCTGATGACCAAAAAGTAGCACGTTTAGTAGTTAGATTTAAATTTTTGTGTGGTTAGGTTTGTTTTAAATTCTTAAATAAATTTGAATGATTTGGAATATTTTGGATTGTTAATTCTTTTGCTCTCTAGAATCACTTATAATATAGGGAAACACTCTCGATGTCAAGCGAATTTGGTCTCAACACTATCGCCATCACCACCTCTATCACTATAAATGGTTTTGTGTTCTAAACCCTTTCTTTTCATTTTTCTAGTAGTTTATTCTTATGTTTTTTGTTTATTGTGTTTTATTTCCCCCTGGTGTGTTTGTGTACCATTCTTACATTGAGGACAATGTGTTGTTTAAGTGTGGGGAGGGTTATGTGTTTTTACCTTGAGTGTGAATTTTGCATATTGTGTGATAGTTATTAGGTTGCATTTTTTGAATTGTTTGAATGTGATAATGACTTAGATGAGTGAAATTTATTTAATTTTGAACATAGTCTAGTAGGTTGTAAATGATCATTAGCTCGCAAAAATAGTGAATTAGGGTTCGTTGGTTAAATATACAGCTTAATTAAGACTTAGTGTAAATTTAGCACCACCCTCTAGGTTGTCACATTCATTCATAATTTGAAGCCCTTTAATTTAAGTATCTTAACTAGTATTTTTTCATGAAAACAAATAGTAACTAAAAATAACGAGGTAGGTGAAAAAAAGTATATTGTGTTAATAAATTACTATTCTACTGACCTTCGAGTTATGAGCAGAGCTAGTAGCTAGTTGAAAATGTTATAATAGTTGAGTAACTGGATCGACACACATCATAAATGTGTGCCTTTGCATCAAAAGGCTATAATGACGTTTCATCCAATCTGTTAATAAATGACTTAGACGAGTAACTGGATCGACATTTATTACCAATGTTAGTCAAGTAACCAGATTGGCATTCATTACCAATGTTTGCCTCTGAGTAAAATACTAAGCCCGTGTTTAAAAACTAAAAAACTGTTCTTAATAAAACCCTACTGGACTTTTAATTAGCTTGAAGTTTTATGAAAATGGACTTAGGAATAGTTATAGAGTCCAAAGGACCAAAGAATTATTAATGTGCGTGTACAATTGAAAAGGGTAATTGAATTAGCACTTAGATCCTGATTAACTTGTATATTTAGTTCAAAGCCCTTAGGCCTAGATTTTTCCAGTTAATGATAAGGAATAACTTATCAGATTGTGTTCAAGATTAAACTTATTTCCTGAAGTTGAAGTCGTTGCCCATTTTTTGCATTGTCCGCTTTGTGTTTGTTATGTTTATTATATTTGTTGTTTTGTTTGCTTGAGGACAAGCAAATGTTTAAGTGTGCGGATGTTGATAGTTGTCAATTGCATTGTGTTTTAGGGTTTAATTTGTTAAGTATTAGAATTAAATTGAGTGTTGAGTGTGCGTTTATATGTTAATTGTGTTATTTTAATGTGTTTAAGTGTTTTTATGGGTTAGTATGTGTCTTTGAGCTTAATTGTTATATTTTTGAGGTACCTCAATGGGTTTGCTAGTGTTTCAGGGTAAACGGTGAAGAATAGAGATGATTTGAGGAGTTTTTAGGACAAAAACATAGCCTATAAGACAGACAAGGATGAGCTAGAGCAGCCAGATCATGTACATCGGGCCACGATCATGACAAATAGGTTTAGGTTTTGGCCAGGTAGGGTCACGATTATGGGCTACATCTGGCTGAAGCAAAAACTTAAATTTTGCAAGATTTTTTGAACTTTTTTGACCCTAACTTTGTGTTAGGGTTATGTAAATATAGTGCCCTGGAAAGCAAGTGTATTTACATATAACTTAATGTTCTTCCAGTTATAATATTGCAATGAAAATATTTATTATTAATAAAACAAAAGAGTTTGGTTTTTTTATATGAGCATAATATAATTAGTTATAAGGTACCAAGATTCTTTTGTAGGTAATATACATATACATAGAGATGTATGGGAAACATGTATATTATTAGAATTTAAATTAATTGATTCACAGTTGAATAATCAAGTTGGTCCCTTGATTATGGTTTAGATTGTAGTGTTGCAATTTACCTCCGTGTAAGTAAAGGAGTTTACTTCAAGGGAATGATGAGTTTCAAATCATGATAGTAGTTGACTATCGA
>JANIIA010000006.1:33233149-33255566 GCA_027478495.1 Erythroxylum alaternifolium | reverse complement strand
TGAGATGTGGTAATTTACCACATCTGGACCCGTTTCTTTGGTCCGACCCGTTCTCTGGAAACGGGATGTTACATCACACGCATAAAAGATCGCATGAAAAACATAGTGTGTATGGCTAGTTTTAGGTAAGCCTCGACAGTTGATACACAAGTGAAGAATTCACTTATATACAGAGAGTTTTTACTATTTCTTACATGGTCAAGTGGGAGAGAAAGGGCTCTAGAAGAGTTCTAGAGATAGAAAGAAGAGTTCTTGAGTTATCTTCATGTAATTTATGCAATTGTTGCATAAATCTAGTTGCATGCAAGATAATCTTGATTTATCTCCTCATTTGAATGTCTTCTTGAACTCATCAAGTTTAGTATTCTAACACCCTTACACACTGTTCTCCTTCATCTTTGCGTGTTCTTAGGTGATCAAGGAATCATGAAAGGAGGAGAATCAAGAAAGGAGGAGAAATTTAAAGGTACAATTGTTTAAATTTTCATGTTCATAAGAATCTTATGCATGAATGTGTGAATCTGGCTTTTCGAGGTTATCATGGTGTCAAAGTTTAGATTCTGACACTTCCGCTGCATTCTCATGCATGTGATGCATTTATACATGGCCAACCCAACAAAACTGAGAAGGTGAACTGAATGAAAAATGATTTAATTAGATTAATGAGAGTTAGGAAATTTAATAGAAACCGTGACAAATCATATTGGTAATTATACCGAGAGAGATCCCATGTGATGTTCCAATAGTTTATTAGAGTGCTTTAGATCTAATTAAGATTTTGAAAAATTTGTGAATTAAGAGATTGCAAATTCCATAATCTGATTAAGGTTTATAATTTAGGGTTTAATGGTTATAACTCGAGGGAGAGTAACTAGCCTTAGGATAGTTTAGAACCAACACTCCATTGACACATAATCGGCTAGGTTAGCATTAATGATAAGTAAAATTCCTTTTCTTATAAATTGATAAATTCCTTAGGTTGATTTCTATTATGGTTACATATTGCTCACTTGTTAATACTTTTGTGTTTAATTTTGATTTGATTGGTTGAACTTAACTCTCCTTCCTCGTGGGATTGACACTATTAATACTATGCTACGAGCTATGCACTTGCGAAATATTGAGAGTTTATAAGATTAAAACTTACCCCAATCATCCAGCTCACCCAAACCTTATATTTTTAGTATAAAAACAACATGTTGTCAAAACAGACATGTTTCATTTGGGGTTTTCGTTTCAAGGGTGTGAGCTCTCAGTTTTGAAGAAGAAAAGGGGCAAAGCTCTATTCCTTTGGAGAACTATGGAGTTCTAGCTCCCTGACACATGTTCAGAGGTGACATCGACGTCAAAGAACCCAATTAAATATGTTTTTCATTGTGTTTATGATTCTTACTCTCTTAGGAACTGATTATGTTATCCTATGTTTATTGCTTGAGTATTATGCTATTATGAAACCACTGGTAAAATCTTCAATATAATCCATAATTATTATATTGAGAATTGTTTGTGGCAACTAATGGTTTGTAATCATTAAGGACCACATACTTAGGTTAAATGACCCAAGCTTGTGTGATTGTTAACTTGATTTATCTATTTTCCTAACTTATAATGCAGCTATCCAATTAAATCAAGAGATCATATCCTAGGTTGTCCGATAACTATATTTAATTAATAAGCATCTCTTAACTCAACATGACCTAAGGGAAAACTGGGGTTAATACAGTTTATAGTTAACCTACGATTAATAGTTGCTAAGAGAGGTATGAGAACAATAATTCAATTAAGTATGTTTAATTTTATGTAAGCCGAGATTGAACCGATGATTGGTTCCTTAATTTATTCATCACTTTTCATCATCTTTGAATGTTTTCTTTATTTTTTCATTATTTTAGTTTCATCCTAATTTCTTATTTAAAAACAAACAAATCCCCTAAAACCTAGACACTAATTCTTTTCATAACAAAAGCTAATCGAACACTCTATATGGGATTGACCTAAACTCGACACTATTATAGTTGTAGGTCTAGTAATTTTGATTTGTGTTACAACATGCCACATCAAATTCGATGGGATAAATTTATTACTTTTGATTATATTGTTTATAAGGAATTAACTCTTGAATTCTATACTACACTTCAATTTGTGTCACAGAATTTGACTGAATTTTGGTTTTGATTGAGAGTTCAACCATATAATTTGAATTATGATGTTATGAAACAAACTGGTGGATTTCCTAGGTTGAACATAATCTAAAACATGATAATTTTCATGCTAAGAGGTATTCGAAACAATTAACGAGGATGGATAACTTCGTTGTTAGAAATGCCTATAAAAATGTCATTCTTAGTCCTAGACATCTATTACTTCATAAGTTTATATTTCATATTGTTTTTGATAAATCAGAAAGTAATAAATATTCTGGTAAAGACTTATTCTTTTTATGGTGCATGGATAATAATGTTCAAATTTGTACAACCACCCATATTTTTCAATCTATAGCTACTGCTCCTAAAAAGAAAAGTAGTCATCTTGGATTGGGATATATTGTTACCATGCTTTTTGTTTACTGTAGTGTTGATGTTGAAGGACTAAACTATTGTTTTTCCTAAGTTTTTAAATCACACTCACTTAAGGCAAGGTAAGATCTTAGAGTTCCATCATATGGAACTCTGAGATATCAGTTTCAAAACTCATGTGAAACATACAATAGGATAAGCTAGTTTGAGTTCTGCACCAACATAGAGGTCTCAACAAGTGAAGAAACGAAAGATGATGAAGAGGAAGGCTAGGAGAAGGTCTTCAATTTGATCTTTGATAACTTTAAGCTTCTGAAGGAGATGGCACAAGAATAACAACAATAGTGATGCGATATTAGGAAGATTTATAAGTACTTTGCTACTCAAGGTGTTCAAATTCCTTTACTAACACCTTCGCCACCTCGATCTCCATAATTGGTTTCATGCTCTAAACTTTTTCTTTTGTTTTTTTTATTTTGATGAGTGTTGTGTGTTCTTTCACATTGAGGGTAATGTCAATGTGAAAAAACACACAACACATATAAAAATAAAAAAAATAACAATGTGATGTCTAAGTGTGGGAAGGTTTATGCATTAATATGTCATATGTGTGTGAATCTTTCATACCATATTATGTTAGTTTTGATTAGGATTAAAATTGTGTGGACATTTTATCGCATATGTATGCTTTGTGTGAATGTGTCAATGCAAGAATTTGATGGAAGTAGTTTAGTTTTGAACATGATCATTTAATTTATAAACACATATTAACTTAGGAATTTTACGTTTTAAATATCTTTGGACGAATATGCATGTTAATTAGGATATGATTCTTGTTTTTTACCTTAGGAAATTTGTGGTATACATTTATAATTACAAGTCAATTGAATTGGTTAGTATTGTGAGTAACCTTTCATGAGAATAATTGACAAAAAAGAAATGAGGTAGACTATGTGATTAAATAAAAATTGTGTTAAATAAATAACTATCTCGCTGCCACTTTTGAAATAAATATTGAGTTAAGAATAGAGCTAGTAGCCAGTAGAGAATGTGATATAGTTGAGCAACTGAAGGCATTTATGAAAAAATGTTTTGTCTTCATATCAAAAGGCTAGAATGACTTTCCAAAGCTAAATAATAAAAAATGTGCCTAGTTGACTAACCAAGTGATATTTGATAGTTATAGGTTGCATTATGTTTTAGTGGGTAATTTAGTATGTTTTTATTTGTTAATTAGATGATTTGTGTATGATTAGGTTTAGAATTGTGTTAGTGTGATTAGGTGTTTGTTTTATTAACTGTTATGTGGTTTAGAGCATGTCATTGGGCTTTAATTTTGTGTGTTTGAAGTGTTTTGATGAGTTTGTTAATGTTTGAGATTAACTAAAAAAGACCAAAGAAGATTTGGAGAAAGCTCGGAGGAGAAGCCAAGGCCACGATCGTGACTCTTGGCCACGATCGTCATAAAAGACCAATTTTAAATATCACGATTCATCGGTCACAATTGTGACAAGCAAAGAGACTACTTTTGAACTCAACTTTACGAGGGTTATTTTGAAAATTTAGGCCCAGGTAAAACCTAGTTTTTACCTTAAATGGAAAAAAAGGATATAAAAGGAAAGAAAGAAACCTTAAAAGGGAGCCTCCATTTTGCTACATTTGGAAAGAAGCTAAGGAAGAGGAGAGAAGAAGGGAGAAAATGAGGGAGGAAGAAGGAGTTGTTGCTACTGATGCCACTCCCAATCTACTCCAAGCTATCTTTCTCATTCCAACTTGTTATTTCTTTCATTTCATGTATAAGATGGATATAATGATGATAAATTAGTGTTTAAGGATGTTCTAAACTCTTTTAAGGATTTGTTCTTGAATCAATGTTAATTTGATTGCTTTTGATGTTAATGAATTGGGAATTGTGATTGTTTTTCATATTTTCATGCTTCGATAATAAATCGAGAGAGTGAACCGATAGAAAAATAATTAGATTGGGTAATGAGAGTTAAACATTCTAATAGATCACACAAAGAATCAAATCAATAATTTATACGAAGTGAGATCTGTGTGAGGACTCGATTGTCTATTAGAGTGCTTAGATCTAATTGGATGTGTGGGCTATTTGCTAATTCAGAGATTACAATTCCTTAATTAAATTCAATTAGGGTTTATAATTTAGGGTTAAATGATTATAACTTGAGAGAGAGTACTCCACCCTTTGAAATTCTAGGACCGATACCGAATTAACTCAAAAGTGATTAAGTTTACATCAGATGATAGGATAAATCCTCTTCTCTCATAATTGGTTAGTCCTTGTGTGAATTTTCAATTGTTAATTGGTTGTGCTCAATTTTGATTTCTTTGTGTGTTAATTTTACAATTTCACTTGCAATCAATCTATATTTAATTGCTTAATTTTCTGCTCATTTTTATTTTCATTTTAATTACACTTTTAGGCTTTAGACAAGTTAGGATTTGATTAGTTCACTAATTCCTCGTGAGATTGACACCTCATATACTGCGCTTATGACCCGTGCGCATCCAGAATATTGAGTTTATAATTATAAAACTTGCTCAACAATATTCACAATAAAATGTTTCTCTTCACGTCAAAGGACTAGGTTAATGTTAAAGAAAACAAAAAATGGTATTTCAATAAATAAAACCTACTGATCTTTAAAAATAGTAAAATTTTTCATGAAAGGATACTTATTGATAGTTTGCCTTTGTGATTGATCAATAATTATAAATGCATGTTTACAAGTTCCTTAGGTGTACGAGTTAGGTGTTTATATTTCGATTAATATGTATGTTCAATTCAAAGTACTTAAACATAAAAGGAATAGGTTAGTATGTTGACACAATTTGAATGGTGGATGTTTATGGTTAAATTGATTCCTTAGGATTTAAAGTCATTGTACCATTATTGCATGTTGCACAAATGTGTGCTTATGTGTTTTTAAGTATTTTTTTTTTGTTTTTGCTTAAGGACAAGCAAAATTTTAAGTGTGGAGATGGTGATAAGGTTAGTTTATCCTATGTTTCCTTAGGTGTTTTAGTATATTTTTATTAGATGATTTTCATATTTATAGGCTTAAAATTGTGTTGTTGTGAGTGTTTGTTTATAATTTAGGTGTTTGTGTGGTTTAGAGCATGATTTCAATCTTAATTTTACATTTCATAAGGTGTTTTATGTGTTTGTTAGTGATTGAAATCAAATAATTGAAGAATAAGGAAGATGGAAGCTACCTGAAGGGTGTCATGATCGCATATGAGGAGCATACTCCTGAATAGCGTGCATGGGGCTGCATGGCCTCTGTCCCCCAAAAGCATGATCGCGACTTAGTCGATCGTGACAGACACTTTCTAGGCACGAGTTTTTCCACTTGTTTAAGGGTTTGGGGGTATTTTTGGAATCAATCAAAGTGGGAAAATCCTAGTTACACCCTAAGACCCTAATGCACTACTTAAGAATGTGAAAGACACCAAAAAATTGTAGCAGCCAATACCAAAATCGAATCAACATGGGAGATCAAAAGAAGAACATCCAAGAATTCCAACTTTCTTGATCAAGTCTCCAATAGAGTTTTTCTTCTTTTCCTTTAGTTATTTCATCAATATTAATGTGTAATCTAAATTATAAGATGTTTAACATGTTCACGAAGTTCTAATTTCATATTACAATTTATTCTGGATTTATTTTGTGACTTTAGTTATTATTGATTTCAATACGTATTTAGGTTTTTTTATAATTATGCATGCTTATACTTGACAATAAATCTAGAGAGTGAGTCAAAAGTAATTAGATTAAAATTTCCAACGACAGCAAATTAACAATCATCCGAAGAGAGATCTTGTTTGAGAACTTAATTATCTATTAGATAACTTTAGATTTAATTGAAATTGTTAGGGGAGGTTTTGTATAACTTTAGATCTAATTGAAATTGTTAAGGGAAGTTTTGTGAATTGGGAGGTTGCAAATTGTTAAAGGAAGTTTAGTCTCTTGAGAGAGACTAATCAATACCTTAGGAAATCTAGGCTCATACACATAATTGGATCAAAAATAGTTAAGGAATCAAAATGAGAAAAGAATAAGTCCTAAGTATACTATCTTGATCAAAACCCTAAATTAATTTGACAACTCATTATTTCATTGTTATTTGAATTATTTACTTTAATTTATTATTTGTTTCAATTTTTATTATTCATCTTCATTCAAATCACATTCTGAGTATCCTAAAGTTAGGTTCAAACTTGTTCTAGTCTAATCCTCGTAGGAACGACAACCTTATATATTACAAGATAGGATTCGTATCTTTTGCTGTATTGAGGGTTTTATTATATATGAAACTTGCTCAACATTGACCAATATTTTTAGATTAATTTTATAAAGAACATTGGTGCACGAGATTAACCTAAATTCTTAAAAAGGGTCAGAGTGAGGGGTATTTAGGATGAGGTAAAGATAGGGCTTGTTCATTTTTTTTTTAAAGTATCTTTTCCTTAATGAAGAACTCTTGAATAGCTTTTATAAGCTAATTGTCAACTAGATTTCATGATTTCTGGAAAAACGGTACATTGAATCTATTTGGACCAGTGCCTTATCAGAATTCATGCTAAATAGAGCCTCTTTATTTTCAGTTATAGTGAAAGGGTTATTGAGCATGTTAATTTTTTTCTTAGACTATAGAGGGATTATGAAAGATTGGATGATATAAATCAAAGAAAAATTAGCATACTTAGCTAAGGTGCCTCTGAAGTAGTTTTAAGACATTAATTTCAATTCATCATGTTTCCAAATGATTTTCCCATTTGAAATAGTCGAAGAGTCAATTTTTTTATATATATTTCTCTTAGAAAAATTGCATTATGACAGTACTTCTAAGACATTGGATCGCCTGATTTTTGTCTTAGGAGGGAGTGAGTATGTTTTTAACCAATATTTTAAGACAATGAGGATGTTTGGGACCGTACACGCCTTAGCAGTTATAAATTGGTTAGATCTTTGCGAGGAGGAACAGATTGCAGAATATGTGGAAGACAGAATATTTTGACAGAGTCAATTGGATGCATGTAACTCAAATTTTAAAACATGTCGTCGAAATTAAAGTTAAATGTGTAGATAAGACAAAGTTCTCATGGTGGGAGAGAGACGCTGATTAATGTTACATGATTAATTCCTTCAGAAAAAAAAGAACGTAAAATTCTTTTCCTGAATTATTTTGTATCTACGTAATGCAGAAAATGTATGTTTGGATTTTATTACTTGATGTCTTTCAAATTATAATCTCAACGATGTGTAAACATAATAAATATTTATTTACCATGTAAATGGATGAAGTTGCTGATATTAAATACGTTTTTCACACGCAATGAATATCAACAATAAAAAGTTAAAAACCCATAAAAGCTAAGTAAAAAAGGTGAAATCCTTTGTTTTATTATTATATGACCTCTGACAGATTATCCTTCACTACACAAGCGAAAGAAGGAACGTATAGCATTAACGGAAATTCTAGACAACCACCAACATTAACGGAAATATTTAGGCGAAATTATGAAAGTTAAAGGGCTAACGGTGCTCTATATACCATTAACAAGAAGTCCAATTAAGAAAGTAATTATTCATGTTACTAAAGAAGTTCTAAATGTTAAAGGAGATACAATTTGAAGCTTCCAATATCCTCATATGATTTACATGATTTCCCTAACTCAATAAACATAATAAAGGAAAAAGAAAAAAAAAGAAACGCCTTTACATCTCGTCCACAAATCACCACATTTATGCCCAGTGACATTGAAAGTTGATGTGTAATAGTCAATCACTCAACTTACAGATGTCAATGAACTTCTGAACTGCATTGTGGTATTGGGTTCCCTGTAATATTGACGAGCACGTTAATTCAAGTAAAATCCTAAGCTCTTTTTCGCAAGGACTGTCTTAGTTACGCATTCTTGGCATCATTCACAAATTTAAACATCATGAATCACTTTTCTATACATAATCTATTACTAGTCAAACAGAGTGCTGTTAAGACCAACATGCAATACGATTCATTTATCCAGGCAATGAACATCATAAAGCCAGTTAAAATGAAGAAAAAGGTTTTAAGTTTCAACACTCAGAGGTGGTTGAATTGTAGTAAACGAGATTTTTTTTTTCGAAAAAATTATAAGAAAATGGAAAACTAGAATTTTAATTTCCAAATTTTAACCAATTAAAAAATATGTTTTCAAATTTTCTGATTTACTCTAAGAATTGGAATCCCGTCAGAATACATTTTAAACCTTTTTCTTTTATTCTGCTAAAATAGAAACTCATGATTCAAGTTAAAATTAACAGAATTATAATACAATAGTTTGTAGTACTCCTTATTGCATAATCCTATCTAAATGATCTTTAGTTTCTTTCAACTTTAGTCTGCACTACTAAAAAATTAAGGCCTTCAGTCAACTCCAAAAGAAGTTACAGACAAATAATGGCTTATGTCAGCCCTTCTAGTTGTCATACGTTTCCATTCAGCTGTCTAACCCAATCAAACCTTTTACCAATATTTTGTGGAAAACCAGTAGGGTGTTTACAATTGATCAGGTCTTAGGCTATTTATTTGTCGAACCATGGAATGCACAAACAACAGAAAATGATTGAGTTGGCAGTCTCATTTTTTCACTAGCAATTTGATGACTAATAAGACAGTCCTATAATATACTCCCCAGAGGATACAGAAAAATGCTGCTACAGAGTTTAAGGGAGATTATTAAACCATTACATCATATTGGTTCCATTCATTTAAACAAAAAGGCCGAACTACTTATGCCACTAGATTAACTACCTCTCACATCAGTTTCAAATACACAACTTCTAATATTAACTCATATAAAAATTGATGCAAAGGAACTTAAAGTCGATAAAAGAAATAAAAGAGGAAAGATTAATCAATCACAAGCTTTAATTTGGTGGATTGAGAATTGGGAATTGAGTTGACAACAAAGATAAAGGTTGAAATCCGTATTTTATTAGAGTTCCTTATTAAATAGGAAGTAGAAGTAGTATGTCTTATTTGAATATGTTATCTTAGTTGTATAAGACTCAGAATTTTTATAATAATAGGATTTAAATTAGAAATCCTTTTCCTACTAGAATAAGGATTCTAAAAAGTCTGTATATATGTCCTCGGCCTTTTAATAATAAGAAGCAATCTGGAATTTTTTTCTAGAAGTTGTAATGTTTTCATCTAAGAGTGATTCTTAGACCCTAGGAGTGATTCCTTGTTTCCCTATTATCCATTCTTTGGGTTCTTCACTAAATTCCAGCAACCCTACCCCAAATTCCAGCCCCTTAAACCTACATTCTAGTCATCTCAAACCTATATTCCAGCCATATTAAACCTGAAATCTTATACCTAAATTTCCAGCAATCAAACCTTAAAGTTCCAGCCATACAAAATCTTAATTCTACATTTTTAGCCTAAATCCAATCTTGAAACTTGATATCCCTGCAGCCTAATATCAGCTATATTTCCTAATTTTGTGATTTTAACTACTAGTTAATAATTCTTCTATTTCTCCTACATCAATTTGGTATCAGAGCTTTGGTTCACAATGGCAACTCGTAGTGGAAGGGCATATAGAAGAATATTTAGAGACTTAGAGCAAGATGGAATACTTTTGAATATTGCAAAACGGTTGGGCATCGATTATCCTCTTTCACAAGGTGCACCAAGAACCAACTTACATGTAACAAAGCCCATAAGAAAACATGTTCGACAAATTTTGGAGAGGCTAGACAACCTTGACATACATTCCCTAAAACTCAAAACTCCAACAAGGAAAAATCAACCTTTACTTGACGCTAAACATGGAGAACGTGATAATAAGCAAGATGAAGGGATAGGTATTGATCAATAACACAAACAAGGGAATATCTTTGCTGAAAAATCATGTACTGATTTTAATTCTTCAAATTTAACAGTCACTACCTCTGAAGAAGTGTTTATTATGGGTGGCAAAATTAATGACACGTCTCTTCAAACTGATCAACTAGAATCTTCAAGCCTACATCTAGATAATGTTCAAGTACTTCCAATAGTAGGAGATGATCAAAGCGTTAGGTGAAGAAAAACAGAACCAAGTACATTCCTTGGCAAACCCTAAAGCTGAAACAACCGAACAACAAATTCAAACACTTAAACAAGAAGCTGAAACGCCTGAACTAGAGGTTGAAACACCTCAACAACAAGCTGAAACCCCTGAACCACAAATCATAACACAAGGACAATAGGCTAAAACAACAAGGAAACAGGCTGAAAGAATCAGACAGTAATCTAGAACAACAAATTCAAACACTTAAACAAGAAGCTGAAACACCTGAACTAGAGGTTGAAACACCTCAACAACAAGCTAAAACCCCTGAACAACAAATCACAACACAAGGACAATAGGCTGAAACAACAAGGACACAGGCTGAAAGAATCAGACAGTAATCTAGTATAACAGAACAAGAGGCTAAAAAGATTAACCAGCAACTACATAGAGTTTCAAAGCTTGATAATTCAAAACTTAATGATGCCCTTGGTGTTGTTAATAAAGGTTGTATTGTAGTGGCTGATGAAGGAGAAGATGTCAGTACACTTGCAAAGTCAAATTTCAGCAATGATGACAAGTTAATGCATTTGATTACAAGAAGCAGCAATATGTATGATCTTGATGCCTATGTTGTAGAGAAGTCATGTGGTTTAGTTATGAATCCATTTGTAAATATATTGGTCAAGATTTATGATGTTGTCCATACTAATAAACTATTTTTCAAAGAGGTCGTATGTCTATATGGATTACCTTTAACCATCATCTCTAACCATGACGCAAAATTTATGAGTTATTTGAAGAACTCTATGGAAAACATTGAACACTAAGCTTCATTTTTCAAGTTCTTTCCATTCCCAAATTGATAGATAAAAGGAGGTGGTTAATAGAAGCTTAGGGGACTAAAGTGGAAATTTGGGACCTAATTCTTCCTATGGCAAAATTTTTGCATACAACAGCTCTACAAATATGTTTACTATTAAGAGCCCTTTTGAGACAGTTTCAAGAGTTCAACCAAGGAATTCCTTTGTAAAAATAACGGGAAGGCTGCGTACATTATGACTTTCCTCGGACCCCGGCAAAATGGAGAGCCTTTTACACTGGGTACGTTGACGTTTAAATTTTAAGGGAGAGCCTTAGAGCAACTAGTAAAAATTACTCTTTTGTGACCAGAAGGTCACAGGTTCGCATCACAGACACAGCCTCTTTGTAAAAAAACAAAGGTAAGGTTGTGCACACCGATGAACCTCTTCAGTCCCCACAAAGTGGGGAGCCTTGTGCACTGGGTACTTTGTTGACAACCAAGGAAGCCTATTGATCTTATTCCTTTACTACAAACAAGAAGAGTTAGCGTTGAAGCTGAAGGTTTTGCATAACATATGAGGGACATTTTTATGAGATACGACAAACGATAACAACCAACAACTTGTCTTATAAAGAACAAGTTGATCAGCATCATCGATTGGTAGAATTCAATGAAGGGGATATGTTGATGGTTAGGATTCGTCCAGAGCATTTTCCAAAAGGAAAGTATAAGAAACTCCATTTATGGAATGTTGGACCTTATAAGATCATCAAGAAGATAAATGCTAATGCTTATGTTTTGGAATTACCAAGTAACATAAGAATAAATCCTATCTTTAATGTTGCAAACTTAACTATTTACCATGGACAAGGTGATGGGCAATCCTCTACTACATCTGTAAGATGTTCTAAATGAACAAATTCTAGCTACCAAAGATGGAGGATATCTACAATTTCTTGTCAAGTGGAATGGAAGACCGATTTTTGACAACACTTGGATTTTAGAGTTTGAATTTTAGAAGTTGAATCCAGATTTATATGATCAGTCTATCACATTCCACGTCGAGGAGGACTTCAGACAAGTTAGGTAGAATTGATGCAAAAGAACTTTATAAAAGAAACAAAAAGAGAAAAGATTAGTCAATCACAAGCCTTAATTTGGTGAGATGAGGATTGGGAATTGAGTTGACATCAAAGATAAAGGCTAAAAACCATATTGTATAGGATTCTACATTAGAAAGGAAGTAGAAGTATTATGTTATTCTTATTTAGATATGTTATCCTAGTTGTATAGGACTTATAAAATTTTTATTATGATAGGATTTAAATTAGAAATCCTTTTCCTATTAGAATAAAGAATTTTTATTATAATAAGATTTAAATTAGAAATCCTTTTCCAACTAGAATAAGGATTCTAAGAAGTCTATATATATGTAATCAACCTTTCATTAATAAGAAGCAATCTGGAATTTTTTTAGAAACTTGAGTTTTCAACTAAAAGGTGATTCTTATACTCTAGGAGAGATTCCTAGTTTCCTATTATCTATTCTTTGGGTTCTTCACTAAATTCCAGCAACGCTAACCCAAATTCCTGCCCTCTTAAAGCTACATTCTAGTCATTTCAAACCTATATTCCAGCCATATTAAACCTAAAATCCTAAGCCTAGATTTCCAGCAATCAAACCTTAAAATTCCAGCCATACAAAATCTGAAAATTCTACATCCTTAGCCTAAATCCAATATTGAAACTTGATATTCCCTTAGCCTAATATCAGCTATATTTCCTAATTTTGTGATTTTAGCTACTAGCTAATAATTCTTCTATTTGTACTACATCAAAGATTCTAGGAAATCATCTCCTGTGCACTGCAGAAAGAAAAAGAACCAGATTAAGAAGCATTACCTCCCAGTAAAGCTGGCTGCAAACTGTGCACTGCCAGAATTCCAAATTTTTGTTGAATAAACAATTGGGAATCTTTTGGAAACCTTTTGCAGCTTCAATAGCCTCTACAGCTGTTAATGGCTTTTGTATGAACTTCCCGTTGCATTTAGTGCACCTTGACATCAATTGATCCTCACAAATTTTTAACTGGAAAGTATTTATTACCTGCATAATATCTTCACTCCTTAATGTTCCAAACTATGTTTCAATGAACTCAAGAATGCTTCACCATTAGCATTCCTTTTACAGAAGAGACAAGTGAAGAGGGAATGATGGTGTGGCTTTGAATGGACATCCAAAGAGGAACTGTTTTGTTCTTTTATATCAAAGAAGCGAAATAGAGTAAGCATGTAGGAAATATAAATGATTCAGCTTCTAATCACACGATTCAAACTTCTAATCACTCAAGGAAAGAGCACAAGGAAAAAAAAAGGATATTTATAGTCCCTCTCACCAACAAGTGTTTAGTGATTAAAATAGTGGCTTTTTCAATGTTTCAAGATGAATGCAGCACAGATTTTTGTAAGTTCAGCAAATTTCAAAGTGCTAATAAATTCAACGTCAAATAATCATTTGATTAAAAAATAATTTTTCTTTACATCATTTTCAGTAACTAGTTAACCATAAACCTTCTTGAATGCACGATTATTGTACCTCAACTAACTGCTCATTTTTAAGAAGACTCTTCACTCTATATATTTGATTCTTTACCAAGTACTGGTGTCTCAAGAGTTTTGCATCTCTCGTCAAAAGCACTCTATCCTCTTTGCATGCTTGATCTATTAATTCTCTGCATGTGATCAGGAGAGGAAAGGAAGTGCAATCAAGATCCCTTCTTCATTATAAAAAAAAAAAAATGGATATGGATTAATACCTCGAATCTGGCTTTTTTGAAAATGGAATTGCAGCATCTATTCCTACACATCTTAGATGCTTTGCCAAACCTTCCACCTGCATGACTAGATAATCAGTCTCCTAACAGGATCACAAATCACAAAATTTGTTAGGAATACCAGTAGAGATTTGTATTATTTACGTAGAAGTAGTGTACAGCAGCAGTATACCTCCTGGAAGATAGCTTCCAGGCCAATACAATACCTATATTTCCAGAATATGAATGATGATCCTTCCCCCTCTCTATCAGATTCCTATATATTCCCTACATTAACTTCACAATCTCTCTCTATAACTAACTCCTAACAACTTGCCTATGTGGCATTTACCCCCTAACCCAACTTACCCCTATGGATGTAGGTCTGGATGGGCTTAGTGGGCTGTATACTAACAGTAACAGGCTGAACACTAGGAGGAATGCTAACAGTTCCCTCCTCCTCAAGAGGCACCTTGTCCTCAAGGTGAAAGGAAGGGAATTGTCCTTTGATGAAGTCTGCATCATCCCAGGTTGCTCTACTTCCAATTCCTGATGCTTCAGAATTTGCTGTAGTG
Organism: Erythroxylum alaternifolium; assembly: GCA_027478495.1. NCBI lineage: Eukaryota > Viridiplantae > Streptophyta > Magnoliopsida > Malpighiales > Erythroxylaceae > Erythroxylum > Erythroxylum alaternifolium. The sequence continues at coordinate 33,240,785 of JANIIA010000006.1, read as the reverse complement.
CATGGGGAAAAGAAGTATGCATGTTGATTCCCTGCAAGGTGACCTCTAATCCCTTTCGACAGAATGACATGTACATTTTCTTCATATCTACCTTCACCACCCCTAGTGTTTCTAGCCATGCAACCCCCAAGATTAGATCAGGCCCTTCCGTGTCAAACACATATGCATTCACCCTAAACTCTTCTCCAATCAACTCCGACTTAATCTCCTTGCAAACTCCTTGTGAGAAGGATCAATGTCCATCCCCCATCCTAACTCTGAAAGTTCTAGTTGAAGTAAGTGATACCCATAGCCTGAACCAATCTTCGGGACACAAAATTGTGGCTAGCTCCACTATCAACCATTATGACAATAGGCATTTCGTTTAACTTACCTGTTAAAACCATTGACTTCGGGGGTGAGGATTGATCACTTCCTAATTCCATGAACTCCACAGAATTGCACACTAACTCCCATTCTTCTTGCTGATCCTCTACCACTGGTGCTTCTTGGTGACTTTCTCCCACGTCTGCTTCATCACCCTCCCATATAATTAACCTATATTCTTTGTCTGGACATCGGTGGCGGCCCACACTTAAAACACAATCCCTTAGCCCTTCTCTCCATCAGTTGTCCGTAGCTCAAGTTCCTAGTTCCTCGTTCCCCTCCATTTCGAGTTCCCTGGTCGGTGGCCTTCAGTAATGGTGTGTCGATTTTTGTCGGGTAACTCTTTTGCTTCATTCTTGGTATTACCAGTAGCATGGAATAATTGAGCTGGACGGTGAGTGATATTACCACCTAGTCGAGACCCAAAATTTAAATGAAAGCTTTCGGGTCTTATTTTTCCTTCTCCTGGCCGTATCACACCTTCACCCACTAACTCCCTTTCCACCTTCCTTGCTGTAGAAATTAGTCGAACTCTAGTAGGAGGGTCATGGGTTTGAACTTTGTTCTTCACTTCTTCACGTAAGCCACCCAAAAAACAACTCATATACCATTCTTCTAGAAAATGACCAATCTGCAACGCAACTCTCTCAAATTCATCAATATATTCATCCACCGAACCTTGCTGGGAGATCGACTTCAACTGTTCTATCGGATTGCCCTCGTCCTTACCCCCATAACGGTCGAACAACGATCGCTTGAATCTTTCCCAAGTCATACATGGGTCCAACTCACGTAAAGTCATGAACCAGTATAACGTCAAACCCTCCATACAAATCTGAACCACGAGTAGACAAAAATCAAAAGGGATTTCATGAATCATAAAGTAGGATTCAGCTCTCGTGACCCATGCGAATGGGTCATCCCCGTGGAAAGCTGGGAGGTCGATCCTACGTGCTGCATTCCGATATTCCTCCCATGCACGTTTTGTCGCAACCGATGACACGTGGTCACCCTGTCGATGTTGCCCAAAACCTTGCGGACCACTAGCGTGGTGCCTAGTTCCTTGCGAAGAATGATGCGTGGGTCTGTCACCACCAGCAGAAAAGGACGCATGGTGGGTAATCACCGATGGTTCTTCTTCCTCACTTCTCATGCTCTGTTTCTGCGGGTTTCTGGCCATCAAGGACTGAAAACCATCTCTCAGCTCCGATTGGAGCAGATTTTGAGATTTGGCCAGCGTGGGACATAAGCTGCGTTTGAAGATCCTTCAAGGTAGTGTCATGTGATTTAACCATTTCCTCTTGAGCTGAGAGGGATGATTCTTGCCTCTAGAGAGACACCTCCACTGCAGATACTCTAGCCTCCATTCTAGTTTGCATACAATCTCCACCCACTTGGTCTCTCAATGAAAGCACCAATTGTTAGGAATACCAGTAGAGATTTGTATTATTTACGGAGAAGTAGGGTACAGCAGCAGTATACCTCCTGGAAGATAGCTTCCAGGCCATACAATATCTATATTTCCAGAATATGAATGATGATCCTTCCCCCTTTCTATCAGATTCCTCTACATTCCCTACATTAACTTCACAATCTCTCTCCATAACTAACTCCTAACAACTTGTCTATGTGGCATTTACCCCCTAACCCAACTTACCCCTACGGATGTAGGTCTGGATCGGCTTAGCGGGCTGTATACTAACACTAATAGGCTGAACACTAGGAGGAATGCTAACAAAATTTAACTTTTCCACCACATGAAATAAAATTTAAAGAGGTTATTTCTTAGATTTTGTTTAACATAAAGCAGGACTAGAGGAAATCTTACGTACCAATCTTGCATTCACTGTACTGATTAGCAATTTAAACTAAGGCCAGTGTCAAGCCTAGTCAATCCTTTTATTGCTACACCTATAGGTCCCAAACTCAAAAGCTAAAGAAGCCAACATGAAGTAGGTCACTTATGTGCCATTGCTCCTTTCAAGATCAAGTCAAGTAACTTAATTCATAAAATAGTACATAATACGAAAATTAATGCTTACCATCACATCGCAAAGGAACTTGGGGCTACCATCACCCCCTATGGACTTATCCCAAGGTGGAAGGCCTTGCCAGTCATAAGTGTCCTCAAAATGCCTCTCTCTCCTATCAGCAATCACATATAGCTGCTTTTTCTCCTTCTTGTTCAAGGATTTTGGTTTTCTATCAGATTCTCTCAATATTATTTTTTCCCCATATTTTAGTACAATCTTCAGGATGGTTGAATCCATAGGTTTGGTAACAGCAACCGATAGCTTAAATTTTATGCTTTCCATCTCAGCTACTCTTTGAGAATATTGAGAAGACATGGTAGCTTGAACAATATCCAAAGCTTCAGAAACTTTGACCCTAAAAGGTTTAATGCCAACATCTTTCGTTTCAAGAATTTCTTTCAAACCGAGACTATGGTTTAAAGAATTCAATTCCGTTGCTTTGTTATAAGTACCTAAAGTTAACATCCAAGAGATTTTAAAATCAGGTCAAATAGAATTAAGTCTTAAAAGCATCAACATTACCATAATAAACCATCAAATATACACATGAAGCATTTTCATAATAACAACATTGATCAAGTTTTCACTAATTTGGGTGGTTCACATAATATGAGGACCTCAAAACGTAAGTTCATAGTACATTATACATCACCTATTTCCAAATAATAAATATAAATAATTCTTATAAAGTGTAGATCAAATAATATAAGATTTACAAACACCACAAACCTTCTATGATGAAATTTTCAAGGAAGACATTAAATATTCTCAGCAAGCAGTGGGCATCAGTAGCAGCATATGTTTTTTGCTCTTCTGTAAGAGGGCGAAGTGACCAATCACTACATTGAAGCTCCTAAAGAAAATGCAAATACTGTTAAAGAGTTCTGCAATGTAATTCCTGAAATTTCAATCCTCTGCAAAGGTGTCCGTTCAGTGGCTTATACAAGAGATAAAAAGTAACAATCTAAAATTTTTGTAGAAGGAATGAATCAGCATGATTTACCTACAATGAAGGTCGAAAGCTTATAGAGATTAAATTAGAAATAAAGAACACCCAATTACAACCTAACAAGCTCTAACAATAGATTCATATAATACAAATGTCAATTAAAAAAATCAGTAGAAGAACAACAAAGGAGTATTTCGGAGCTTTATAAGTAGATTTGCAATAAACTACGCTTCCCTCACCATATAACCACTACTAGATCTCCACAAAAAACAAGTCCCAACACTACGCTTTCAATAACTATAATTGCAGCTTAAAGGGTAAAAATCATACCTTGGAAAGATGTAATCCCAATACTTCTCTGCATATAGTAGCCAAGCTCTTTGTTTCCTTTGGCATCTTCTTTTCACGTCGCTTATGTTGCTTATAATTACATATCGAGGTGATATCCAAATATGGTTCCAACTGTTACCACCCATTGCTTATATCAATCCAAATGTCACCAGAAACTGATTACCAACCTTATCTTACAACAATAAAGCTTATCCCTAAAAAAAAGAAAATTCAAAAATACCTTGTTGAAACCAGGATGAGAGTCATTGGAAGAGAAAGTAGAAGATAAGTAAACCAAATCTTGTTTGAATCGAAACCCTAACTTCAATATATCGGGAGATACGAACACGTCTCTCAACAATTCCCAAATTGAGCAGAGAGGAAGCGAGCAAAGGTCGAGGAGGAAAACTGGCGACTCATCGGAGGATGAGGTGGAGGAGCCGAGATGACAAGCAAGCTGGAGAAGGGTGACGGTGGGGAACGTTGGCTGGCGAGCGCGAAGAGGCTTCCACTCGGCATCCAAGCCGATGACGGAAGAACCACTCAAACACTGAGTTAAGAGAGAGAACTCAGGCGACTCAGTTGAAGTGATGACATGGATTTGTAGTGCACTTCGGCTCAAGGAAGGATCCATTCTACGCACAGAATGTAATCTTTTGCCTATTTTTTTTATGGATTTGTAAAGCAATGTTGACAATGGTGTCGGTGTTGAATTTAATTTTAGTACGCTACGACATCGATTCTAATAACGTTTTAGATAATTAAATAATTTTTTAAAATTATACTAAATTATAAAATAATTCTTTAATATGTTGTGGTATATAAATTTTAAATTATAAAATAATTCTTTAATATGATGTGGTATAAAATTTTAATTTTACATCAACCTTTTCATCCAAAATTATAATAATATAAATTTAAATTTTCAACTATCTCTTTATTTCTGTTAATATTATTTTTTATATAAATAATAATCCTAGTTAATAAAGGTTCATATCTCTGTAAGCAGTACAACAGGAGTTCCTCTTGACTAAAATAATTAAGTAGAAACAAAACTTGAGACAAAACAATTATAGTTAAAAGTTTTATATTTATATCATATATACAAAATTTATCATATGTATCAAATAGAAGTTAAATTAAAAGAAAAGAGAATAAATTAAAAACCTTAAACTTCATTCCATCAAATATTTGCTCAAATAGCATTGATCTTATTTTTTATTTGGTACAAAATCATCAATATTGAGAAGAGTCTCATCATCACCTATCATTCAAATTCATTACACTAATTTCTCATTCAAAATTGTCTTTCAAGTCACTTTCATCTTATCAAACTTGGTTTTTCCTCAAAAACTTAATCTAGTAAAAAATCGATATGGTCAAGAAAAATTAAATCTATAGAACTATTTGTTCTATTAAGAGTCTTAGCAAACAAATAAAGTTCAATTATCAACATAATAATAATAATAATAACATATCTTTCTTGAAGCTTTAAGTTGTATCAAATAAAGACCAAATTATTCAATCTTTTATGTTCTAATATATTCTTTTTCCTGAAATTTATAAATTCAAATGTACTTTAATTTCTTTAATACCCTATTACGCTCATACGTAGACTTAAAATTTGAATTGAAAATATTAGCAATTTTGAAATACCACTTTCAAATTGGTCCCACTAAGCAATTGTAAGACAATAAAAGTAACATTATAAATAAAATAAATTGATGATTAATTTCCAACAAGTAAAAAAAGTTAAGAAATATATACATGGATTAAATTTGTCTCTTTAACAAATTGCCCAAAATTACTAGAAGCATCCTTATAAACCTACATTTATGAACTTAGGAGATCTTGCATCAACTCATAGATAACAATTGTTGTAATAGATAATAACATTCCTTTATCAACTTCAACTTTCTTTTTAAAATTTGGTATAAAATAAATATTAGGATTTTAAAATGTCCCAGTTGCAAACAGTAGAGAATAAAATTATCTTTCACATCTTTCATTGATGACTACAAGATAAGGTGTATACAAAGAAGGCCTATTTTTTAGATTGACCTTGATTGTTTCCTTCGCCCTCTCTATGACATCTTTAAAATAACTCATTGTTTCCTTCCCATCATTATTAGCTAGACGAAGTACTCCTAGCAAAGACTGTCAAATTCGGATGAAAAATTGACATTAAAAACAAAAATTCATGATGTTTAAGTATATTTCTAGAAACTACTAATCTAGCATTAGACCTAGTATGCTGAGATGAAACTAACTTATCACTTATAAACATTTCCTCAACTCTTGGTTCATTATAATAAATCATTAAAGTGATAAAAAAAATTGTCACAGATCTTGTAATAGTAAGACGACATAAACTCCTTCCACTGGAAAAATCTTTTCTAATCACATTCAGGATCCATGCACGATTATAGATGAAATTGGTAATTTTCTTTCCCTTTCACAATTTCATCAATGATAGGAAAGTATCTAGCATTTCTTATATTTTTCTAACATTAGGTCAATACAATGTGCAATATAAAGAGTTCAATAAAGAGAATTATACCTATTTTGCAACCTTTTTCTGTTTACTTTATAAGTAGAATCATTATTGGTGATGAACTGTACAACGTTTCAAGCACAACTTTATTTACAAATTTATCAAATATCTGAAAAAAAGTATTAGCATTTCTAACAAGGCTAACTACATCAATAGACTTTAAAAACATTATCCTTTAGTAAAATAAAACAAAATATTAATAATAGGATCATATCGTTTATTTGTCTAGCCATCACACATGATTGAACACTTATAACTTGTCCAAGTCATTTTTCTTTCATCCAAATAACTCTTTATTTCAAAAATAAGCCTATTTAGAAGATTACCTTTGTAGTTATCGAATGAAGCATCTTTATATCTCAGACCATAAGATGCAATAACATCTACAATATGTAAGTAATAGTAAGACTAACATTAAATTATACATTTGCATCAAACCACCATCTAGCCTTTGTCATGTTCATATTATGAGTTGCTTGTTTAGATTTTAAGACATTATAGATTAAAGGTTGAGCTCCATGAGTTGTTCATGGTGCCAAAAAGTTAGACACTTGTCCGTTTTTCTTTCTTACATCAAGTGCAACAATCCCTTCCTATTGAGTAGGAATACCACCTTTAACATCTCTAGTATCATCTTGACCACCGTAAAAAGATCTTCAACTACAAATTTCATAGTTTAGTCTTTTTTTCTATCTTCTTATGTTGACACTCTTCAAGCAAAGTTTTCATTTGCCATTTTACGTTATGGTTAATTTTCTTACAAGGCTCCGTAATATGGTAGATCCAAGTTAAATGCTTCTTTAATCTGGTAATTCCCCGCCTTTCAAATGTTTGTTATAATATAAATAAATGGTATTACTTCTGATATTTCTTATCCTAATCATTAAAAAATCCATTGATTGTTACACTTTCACAACTACAACTTATTTTGTGTGATTACATAATTCATCCATAAACTCACAACTATAACTCATTTTCTATGATTACATATTTTAACCATAAACTAATAATTATATCCTATTTTGTATGATACATAATTCAACCATAAACTCACAACTATAACCTATTTTATATGATTATATAATTCAACTATAAAGTTATAACTATAACCCATTTTGTGGGATTACATAATTCAACCATAAAGTCATAATTATAACCCATTTTGTGTAATTATATAATTCAACTATAAACTTATAACTATAACATATTTTGTATGATTACATAATTCAACCATAAACTTACAATTATAACTCATCTTATATGATTATATAATTAAACTATAAACTCTTAACTTTCTTGCTTTTATCAATATTGCTATTTTAACTTTCATTAATATCATTTTCTCCTGTTTTCCTCATTGAATCATAAAGAATAAACATATATGCACATACACACAAACACGCA
>JANIIA010000006.1:33158455-33173632 GCA_027478495.1 Erythroxylum alaternifolium | reverse complement strand
CCACCCTCGCGGGGCACGGATCCGGGTATCACTGTCGATATCGGGTTCGGGTTCAGCGGGAATGGGGTGTTACAAAACAAACCACACATTATTGTTCATCAATCATACAAAAACAAGACATAAACATATTCATTTCTTCATGATCATTTTATCACCAAACTATCATCATATATGCTTCTACTTAAACAACCCCATGGAGCTTAATACATTACTTACTTCTTTATCTCTAATCTTCTTCAAATCACCATGAAACCCTAGCTTCCAAGCTTTTCATGATCATCTTACACAGAGAAGAACAAGATGGAATAGAAGTAGGTTTCATCAACAAGAAGAAGAGAACAAAGTGTTGAAGTAGTGAGGTAAAGGATGATAGCACAAGCTCAATGTAAGGAAAATGAGAGTGTTATAGCTTGAGAGAATAAAGAAGAACATGAGAGTATTTTGTTTAAGTGAAAGAAAAAGGAGATGGTCATTTAATTGGAAAAGGCATCAATTATAAGCAAGAAGGTTAAAATGCTTGGTGAGTGTTGTGACACATGTCATGACAGTCACCACTTAATAACCAAATGAAATGCTAATGCCTTCTTGCTTATGCTACTACATATTTCTTAGTAATCAGTCCATTTGTCTCAATTTCTAACCTAATTGTCTCCCAATTTTCTATGACACTTGTCATTAAATCTTAATGTCATTTATCTATAATTTTTACTACCATTTGACATTTATTTCTACTGCTATTTGTCAATTGTCTTGCCACTTGGCATTTTCCTAGTCTATAAATACCCAAAATCTCAGAAAAATTTTCAAATTTCACCAAAAATTTTAAATCAATAATTTAATTCACCAAATCAATTTTCAGAACAAATTATTATAATTTATATCCAGAAAAATGTCAAATGAATGCATGAACAATCATTGTAATGTGTGCAATAATCAAATTCACGTGTATGCATGCTATATTACGCATAAGCACGAAATGTAATTCCCTAATTTTTTCATTAACGCCTATCATGTTCAATATTCTAGGGTTCATACCCTTAGCATAGGAAAATGGGATGTTACAGTATCCAACAGAGAAATCAAGTTGAGCCTTGAGAAAACTATCTAGCCTAATAGGAAGGATTGGAGTTTGAGGCTGGAAGATGTATTATGGGCCTATAAAATGCCAATTAGTATAACCCGATATAGATTAGTGTTTGGGAAGCTATGTCACATTCTTATGGAGCTGTAACATAAAGCATATTAGGTATAACATGATGCAATATGAATTTTGATACTGCGAGAGTGTGTAGCTACAATTATAAGAGCTGGAAGAGATGCAAAATGACTCTTATCATAATGCAATGATATATAAAGAAAAGAAAAAAGCTTTCCATGATAAGATGATCTTGAGGAAGTGCTTTGTTTTGGGTTAGAAAGTGCTTCTCCATCATTCCGGAAATTATTTACAAGTAACTTGCATTCATATTAGGTTAGTCCTTTTCTAGATTCTCATATCTTTCTATTTGGTTCAGTAGAGATACAAAGTTTAAAAAGGAAAAGACACTTAAAGTGAATGTTCATCGCCTGAAGTTGTATCATGAAGGCTTCTAGATAGAGAATGTAGAAGTGGTGATGCTTGAAGTCCAAAATGGAATCACCTGAAGAGGAAAATATGAAGATGAACCAATGATAATAAAACCAAAGGGAAGTTTATTTCCTTTCCTTTACATTTTTCACACTTTTTATTTTTGTTGAATGCTTCATTTCATCCATTTAATGTTACATATGGGATAATGTAAGTTTTAAATGTGGGTGTGGGGATATGTGTTTTTTTTAATGAAACAAATAATCAAACATTTTCTCTTTTTTTATTGCTTCTACGACTATATAGTCATAATTGGAGAGTAGAATCAACTAGAAAAATTCACAGCAACCTGGGCATGTACTTTTACTTTTATGACTCATTAATATGTTATCTTTAGAATAGTAGCAACTAGTGGGTAGACATAAGCCAATGACATTTTGGGTCATGTTAGACTGATACATCCATATTAGTCTTATTGATTGCTGTTCTTGTGTGACCTTCATGACATGTTCATCCTAAATTTGCTTTGATTTTCTATTCAAGACCATATTTTTATCACATGCATTAATATAAAAATGATAAGGGCATTCTTTGTTTTATGAGCTATAATTGCCAAATACCCTACCTATTGATATGATTTTTCCTTTTGTTAAACCCATTTAAGCTTTATTAGCCTTTTTTGTGATACATACATTACAAGCTTTAGCCTAACTAAATGTCTTACTCAAGCCTTAAAGCTTGTAGAGCATTTGTGATTATTTCATGTTTGTGGACGCACAAAAGCTTATGTGTGGGGGTGTGCTTATATGTGGGTTGGTTATAATTGTTCAAATATGATTTCATCTCTTATCAATGAATTCCATTATTGATGTAATTTCTTTCATTTTTGTATTAAAAAAGAAAAATAAGAAAAATAAAAAGAGAATAAAATAAAATAAGTAATAAAGGAGAAAACCATTTATTTTACAAAGTAATTAATATTATTTTTTCCTCACAAAGTTGTATGGAATGGGTGATTTGATTATGATGCAAATAAGAAAGATGTTTTAAACAATCACTCCTTATGGTTACAATGTATTGTTTATCATCAATTTTTATGAGTGATTCCTTCTAATTCCTTATGCTTCATATGGTTTGTGGTGTGAAAATTTCAATCTAAGCTGTGAAATCGAGTTTTTGCATTCATTGTAGCTAATGGTACCTAGTTTGAGTGGATTTTAATTTTTACACTTAATACTCCATTGAGTATTTTTCCTACTTCACTAGCTTTGATGGCTTTTAAACTAAATTATCTAAATATTTCTAACCTTAATCGTTACCCATGTTATAACCCTAAAAGCCTTTTGATTCATGATTATGAACGTGAATCTTAGTGTTGGAGAACTGAAATGATATGCAAAGTTATGGAATGTCTTGATCATAAATGGTGTTTGAGTGCACCTATAGATATCAAATTATACCCCTAGATTGCTCAGTTTTTTAAGTGAATTGTTGTTTATTGACCATGAGTAAAAGAACTTAATAGTTAGTTCTTTTCATGGTTTTAAAAGTTATTCATCTTTTCTCATGACTATTTATTCTTAGGAAATGTGAAAAAGGGGGAAGTGTTTTGGATTGTGACTTTGATTTTGTTGTTTTGCTTGAGGATGGTCAAAAGCTAAGTGTGAGGAACTTAGTGAGTGCTTGATTGATTATATATTTACTCCCTAATACTTAGTTATTAAAGTTATGAAGTGCTTAAGATACTTATTTTGGTTCAATTTTTTAGGTATGTGCTTACATGGTTGTGTAAGTGAGTTACACGACCGTATAGCAGCCAAGACAGTGTAGAAACACAAATTTAGGAAAAAATTTACACACACGGTTAGCTACATACCAGTGTAACTAACCGTGTATGTCCCAAAACTATAATTTTTTCTATAAAAGGACATATATGCGGCAAAACAAGACATAAAGGGTTTTTAGAAGCATAAAAGTGGGCAAAATACTTACCTCTTTGAGATCTATGGAGAGCATGCTTCCAGTTTGAAGGAGAAATCGACGTCGAGAAACACATTTTGGCATCTCTTCATCTTGTATTGTTGTTCTCTCTCTTTAGAGATTGTTTATGTTATTCTTCACTTAATATTTTGGATATTCATGTATGAATGATTTAAACTCTTTCAATAGATTGTTTATTTATCAACCGATTGCCAGAATTTATAATACAATATGTAATCTTTTTAACTCTAATTCATTTGTGGTAAACTAGTAGTTGTAAATCATTAGAGATAATATAACATAGGTTAAATAACCTGAGTTGTGTGATTGTTATCTAGATTAACTTGTTTTCCTATTACTTAATGCATTTTTCAAATTAAGTCTAGAGAATTTATTCTATGTTGTTTGATAGCTAAGTCCAATTAAAGAGCTTATTTTGATTAGATACGACTTAAGGAAAAATTGGTGTTAACAGAGCTTATTATTAACCTATGATTAATGGTTACTAAAAGATGTATAAGAACAACATGAAGATTAAGTGCGCTCATTCGTGTGTATGTAGAGATTAAACTAATAACTATAATCTAAACCCATTTTTCAATTTTACCATTTTTCCACTATTTAATTTGATTTGCTTTCATTAGTTTAATTTCACTTTATTTTCCTAATATAATCTAACCAACCACCCTTCAATATCCAAAATACTGATTCATGCATAACAAAAGCTACACACACACTCTTTGTAGATATGATCCCTACTCACCTCTACTTCAAATTCAGTTTGCACAGTTAGGTTTCATTTTCTGGTGTGCTTGATGCATATCACTAGCTTTAACCTCTTCAAAACTTCCCTCGCTACAAAATGTTATTGGGAAGGAATCAGTCATTTGGCTCCTTTTTAATCTTCTCCCAAGTGTTAATAGGAGGTCTACCCACACTAATGCTATTGGAGGTTCTCATTCTCCACCATAACTTTGCATCATTTTCCTCCCATTGAGGAATTGGCCCTATGAATGCCTCTACTTTGTTGACAAGCTATGTTAAATTGCTGCCTCTTTCCATTTCGAAATATGGCTCTGATACCAGTTATTACAAAGGTTTTCTTAGACATAAAACTTATACTGAAGTTGCATGTACTCCTTTACATAATAATCTCACTTAGGTCCATCTAAGTAAAACTCAGCCTTTTCATGTTATCGTTGACAAACAAAACCTTTTCTCTAATGCTTCATGACTCTAGAAATGTTAACTTGTACACTTAAGTAAGAATACTATGAAATTATTAAATAATCATAGGAAACAATAAACACACAAGAGTTACGGTAAAAACCAACCTTTATTACTTCCTCAAAAGTATATAAAGGAATGCTGTCTCTCAATATGTTCCTTTCCCCTCTATCTCTCTCTTTCCAAGAAGTAAGACTCAAATAAGCTATTTATAGGCACCTTTAGCTTTACAATTTAGAAATTCTAATTAAACTAAACTAACTAGATCACCTCTATCCTTATCATATTATATCAAATTAACCAATTAGATGATATTTCCATCCAAGTAGGTCTCCATCTGATAGGATTTATCTATATCACAACTAATAAGATAAGAGATTACATTTAAATAGAAATGATACATCCATATTCATGAAGAACTATGCTATCTTCAGATAATCCTCTCGTATGGTCTTTATCTTTTAGAGCTGATGTATATCTATTGTGATTTTATCCGTCACATCATCTAAGATCTCCCATTGATCTCTATCTATTAATGATGAGTCATCCTAGCTCAAAGCCTTTCAAAGTACACAAGTTCAATAATGTTAAGTCCATTAGTCAAAGTTTGTTTATTTGAGTACATATTAAGTTCTTAAAGCTCTCATATGTCTCCTTTATGCGTGTGATCTAGTTAACCTTTAACCTAAGGTCCATCTTGAGCTATTTTATAGTCTCACATCCAAATCTCACATCTCGTCAAAGATTTTTACTAATGTGCACCAATGCATGCCAACGTTTGACAATGCCTGTTTTCCTTACCTACTCGCAAGTTTTTGCCTCATTATGTTGCCCTAAGTGTCAAACATTGATCAAGGCTCGCCAACGACTTAGGGGTCTAATACTTGCCAGGGAATTAACAAATAATTCATTCATAGCCAATTAAAATATGTTCCAAATGTTGGTAACATATTATGGAAATAAACTAACATATGAAAAACTAAAACTTTCTTAAATGAGACTTAGGATTTCCTAATCTTCATTCCACAACAATGCTTTTGTAAAATGACTTCTTTATTAGGGATGACAATTGAGCCCTAGCCCAGCCCAGCTTGCACTTAGGTCAACTGAATCTTAGGCCTAGTTTTCTTGAAAAATCGAGTCTCGGGTAAGGCTCGAGCTCAAACTCAACCCGACCTTTATAAGTAAAATGACGTCATTTTTTGTTTTGCTAAAATGACATCATTTTGCAATTTTAATTTTAAAAAAGGTTTAGACTGGACTCGGGCTTGGTCCAAGTTACCTCTAGTTCGATTAGGTCCAAGCTCGGGTGGCTATCTCGAGCCTCAGGTTAAGCCCAAATCCCAATAATAAAGGGTGATTGGTTTAGGCCCATTCCATTACCATCCCTGTGAATCTTTGTATAACTTGCTCTAAGTCTTATCTTGCCTCGTGAGCTTTTCATTGACATTGACGTAGGATGAGCAATACCTTTCTTAATTTTGATAATGGACACTCTACAGGTCATTGTACTCCCCATTTAAGTTTATTAATTAATTTATTATTTTCAACTCTTAAAACAAATATTTCAACTAAAATTTGATGGTTCACAAGTTTTATTGATATAATATAATTAATACAACCCATATTGTTGATAACTTTGGTAACAATTATCTCTTAAATAAAAGTATCATATAATTGTATAAAAGATAAATATAACCATAAATATATGATTTAAGTATTTTTCAAATTTTATATGCGGTTTTTCTAAAAAGCACCAACCGCAATTTTGTTCAGTGACACTATGGAGTGAACTAGGCGGATTATCCGTAGTCCACACACAGTGGCAAGTTACCTGAAGACACTGGGACTATGTTGGCGGGCTTGTTGGAACCCATCGTGATTATCCACCTTCCGTCGCGATCACCACTACCGCCACCACCCCACCGTGATACAAAGCTCACCAATACCAATGCGCTTTCCTTTCAAGCATACAGTCGAAAGAATCGTAAACCTGTGCACTTTAGTCAAGAGAAAGCATCTAATTCCAGTATATTTGCTTCACTTCTGAACTCTTGTCATTGCCGAGATTTTGGTATGCAGGTTCATGCCCATGCCATCAAAACTGGGTTCGGCGGCGATGAGTTCGTTGACACCAAGTTGCTTCAGATGTATTCTCGTTGTGGGTGTTTGGAAGATGCGAACTTCTTGTTTGATTCAATGCCGGTTAGGAACTCGTACGCTTGGACTGCCATTCTCGATGTTCATTTGGATCGTGGGATGTGTGAGGAAGCGGTTTCTCTTTTTCAGGAGTTACAATTTGAAAATGTTAATATGGAGTTCTTTGTTTTTCCTGTTGTGCTCAAGATTTGTGCTAGTCTAGGCATGGTGGAACTAGGACGGCAAGTACATGGAATAGTTTTTAAGAATCATTTCTTTTCAAACGCCTATGTTGGTAATGCGCTGATTGATATGTATGGTAAATGTGGAAGTTTAGAGGATTCCAAGAAAGTGTTTTCGCTGATCGCCAAGAAAGATAGTGTGTCATGGAACTCCGTGATCACAGCATGCGCTGCTAATGAAATGGTTTATGAGGCCTTGGATTTTTTGGAAAAAATGGCATGTTCGGATAATATGATACCAAATATTGTCTCTTGGAGTGCAATTATTGGAGGGTTTGCACAGAATGGTTATGACGAAGAGGCCTTGGAGCTGCTACATAGAATGTTAGCAGAAGGGCTTGAACCAAATGCGCGAACTTTGGCCAGCGTGCTTCCAGCATGTGCTAGATTGCAGAAGCTGAAACTCGGAAAAGAATTCCATGGCTATATCACTAGACACGGGTTTATGTCTAATCATTTTGCGGTGAATGGGTTAGTTGACATCTACAGGAGGTGTGGTGATATGGGTAGTGCATTTAAGGTCTTTTCTAATTTCTCTGTTAAAAATGCAGTTTCCTGTAATACAATGATTGTTGGATATTGTGAGAATGGAAACGTCTCCAAGGCCAAGGAGATGTTTCTCCGAATGGAGTCTGCTGGGATCAAGAGGGATTTGATTTCTTGGAACTCAATGATTTCTGGATATGTGGATAACTTACTATTTCGTGAAGCTTTGAATATGTTTCAAGAATTGATGAGGGTGGAAGGAATAGAGCCTGATTCTTTTACTCTGGGAAGTGCTTTGAATGCTTGTGCTGATTTGTCTTCTCTGGGGCAGGGGAAGCAGGTACATTCTCATGCCATTATTAAGGGTTTGCAGTCTAATACATTCGTCGGTGGAGCTCTGGTGGAAATGTACTCTAGATGCCACGATGTAGTTGCTGCTCAGATGGCTTTTAATGAGGTTGTTGAGAAGGATGTGCCCGCATGGAATGCACTGATATCTGGCTATGCTCGTTGCAATCAGATTGAAAAGGTTCAAAGTTTACTTCAGAAGATGAAAGAAGATGGCTATGAGCAAAATATACATACATGGAATGGCATCCTTGCAGGTTATCTTGAAAATGGCCACCTTGATTTAGTTATGAAGTTGTTCTATGAAATCCAGACCTTAAATTTGAGGCCCGATATATACACAATTGGAATTACTCTAGCTGCTTGCTCAAGGTTAGCAACACTTGAACGGGGGAAACAGGTTCATGCATATTCAGTCAGACTTGGTTATGACTCAAGTATCCATATAGGAGCAGCCCTTGTAAACATGTATGCCAAATGTGGATATATGAAGTATTCACAATTGGTATATGATAGGATATCAAGCCCAAATTTGGTGTCTCACAATTCCATGCTAACGGCCTATGCCATGCATGGTTATGGAGTGGAAGGAATTGCTCTATTTTGGAGAATTTTGGATGCTGGTTTTATACCTGACAGTGTGACTTTCCTGTCTTCTCTTACGTCTTGTGTTCATGCTGGATCAGTTGGGAGGGGCCGTGAACTTTTTAATTTGATGCCATTCTATAATTTGAAACCCACATTAAAACACTACACAGCCCTGGTTGATCTCTTAAGTCGTTCAGGACAACTTGTGCAAGCCTATGAGCTTGTTAAGAATTTGCCGATGGAACCTGATTCTGTTTTGTGGGGTACTCTGCTTGGAGGCTGTGTTATTCATGGTCATGTTGGGCTGGGCGTAATTGCGGCAGAGAGGCTTATAGAGTTGGAACCGAGCAACAGCGGGAATTTTGTTCTGTTGGCCAACTTGTATGCGTATGCAAGGAGATGGTCTGACCTGGGAAGAATAAGACAGATGATGAAGGATGAAGGACTGCTGAAGAACCCTGGATGTAGTTGGATCGAGGATAAATATGAAATTCATGCCTTCCTTTCTTGTGACAGATCTCACAGAAGAGTGGAGGAGATTTATACAACAGTAGATAACCTAACGCTTCACATGAAAACCTGGAAATCGACTGAGCTCTATAAGTAATGCAAGTGGAAGGGTTATGCTTTTTTCCAGAAATATTTGAGTTGAGTTTGAAATGGCATTTTGTCACTGTTGAACTCAGGAATTGAAAATCACACCGATGCTATCCAACTACTTTTTGAAATGCTCAATGTTAGAAAATCTACGTCAGATTCTCTCTTCCAAATACCCTTTTCTAATGATGCAACAAACATAAAATGACATCATTTTGGGACAAAAACTGGGTTAGAACGGGATAATTAGGATCGAGGATCTAAACCCGCTTTGAGTTTTCATCCACGAGCAATCGACAATTGGTTTTTGCTGACGTCTAATGCAGAATCAAGCAGTATGTTGATTGAACTTCCTTGACCAGGTTAGTTAATTCCGCACTTATGCCTCTCATGCGTACCTTTAAAGCTTGTTGGACTCGCAATAATACTTCCAAGATCGATTTTATCACTTCAATTAATAATAAATTACTGAAATGATAAAGATAACTAAAAAAATAAATTATACATAAAATTTAACGTAAAGAAACTCTCTAATGCAGAGGTGAAAGTGCTGAGACGAACCCAAAAAGAATCACTAAATCCAATAACATGGTACAAATATTTAAAATTTTGAGCCATCTCACTCAAATAAGACCTCACAAGTCACAAAACAACCACAAGTAATCTTAATCTGTTTTTAGCTCTCTTTCAAAAACTTGTTGGAGAGTAATCTAATTAATCTTTAAAATCAAATTTTAATAAAATTATAGTTGAATAATATTATTTAGAATCTAAAACTCTTTTTTTACAAAACTTTTTTTTATCATATGTTTTTTCTCTTGCAATTTTTAACTCATATTAAACCTCTTTAATCTAAAAAAATGATCTTTTTTAAATAATACACGATTGACCACATGATCATGTATGGTGAACATATTCCTTAAAATTTAAAGTTGCAGAGATAAAGAAAGATGGTTATGTTGATGAACAACCCACCATTAGACCTCTAAAATTTGTTAAACAGAATCCACAATTATTGAAATCCCATCAAAGAAACAACAAAGAATAGTTTTATTAGTTGCATGAAAATCTCAGAGAGAAATTTGTTGGGAACCAAACAGAATATGGAAGTAGAAAATTCTAAAGAATGTAAAATACTGGAGTGTAGAAGGAGACGCAGCATTTTTGATTGTAGACACAATTCATAGGTTCGGGGATCCTAACCCGAGAGAGACTAGACCAAAGTAGCTCCATCATCCACTCCTCTCTTCCTCACTACTTGGCACTTTTTTTTTTAAAGTAAAAAAAAAGTGTTAATAATAAGAAGTAGAAAGTCTCCTATTTAGTACAAGCCACGAAGAACATTCTGCATCCTTTGTAAAGGTTCAAAACGACAATGAATCAATTGAAAGGCTAAGCAATAGAACACGACATCGTCTGCTAACCGACTATTGAAAGTCTAAGGATTTTCATCATTAACTCTCATCTGTCTGCTTTTTGAGAAGCCTCCAAATTACGTTTGTTCTCCCGTCTCGCTCTGCAGTCGCGCTTTCGATCTGTCATCTGCCACCCGAACATGGTAAGGGATTTGTCTTGTGTTGTTTATTTTCCTTATTCCTGAATGTTTGCTTCTCTATTTAGGGCTCCAAAGAGGAACGTCTCTCCAGCTGGTAGGATCCGACTCCTTTTCTCCTTTCATGCGACCTTCCAAGATACCGGGTCTTGATTGGTTTAGCATGAAGGTAAGATCTTGCCTGGTCTTCTCTTTAACAAACTCGACTTCCATATTAGGAAGATTAGCTGACTATATTGCTATTTCCTATCTCCTATGAGGTTGCTACTTGCTTTTCGATGAGTGTGCACTGTCTTCCTTACAGCCATCCGTGGGGTCAGCCTTCAATCAACTAGAAGGAGGGATTTGCAAGCCTCAGAGGGAACTGCAATAATAGATACTATCTTCCATCCCTCGTAATTATCCTCTGCTTAATAGTTAGACATTGATATGCCATGATGAAGCTAGATTAGGGCATATGCCTTCAGTCCTTGATGAACAAAATAATTGCTCTCTAATTCCTGAAATCAGAGAGTTGATAATTTCCTTCTTTGTGCGTGATTTGTTCCAAAATCTCCTATAATTTCTCTCTCGCCAAATCTCCTTAACGGAGGAGGTGAATGAAATAATATATGTATGCTCAATGTAATTAGGAGAGTGGGTCTTCCTCATAAGCCAGTCTATGGCCTCTGTGAAGGATGTACCTACAGTAGACATGAAGTTTAAAGCCTTTATCTGCCCCCAAATGGTTTGTGAAAAGGGACATTCAAAGAAGAGATGGTCCTTTGTTTCGGTTTCTAGCTCATATAGCACACAATTAGAATTAGAGGCCAAGAAATGTAGCCTGTCTGTGGTACTTAGTCTATTCAGTACTGCTAGCCACAATAGGATAGAAGAACTAGGCATGAGTGACTTGTGCCAGACAATTGGGAGCCAATCTTGTCTTTGGTTATTGTGGTTTTGCCACTTCCTGAATTTAGAAATGTTGAAAGAGTTAGGTGGCTGATTGAGACAATAGAAAGTACCCTCTCCTTGTTGACTTGGTTGATAACTGGGTAATAGAAACTGAATTGTAGCAGGAATATTCCATTGACCTCTTTGTATAATAGCTTTGACTTTAGCCCTGATAGGAACCCCATTCTAGATTTGTACTGCCTGTAGGTTTCTAATTAGTGCTCCTTTCCTGTCCAATTGTCATACCATAGATAAGCCTTACCTCCATTCCCCACCTTGTATGACACTAAGGGTTCAAGCAAAGGTATAAGTTTCAATAGTTGAGTCATGGGCCAAGAGAATGATGGTTTTATAGGTATAAACCAGAGACTATATCCTTTGAGTATATAGCTATGTACCCATTGAATCCAGAGAGACTTTTTCTCTATAAGGATATTCCATAAATTCTTGATCAAGGCTGCTTTCTTGAAGGATTCAATTGAAATCAAACCAAGTCCCCCTTCCTCTCTCCTTTTACAAACTTCCTGCCACTTCACCTTAGCAAAATGACTTTCTAAATTTATGTTCCCCTATAAAAATTTTCCGAAAAGCTTCTCGATAGATTTGATGACTCCTTTAGCCAGGAAAAAAATTATAGGACCAGTAGACATGAAGGGAATTCAGGACTGGTTTTGTAAGTTGTAACCTCCCTCCAACATATAGCACTCTATTTGTCCACAGACCCAATCTACTCTATATTTTATCTAGCAAAGGCTAACATTCCTCAGATTGTATACACTTTGTGATTATGGGAAGTCCCAGATAGGTTAGAGGGCCTGGTTTCCTGTTCATTCCCGTTAATTGTGAGATTATACTCTCCATTGTATTTACCCCTATAGCTAGAACAAATTGACTTTTGGAAAAGTTAATCTCCAGTCCTGATCGCTCCCTAAACTCAGTCAATGTAGACACGAGTAGCTTAATAGACTTACCATGGGCCTTAGTAAATCGGAGTAGGTCATCCGCAAAGCATAAATTAATCAGCCCTACCCTCTTGCATTTAGAGTGAAATTTAAAAGACTTGTTGTTCCGCACTTTCTGTTGGAGTAGCAGACTAGGTACCTCCATGCAGATAATGAAGAGGTAAGGAGAGATAGGGTCTCCCAGTCTTAGCCCCCTCGCACCCCTAAATGAATCAATCGGATTGCCATTTACTAGGATGGAGTAAGTAGGAGAGGTAATAAATTTCTTGACCCAAGTGACAAAAATCTCTGGAAAACCTAAAAGTCTTAGCTTTAAGATAAAGTCCCATTCTACATGGTCAAAAGCTTTTTCAAAGTCAACCTTTAGGGTACAGTTGGGAGGGCTATTTTTCCTTTGGTAGCCTTTCATCAACTCCTGTACTATGGAATACTTATCCCCAATTTTTTGCCTTGTAAGAAAGCACTCTGATTATTAGAGATTACACAGTCGAGTACCGATTTCAGCCTATTTGCTAAGATTTTGGAGATAATTTTGTAGAGAAAATTTGTACATGCAATAGGCCTGTAGTCATCCAATGTAGAGGAACAAGGAGTTTTAGGATTCAAACATATATAGGTTTTGTTGATCTCCTTCAATAGGCTCCCATTAGTGAAAAACTCCTTTACTGCTTCTTTAACCATAATTCCAGTAGCTTGCCAAGTCTTCTGATAGAAATAGCCATTAAAACCATCTGGACCAGGAGACTTATTTGGATGCATCTTGAACATCACCTCTTCTATTTCTGTATTCTCTATAGGTTTAATGAGGGCATCTGCTTGTTCCTGAGAGAGTTTTTCTGGATGGTGGAATCAAGAAAGGTTGGGTTAGTAATAGTCCGAGAGTAACCATAGAAACTCCTAAATTATGTCTCAGCTTCCTGAAGAAGATCCTCTGGATGTGTAATTTCCTTCCCATTTGAAAGCTTTAGAGAGCATATCCTGTTTGCATTCTTTCTAGTTGAAACTGAATTGAAGAAGAATTTTGTACATCTTTTGCCATCTTTTAGCTAATTCACTTTGGCTCTTTGCTCCATCTCACTACTTCGCACTTACAATCCTATCCGACGAATGCGTTTTTCCTTCTTCGAGCTTTATCGGTTTGCCCTAAACCAAAATAGAATGACAATGTCAATTGTAGAGACAGATAAAGAGAAATGTCCCAAAAAAAAAAAAGGAAGAAACCTACGATTGAGACTGCGGAGACGACGACTTCGAAGAGGTTCACTCAAATTTGACTTTTTTTCCACAAAAATTTAAAAAAACCTAAAAATCTAATACCCAAAATTGATATTTTTTGTTTCCCTCCTATAAACAAAAATTCAGCTTCCGAATGTTAGGATTTTTTATAAATAGTCACCAAATTAATATGGACTCTTAATGATCATTTTAAAATCGACATCAAATATTTAACATTTGGTGATAATAAATTTTTAATTACAATTTTCAAAATTATTATTAAAAATAATCTTTTAAACTTTTCAAGATGATTTTAAAAACATAGCTAAAATAAAGTAATAAAATGTCTATTTTATTATAATGAATTGTTGATATGAGAGTTAACGATTTTTTATTACAAGAAATATGTTAATTAAAAAGAAATTACGATAGTGAACTCTATACTTGCAGCAATCAAATCTATATAAAAATACTAGTAGAAATAAATGAAATCTACCAAGCAAATTTGTTCAAAGAGTGGTAGGTCATGCAATAGAAAACTAGGTTATAGAGTTATATCTTTTCGTGATATGAGCATTTCATACAATAGTACCTCTGCAAATCATTCAAACTACAATTTGTTATTACTCCCACATAGTTTGGACTATCTATAAAACAGAAAGATTTGAAAATTTAGAAACTAAAATTAGTAACTCGTGTTATTCCAAGTCCCAAATAACTTGATTTTATCCTATTAATTGTTCATGTCGATGGATTGTTATAGTTCTGCTTAGAAATATAAAACCAATATTGCCATAGAGATAAAGGAAGGTAAAAGTAGCATGAAAACAATGAGACTAAATTATAAAAGATTTAGAGATCAAGAAATATGTGTTTGGAAAATTAGGATAGGATCTGATCCTACGTAAAGTGAAATAATTACAAAGCCTTTTCATTTTGATTTCTTAAAAGTCAAGAACACTTTAAATTTTATAGAATGATTAATACATAAATCATAATAAATAATTAATCGTCATTAATACCTTATTTTGAAGCTTAGTCTTTTTCTTGTCATATCTCTCAAACCGTTTTTAAAATTGGTTCATCCCAACCACTATAGTTGCACAAGTGTTTAATCTCTAATATAACAGACGATTTGATAGCAGACGATTTGCACTACATGAGTTCAAAGCTTAGATACGTACCTTCCACTCTTACTACGTAAAGACTAACTGTCTGTTTGGTTAGCGTCTTCAACATGCAGAGACGGGACGAGACAGAAATCTGAAGACGGAACAGAACAAAAATTGGAGACAGTGAAGTGTTTGGTTGCGATGGACAGAACAGAAAAAATTGTCTTCG
>JANIIA010000006.1:33052538-33063626 GCA_027478495.1 Erythroxylum alaternifolium | reverse complement strand
CTAGTAGCTGACCTTGAGTCTACTAACAATTAATGCTAAGGTCTCTAACTAAATTATTTGGGTTAAAACTTATAGAATTGCATTACCACATTCTGAATCCATCTATTGAGTTTGACCCCAATCCAAAAGATTTATGTCACCCTATCTCTAGGATTGCAATTAACTCTTTTCAATAATCCTAGATCTATTCAATGTATGATTTCTCAGTCGCTAAGTATAAAATCATATTTAAGTCCAAAAATTAGATGAATAGAAAGTAAATAGAATAGATAATTGGATTGCAATAATCAACAAACATAATTGCATTCCAAAAGAATCAAAACATTTCAAAGTGTTCAACTAGGGTTTATATAACATAAATACTACTAGAAAATTTTAGTTATATATCGATGAACACGAAATCATATCCATATATACAAAAATAGAATAAAAAATCATAATCATAATTCTAAATCTCCCTCATTGTTCTCTCTCGCATATTCCAATAATGTAGATGTCTGATCTTATGCACTAATGGATCTCTCAATAAGAATCTTGTGTCTTCCACTTTGTAAGCTCCAAATCACCTTTGAATGTCTCAGGATGATGCCAGCCATTCTTCTCTTCTAATTGTCTCTTAAATGTCCAATTTATATAAAAATCTAGGTTTTGGGTTATGTAAATTCGTGTGCATGGCTGTGCTTAGGAACATGCATAACTAGAGTTTGTTGGATATCGCATATTTTTATTTTTCCTATTTTAGCCACATTTTCATTCGATTTCTCCTTCATTAAGTCCATGTAAGCAATTGTAACCTAGAAAAACATTTGAAACAAATTAAGTACCAAATATACAACACAATTATAAAATATCAAGCAATAATACATTAAATATAGGGTAAAAACATATTCAATTAACCATCTATCAACAAAAAGTTCTATTAACCCCAAATTTTCTTAAGTCGTATTTAGTTAAAACAAGCTCTTTAACTAGACCTAGCTATAAAACAACCTCGAACAAGCTCTTTAGATTTAATAGGACAACCACATTATGGGTTCAGAAAACACATTAATCAAGGCAATAATCACATAAGCTTGAGTTATTTAAACAAGGTTACATTAGCCCTAATGATTTGACACCATTAGTTGCCACAAATGAATCAAAAACACAACAATTACATATTTTATTCAAGATTCTGGCAGTGAGTTTTCATAAAAACAATCTAATGAATACATTCATATCATCTTTACATAAATACCTAAATTAACAAGCATAGGATAACATAAACAATCCCTAAAAGAGAATGATTTAGCATTATACAATGAAGAATTGCTCGAATATGATGCTCTGTGATGATTTCACCTCGAAACTAGAATAAGGAAGTTTAGCCCTCCATATATGCCCAAGGATTAGGAGTTATGTCACCCCTCTTGTTCCAATATCGATTCGTAATTATTTCACTGCCTAAAATGTCAATTTTATAGTAAAAACAAGGTTTCTGGGTATATGCTCGAATGGGTACACAGTCGTGCTTTCAATTGTACAAATCAATTAGAATTCCAAATTTGTCAAATTTCGCAGCGTGTAAGTGGATTCACTATTGTGCATCTTGCATTACACAACATATTCTTCATTTATTATGCCAAAAAACTAAGAGGAAGGTCTAAACAGGCTAGGCCAGATTTCATATCTTCTTCTCAGCCTTTTTACCCCCCCCCCCCCCTTAAAACAACACTTTTAGGCCTCAAGTTCTACACAAGAATTATGTCCCAAGATTTTAGACTGAATTTGATCTCTTGAATCACCTTATTTGGATTTCTTAAGCCTCAAATATATCCATGTAAAGCTCCAATGATCAGTCTACCAATTTTGCAGAAATAGTTTTACTTTGAAGAAACAGTTTCTAGTTTAAACAAATGCGAACAGCTACGAATCTAGGCTTCCTAAAAATCTTGAGATTTCCTCTAAATATTCTCTAAAGACCATGTATAGATTCGGACTATCTATCTATGTTAAAAACTTGAAGACATCCCAGGAGGTCAATAAGAGAAGATGCTAGAAATTTTGAGATAAAGATATATTTTATCAATTGTTTTCCCATAATGTCTTGTACATAAAAATGGTTATAAATGAGCATAATAAGACATTCAACATCCTTAATACACTAATTGTAAGTATGAAAAAGGTATGAAATTATGCATTCATCAAGTGGAAAGGAGCTTGAGAATAATGAAAAGATTACTCAAGGGATTGTTTGTGAAGAAGTTGAGAAGGAGTTTGAAGGAAAAAGAGATATATCATTTAGATAAAAGATAAATACTGAGTCTCTAATTACTGTTAAGATTAATCCTTTTCCTTTTTCTAATAGGCTGGAGAAATTAAACAAGGAGGAAAAGGTTAAACAACTATTGGATACTTTTCGAGAGTGTAGGGACTCGATAGATATTAAGAGTTTGAAGATAGGGAAGACACTGAATGTGAGTGGTCATCAACTCAGACCTTATCCTGAAGAACCTCAAGTGGAAAAGACAAAAGTGGGGATACCTGAAGATCACAATTTTGTCATGTGAGGAGGAAAACATGGAGTCGAGCCAATGACCATAAACAAAAATGTTTCTTAGGAGGCAACCCAAAGGAAGTTTATTTCTTTTCCATTACATTTTAGCATTTGTTGTTTCTATTAAATGATCCATTTCTTGCATTTGATGTTACGTTATGGAAAATGTAAGTTTTAAGTAAAGGTGGAGATCTTAGTTTTCATGCATTTTTTTAAAGTGTATGTATTGCTCATATGTTTTTTTTAGGTTAAAAATCAATCAAACAAATGAACATGATCTCTTTTTCTATTACTTCTAAGACTATATATTCATAATTAAATAGTAAAATTAACTTGAAAAATTCATGGCAGCTTGAGCATGTAATTTTACTTTAATGATTGGTCAATGTACATTATCTTTAGAAGAGTAATGACTAGTGGGTAGATACTAGTCAGTGAGGTTTTAAGCCATTATAGACTGACACATCCATATCAGTCTCGTTGTCTTTTTTTTATATATGATCTTCATGACATGTACATCCTAACTTTGCTTTGATTTTTTATTTAATACCATGTTTTTATCACATGCGTTAACATGTAAATGATATGGGCATTCTTTATTTCATAAGTTACATTATCCAAATAACCTACCTATCAATATGATTTTTTTCCTTTTGATAAGCCCTCTTGAGCTCTATTATCCTTTCCCTTTATTATAACCATATTACAAGCCTTAAACCTAACCAGATATCGTACCTAAGCCTTAAAGCTAGTAGAGCATTTATTCATTATTGATGATTGTGGATGCTCAAGAGCATAAGTGTGGGTGTGTACATATATATGGGTTGGTTATAATTGTCAAAATGTCATTTTATCTCTTTTCAAAGAACTTCAATATTGATGTAGCTTCTTTCAATTAAAAAAGAGAAAAGAAAAAGAAAAAAGAAAATATATATGTTTGAATAAAATTATGAAGGAGGAAATGCGTTTGTTTCCCAAAGTTATTCATGATTAGTTTTTCCCATAAAGTTGTATGGAATGGGTGATTTGAGTATAATGCAAATGAGAGAGATGTTACTTTAAAAGGTCACTCCTTATGGTTACAATGTATAGTTTATCATCAATTTTGTTAGTAATTCATTATGCTCTATGTGGTTTATGGTGTGAAGGTTTGAATCTCAGGGGTTAATCATAGTTTTTGCGTTCATTATAGCTGATGGTACTCAGTTTTGAGTCAATGTTCGTTTTTGTGTTTGATGTTACATTGAGTGCTTTTCTTGCTTCACTAGCTTTGATGGATTTTACACTACACTATCTAAATACGTCCCACCTTAACCTTTTCCTATATTACAACCTTAAAAATTCATTTAATTCATGATTATATTTGTGAATCTTAGTGATAAGAAATGAAATGATATGCAAAGTTATAGAATGTCTTGATCATGAATGTTGTTTGAGTGTACCCATAAATTTATAATATTTAAACACATTTTGTCAAAGTTTACTCCTACATTGCTCAGTTTTTAAAGGGAATGATTATTGATTAGTCATGAGTAGAGGAATTGAATGTTAAGCTCTTATTATGGTTTTAAACGTTATTCCTCAATCGTTATGACTATCTATTCTTAGTAAATATGGAAAATGTGGAAGTGTGACTTTGATTTTGTTGTTTTACCCAAGGATGGTTAAAATCTATATGTGGGGAAACTTGTTGTGTACTTAATTATTTATATAGTTACTCCACAACACGTAGTGATTAATGCTATGAAATGCTTAAGATACTGATGTTAGTTCACATTTGATTTTAGATACAAATTGGAATCATAAGAACTAAAATGGGTTAAAAGAATACTCAATGAGTCATCCTCTTGATGTTAAAACTCATTTGCCTTTGTGGAACAAAAAGAAGATGGATTAGTGTGAAGATGGGATAAGAAAATGTAAGAAAAATAACATTTCAACATGACTCACATGATACACAACTATATATCTACCTGTACATGTCCCCAAAACCCTAAATTTTCATATAAATAGACGTATGACCGGCCAAAAGAGGGGTGAATCGTTTTTGGAGTACAAGACAGAAATCTCACTTCTTTGGGATCTATATAGGGCTAATATTTCTTCTTCCGGTTCATAGGCGATGTTGAAGTTGAAGAATACATTTACGTATCTCTTCATTGTGCAATATTGATCTTCTCTCATTAGAGATCGTTTATGTTATTCTTTGCTTAATGTTTTGGGTATTCATATATGGATGATTAATATTCTAGTTCTCAATATATTGTTTTTGTATGAAATGATTGCCAGAATATGGAATACAATATGTAATAGTTGTATTCAATTTATTTGTGGTAAATTACTGATGATGAATCATTAGGAATGACATAACATAGGTTAAATGACCCAATTTTATGTGGTTGTTCCCTAGATTACTCTATTTTCCTAGCTTGTATTGCGGTTGTCCTATTAAATCTAGATAATTTATTCTAGGTTTTTCGATAACTCGGTTTAGTCAAAGAGCTTATTTTAGTTAAATAAAACCTAAGGAAAAATTAGGGTTAATAGAGCTTATTGGTAACCTACAATTAGTATTTTCTAAGAGACGTGTGAGATCAACAAGACGATGAATTATGTTTATTTGTGTGTAGGCTGAGATTGATCTGAGGACCGAATTCTAAACTCATTCATTAATTTTATCATTTTCTCGTTGTTTGATTTAAATTGTTTTCAATAGTTTAATTTACTTTAGTTTGTTATTCGAAACCAATCAAACCCCCTATATACTAAACACTAATTCCTTTCATTACAAAAGCTTTACACATACCACTCACCACTACTATAAAATTTAGTTGTGCAGAGTTAGAATTTATTTTCTGGTGCATTCGATATGCATTAGTGATCGTATGTCTGAATAACCCTATTTTTTGTTATAAACAAAGGTAAATTGAGGAGAGCCAACAATTTTGCAACAGAATTGAAACATGAAACATTTAGAGAGGCAACAATTTTGATCAAGGGACAAGGGGAAACGCGAAGTTAGCATCAAATGAGATTGATTAGATGTACTCAACAAAATACAAAGGCAGATTTATAATTATGAACCCTATTAGTTTTCATGCATTTTATCTTTGATTTTGATTTCTATTATTATTAATTAAGTGTCTTTAGTGTCTAGGTATCATGAACCCTAATCTGTGATAACAATATGTTTTAACATTTTTCTTCAATGCAATTATTTTGATTAATTTATTGTGATTCAGTTATCTATTAATGCATGTTCTAATATATCTTGAATATTAGTGCATGATTTTATATAATTGAGATTGAAAAGTCTTTTTGCATGAATATATCTACCATAATTAAAAGTGTTGATTGCAAATCTAGAGATAGGTCGATATAAATCCTCTATATTAGATTCAAACTTAATAGCAGCATTCATAAATCGATAATGCAATACTTGTGGTTTGAACTAGAAAGATTTCTATTAATCAACTGATGGGTTAGTTGCTAGCAGTCTCGAGAGAGTTATTAACATAAGGTAAGAATTTTCATGGTCCAATAATTAATAAAATAATAACATTATAAAAGGTTAATTATTTAATAATTTTTAAGTTGATTCATCACCTAGACACTAATCTTTGATATTAAGTTTCCTAAGTAAATTCTTTTGTCTTCTAAGTTCATTATTGTTTCCAATTTCAGTTTATTTGTTTAAGTTTTATTTTTAATTAAAAATCAAACATCAAATTTATAGGTTAGATAATAGGACAAGAGTAGTTACTAGTACTTACTGTCTTTGTTGAATTGAAATGTACTTGCCTGTGCTAGCTATAGCTACGTCGTGCACTTAAGGTAATTTAATTATTGGTATATAAATATTCCAATCAAGCTACAAGGACAAAAACTAACATATAGATCGATATTGACATCTAGCAATAAATCAAAACCACCAAAATGTTGAGAATATTAAAATAGTTTTGACTAATCTTTGGTGCATGGTTTTTTTTATAATTCAATCAATTTATGATAAAATGTTTTGATTAGACATATAGTACGAAATTAATCTCTAATTTATTTAAGTCCATTCTAATTAGTTCTTCACATTTGTAACTGATTCTTTTAAGAATATTTGGAAACTATTTTAGAGTTACATTCTACTTTGACCAAAAATTTATCAAATCGATACTAATTGAGAATAATAGAAGACTTTTTGATTACTTTGGAGTGGCAAATTCTATATTAAAAGATTACTTACACAATAATTACAATGAGTATTTTCATAGATATATAAATAATGTCCCATATACAATCCCCATGTCAAATCAATTCAATGAATTTATTTTTTACAAATACCTATACATTTGTTTAAGTATTTTTATCTTTTAATTTATAAAATCGGCTATTTTTTAGTAAGAAAGAAACACAACTTGTGTTAAATCTTGCAACAATTATGAGTAATATAGGAATTGCATCTTGCTGTTAAGTTAGGAAAGAGCGTTTGTAATAATTTCAGATTGGACGCCATAAAGCCATATAGGTTGTGCTTGTCTCCCAAGGTACAAATGATAATCCAGAATTAAAAAAAAAAGACTCAGTTTACGTTTCTAAGAACAGAAGATGGGAGTACCTTGTTACTTCAGTTAGATTGTGGACTAGACTAGTTTTCAAAGATAAAAGGTGTGACTGATCTTACCTGATAGCGAAAATTGCAACCCAGTTCTAAAACAGGAGTCCTGCCGCATAATTGTTAGAAATCTATGAAGATCTTAACAAAAATGATATATATGCTAGAGGTACAATTACTGCCACAACATACTTGCATATTATTGCCATACTAGTTTTAATGTTGACTCCAAATGAGCTAATTCCCTAGACCATTCTTATCATTAACTTAACGTAATGAGAGGAGAGTATCCAGGCTGTTTTAGCAAATAACAATTTCTTTTAACAAAATAACTGGGAACAGAATGACATCAATTATACACATCAAGCGACAAGAACAACAATGAGAAACAAAGGGATCTTTTGTACAAGATGAACTTTACCAAGCAATGGTCCAGTTACTTTAAATCAATGTAAGAACATTTATGGCCATAATCCTGACTGGCAACTACCAGTTCTCCTTGACAATCTTTGCCTTCTCAAGTATGAATTTTCCTTCTTTGTACTTCTGTGATGCCTCATAAGCTCGCTCATATTTCCAACCTAACACCTCACGGCAGTCCGCACAATAGACATCTGCAACCGTATGGAGACCAGTCAGCAGATACCTATCTTCTTTAGGTCCCAGAGCAACATTCATCGCATGGGAGAATAGAAATGCTCTGCCATTTCTTCCCTAATAACAACGCAATGGAAGAGAGAGTTGGACAAAGCATCGGTGCTACTTCCTATAATTCATTTTCTCTATAATTAAACAAATGATAATGAGAGATATTGAGCAATTTGATTACAACTACAGTTTAACCTTGCATCAGTACAAGTCTTTAATACCATAAAGTTTGAACCTTTTCATCCTGGTTATCGTAAATTGAGTCCCGCATCGCATGAACTCATATTAACAGGTACCGTGGTTGATCGTTGAGACTCGAACAAAACGCTAGAGTGGAAGGGGAAAAAGAAACAATTGCCATCTGAAATGCTACAAAGCCGAAAAATGATTCTAGAGATTACAGTGCCTAACCTGAAAAGCCTTGGAAATGACATCATCGTGAAGCGAAACATGGTTACGACAATTGCAACAACTATACAACCGAGGACCCATCAACTGCTCCATTGTTTAGAACTTCTTTTACTAGGTAACTGATTACCCCTCCCCCAACAAAAAGCAAAGCAAAAAGAAAATAAACATTAATCAATACAGCAAACCTCACTACGCAAGAGCGTCTAACTCAATTATCACTTACAGAGCAGAAATTGAAAGCACTGGAGAGAATAAAATGAATTTACAGTCACCATGATTTGAAGTGATTATGGCGTGATAAAAGAAGCAAAAGTAAATTTGTTTACCTACGCCAAAGCAGTGATGATCCAAAAAGTCTGCAAAAAGATAAGAACCCAAAAGAGTTTTTGCGTGTAAGAATGAAGCAGAGTAAATTACAAGCTTTTTAGTGTAGATTCCATTCAAAGATTGTCAATAATTTCTGAAGTAAGGTTGATGGAGACAGGATAGGCTTTAAGGAGTAAAAAAATCAACTAATATTACTTTAACAATATTCATTGCGAAAAAGATAATACCCATTAAAAGGAAAACATTGAGACTTTGAACAGTCCCGGATAATGAAGGACTGAATCAACGAAATATAATAAACAGAAGAGGATTAGATTCTGAGGTGTATAGCAAATCTGCAAATGAACATTTTACATCAAAAAATACATATATACAGAGAGAGAGAGAGAGAGAGAGAGTCTAAGCTCTTTTCCTTGGTTGAGCTAAGGCAATCAGAAATGTTGGAAGTGAATTACCTTCCAGATTTCAGTTACTTATTAGACCTCAGAAATGTTACGGAAAGCTCCCCAAAACAACTAGATCTGTAAAGACGTCAAAATTTGACTTGTTTCATTGCTTTTCTTTTTCCAGTGTAAAGGAGGCCCCACAAAAGAAGGGAGGGTCGCTAGAGTGGGAGCATGCGCGTCTAACTAGTGACTGAAAATATGTGACTAAACGAATGCTCTCTTTATATAATTTTAAAAATAGGACAAAGCTCTCATTTAATTTTTAAAAATCATACTCGGGAGAAATAAACGAGCTAAAATTAGGAGTCAGAGTGATTTCACTTTTATTCTTTTATTGTTTTTTACTTTTTGGATTAATTTATGTCTTTACAATCAATGATTAATTATAATTTAATATATGATATTATTATTTTAATTAATAAAGAAAATTTTATTTTATATATTTTTGTCAATTATATTTTATATTTAATATTAAAGATAAAATCTTTAAAATAGTTACTGCATAATTAAAATTATAACGAGATCATAGCAATAAGATATTCTTTTTATATATTATTCTTAAATTGTTCTTAAGTATAGTTTCATCAAGATGAGATAT
Source organism: Erythroxylum alaternifolium (assembly GCA_027478495.1). NCBI lineage: Eukaryota > Viridiplantae > Streptophyta > Magnoliopsida > Malpighiales > Erythroxylaceae > Erythroxylum > Erythroxylum alaternifolium. Next base: position 33,054,054 of record JANIIA010000006.1, on the reverse strand, counting down.
TAACGTAATAATAAAATTAGTACACTTTATGTTTATTTCTTATGAAGAAAATAATTAAGGTCATAAATTTAAGTATTGAGATACTTAAACAAACATGTGAGTACTTATTAGATAATAAGTTTACTGATTTGACATGATTATAAGGATTTCTAATATAACATTACTTGTATTTATGGGTTTTCTCATCATGATAGTTGTATAAGTAATCCTTCAAATTAAGATTACTAAGGTATCTCATATTAAGAATTAACATATCCTGAGACTACGTATGGCCTATTCAAATCATAGTAACTTTGTTGGTGGTACCTCAATATAGTACAAATTCTATAAAGATAGTTGAGTAAGTCAATAAAAGATTTATCACCCTAAAATAATTAGGGAGAATGTTTTATTATTCTTCATTAGCAGTGATTTAAGGAATTCTCTAGTCAAAGTGAATTAATAATTGTTTTTAAGCAAGAAAAAAAGTTTAATATTCTTAACAATATAATTCCATTAGAGCTAAGTTTAGATGTAACTAATGAAGTATGAGAGAGATATGATGTTGAACAAGCTACATATGTGATGTTAAATAGTCTGTCTTATTAGCTTAAGAGAAAATGTGAGGACATAGATGCTTTTACTATAATTTTGCATCTCAAGGAATTGTTTTGTTAGTCCCCGTTTCCGGAGCCCAACTATCCGGAATATCAAAAGACGTGAAAATATTAAAGATGTTGGGCCCTGAAGAGTGAGAGGTTCAAATCGAGATAGAAGGTAGCAGCGTCTACATTGGTGGGCTTCGTCGCGACAAACTCAGTGTTTCGCTGTGGCAAAACTATGGTAAGTACCACTAAGGACCTTTCGGGAAAGGTTCGTCGCGGCGATAGTCCAACTTTGCCGCGGCGAAGTTACCAAGGTAAGCCGTGGCGAGAAGCTTGACTTCGCCGCGGCGAAGTTACCAAGATCAAAAGAAAATAGCCTTCAGGAAAGGTTCGCCACGGCCAACCTCTGGCTCCGCTGCGGTAAAACTCTCAATTCACAACCTAAAACCCAACAATCCAACATCTATCACTAAACAACAAACACAACTTAATACACATACATGTACAATCTTCCCACAAAACCATTTACAACTCAACCAAAAGATCAATACAAACATATGCAAAGAACTTCTTAAATTCTAAATCTCATTATCGAATCAAACAAAGTTTGTACATAACTTTAGTTCATATCAACAATTACATCAATGCTAATATAAAATACAATGGATGTTCATGTTTGATATGCCTATAAAGCTATCTAAAATGTTTACTAACCTAATACAAAGGTCTCTAACTATCTTACAGTTTTGCCCAAATGCCTTGCAAGGATCTCTAATCTTCTCTTTCTGCACCTGAGGAGGGAAAATTTTGGGTTGAGCTACACAGCTCAGTGTGTAATATATTTATAGCTATTGGCAACAAGCCACACAATCAAGCATATATGTACATATATATTTCTATCAATATACATCGATATTTCATTTTTAATCTAG
>JANIIA010000006.1:32890040-32934886 GCA_027478495.1 Erythroxylum alaternifolium | reverse complement strand
GTGATTGTTAGAAATAGAAATTATTGGAAATTGTCAAGAAAGATATTTTATTATCATTATTATTTTCAATATAATTTTTAATAATTATAATTTATTGTTTACTATGAGCCTTAATAATACAAGCAGTTCAAATGATTCAATTTCCATTGATAACATCGATGTTTTGGCGGATTGAGTTTCTGAAGAACCGAATTTGGTAGATATCAATGACTTGGAAGATAATCTTGAATGAGAAAGCCGTGACATGTCATTTGGTGCATTAAATTTGAATAATAATGAAAATGAAGCTCCTCTCAATGATGAGGATTTTGTACCAAATGATAACTAGAGTCAATGCAGTTATAATGGGTATCCTTTTGTTGACGATTGAATTTCGTTACAGGTTATTTTTCCTCTTCTTTTAATTTTACTTATATTTGATGTTTATTAGTTTATGTTAAATTCTATACATGTGATGTAATTGTAAATGTTTTTGTTTCAGGTTTGACTTCAACTTGATTGTTTACTCGTCATGATGAAATTGTAATAGTTAAAAGATATTTATTGTTCTTTTATTTGATGTAATTATTATTTATTAAAATCTTAAAATTATATTATTGTAATATTTTAAATACTTTGTATTATTCTTATTTTTATACTTGTATTATAATGATTGCCTTTTTTCATATTAATTATGATTATTATTTAAATGTGAAATATTTAAAAATTATTGTCATTTTATATTAAATTATTAATTGTGATTATTATTTATTATTATAATTTTTAGAAACAGGGTTGATGTAAACCTGTAAAGTATACAGTATATAACTGTATAATATATCAGTGAACTATTTTGAAAATTTTAAAAATTTCAGGGACTATTTCATAAATATAAAAATTACTCGAAACGGTACCTAGTATTGATCGGTATCGGTACAGTACCGTACCAGAACTTAATCCGATACCGAGTCCGGTACGGTATCCGCAACTTTGGATCAATGTGGTGAAATTTAAATTTTCTCGATTATTTATAGGGAATGAGATTCTCTGGTAAATAAATTCACAACTAAACTCCATAGCATTATGGATTTATGTAAGGAGAAAAAACAATATGAGATATTGTATGATGTAATATTTATTTCTTATATACTTAAACCTAGTACAATAACTTACCTTCTAAAGTTGTAATTAAATCAGTTAACAAGATTTCATATTAGATATGGAACTTTAAAGTCTTAGCAGCAATTTTGGGATATAATACTTAGTTTGAAGCATGTACTCTTCAATATGTTTAGAACTAAATCGAATAATAAATGGTTACGAGATATCTAAAAGATTGTATATAATTTTGCAGACCCTATTGAATTAATTGTTTGTTTCAATTCGTACTTATAGGAGAATTAGTTCTTAAGATAAGTAGTGCGAGTAAGAAGAAATTTGAAAAGTTTAAATCTCATAACAATACATCTAATTGAAATTGGTGCCCTTATTGATATATTTGATATATAGTTGGAAGGTAATAAAATCTCAAAAGATTTACTTTTATGATGAAATCAAAGATATTGTTTTGGATATAACTATGAATTTATTATGTTTATAAGAAGTTTAATAGGATTATAGTTGTCCTCTTCAGTTGAAGTATGTGGAGACATCTTTCTTATAAAGAACAAAAATTCATATTTTCAATTGTTGAATTTATGATAGTTCAAGAAAAAGCTCTTATTGGATATCAAACAGTTATAACTTAAATATATGAATTGGATCTATATAGATAGTTACTAAAGTTGTTTACCTAGTCTAGTCTAAGTATATAGACAATATACTAAAGGTGTTTAGCATTTGAGATATGTAATACTTCTAAATTATTAAAGATATCCATTATTCTATGTATGGGTTAATATTTAAGTTCAAGGTTATACAGATGTTAACTTTAGAAGTAAATACTAGTTAAGGTATATTTTACTTAAAATAATATTAGTTTAGGATTGGAATTTTCCAATATAGCATTGGATGCTAATCAAGTCATAATATATTTTTTATTTAGTGGAAATGCTTATTTAGATTATTAAGTTCTTTAATGAACTTGGTATAATTCCTTACATTGTTCAGATAATAATGTATTGTAGAACATTAGAGTCATTAGGCATGCGAAAAGAACTAAGGTCTTATGAAATATCTAAGTATGTTTTAAGACATTTTTCTCTTAATTATGATGATAATTGAGATGAAAGTTTAAGATTTAAGCAAGTGCTTACTTTAGAAAATCTTATTAAATTCTCTCACTAAACTACTGTCTCAATAATAACATAATCTTATATGGTGATACGGTATAAGATATATCTTATACATATTCATATGTATATGATAAAGTCCATACGATAAATATACAATACAAATTAAATTATAATAAGATCATAATTATGAGATTCATATTGCATTTATATATCATCTTTAAATTATTTTTAGTCATTATTCTATGGAGACGAGTATATGTTATGTAAAAAGACTAGTACATGTTATATTTCTTCCTTAGGAAAGAAGTAATCAATCTCATCTCAGAGACTAAAGTATGGAAATATTTCAATAGATGTGTGCGTGCTTGTTAGTGAACAAGTTTAATGAACTAATCCTATATGAAAATTCTATTTAAAGCATTACTTGTACGCTTATAGAAATTTTCATTCTAATGATTGTAAAAGTAATGCTTTGATTTGACATCTCCAAAGCATCTTATACAGGATTTTGATACTATTTATGACATATTTTAGTTAAAGATAGTTTAATCGGTGGTCATTAGATATATCATGAACTATATAGAAGTACTTAAGCGATCAATATGTAATTCATCACTTTAAAGCGATTAAGAGAATTTTTAGTTGTTCTCGATTAATATTAATTTGAAAAAGCTTTGATTAAGGTAGAATCAAACTTTGTCAAATAGTTTACAAATATAATTAGTAAAAATCAAATACTAACGGTGGAGAGCTAATATGATTATACTTAAATAGACTAAATATTAATTCTATGCTCTATGTCTAATTGAAATATTGTATAATAAAATGACTGAATTATATAAAAAATAATGCATGAAAAGATTAGTCAAAATTATTTTGACATTTTAAAACACTTAGGTGGTTATACTATATTACCAGATGCTCATCTTGATCTATGAATATAGATATATAATAAAAGAATTAAAATGAATTAAATAACTAACCTTAAATATAATTTTCAATTATATTCACTGGAAACATATTTGGTTATATGCTCAAGTCAAGCGATTTAGTTAAAAGAAAAAAGAGACCTGCATTTTATAATCGTGTCAGAAATTTTAATCGCGACTTGATATTGAAAACGCCAATCCATTTTCAGTACTATCCAACGAGAAATATCTTTAGTCAGTGATAATTATTGATAGTGAGTGGAACAGGGGTAAAAGATTAAGAAAACAGGCTTACGGGGTCTTGTTTGTATGTAAGACAACATAATTAATTTCTTTCCCTCCCCAGCCTCTCATCCACCATTTATCCTAACAATTCCCTGAAGAAAATTTTCGAATTGACGTACAAGTACAAAGATACACATACCGCAAAGCAAGAAAAGCACATCGCAAGTCAAGTAAGGCCAAAATCGGACGAGCTTCTAAAGGCCCCGTAAAGTTTTACCACACGCGCTTGGACAAGCGTGTGTCTCTTTACATATATGCACAAGAATAAGCAGACACATTTATTGTTTCTTGATCAATGCTTATGTCTCTGCTTCTTTCTGTAAGCCCTATGATTGCAGAGATCCGGTGGTTATTTTCATCTGAGCTTTGAGCTTTGAGCTTTGAGCTTTCAGCTTTAGTGTTCTCAAGAGAGATTCTTTTTTGCTTTTTTGGTTCTCGAGTTAAAAGTTTGTTTTCTATGTCTACTATTTCTGCAACTGCTCCGCCGCAGGAGGTGGCGGTTTCTTCATCGTCTTCTTCTTCTGCGGTTTCAAAAAAATGTTTCAATTCCGACTGTACAGACTTCAAATCAAGAAAGGGATGGCGGCTGCGCTCGGGCGACTTGGCTGAACTCTGCGATTCATGCGCGTAAGTCTCTTTTTCTACTTTACTTGTTTTACCCCTTTAACAGTGGAGTAGTGCACAAATGGAGAAGCTTTTCATACTTCAGGTCTCTGTTCTTGTTTTTTTTGGGTTTCGGATTGAACGTCTTCGAAAGTTTGATATTGCACGTTAGGGAATTTGGCTGTGTAAGTGTTAGGGATATAATGGTGATTTCCTTGTGATTTTGTGTTTTGGTTTGGGATTAGTTATCGGCTCGAAGCTGGAAATCTGGGTATTGCGGGCGAAAATGGCTTTTAAGTAATTACGAACTTACTAGAGTGCATGTTCCATTTTTGGTTACTTATTCCCATGCTAGGTAGCATAATCTTAAGTGGGCCTGGTTGAAAATCTATTAATATGCCGTTGCAGTTAACAAGTCCTCTGGAATCTAGCTGGTGATGGTGGCTGGTTTTTCTGACTACTTGGTTATAAGTGTAAGTGAGCAGTTGGTTAAGTTCGAGCAACTTACGCCTGTAATGAAAGAAATCATCCTTAAATTAGCAGAAAGACATGAGTGGATTTCTGTACTTTTATTTTAGTTAGATAAGATAGTCAGAGAGTTGAAATGCTGGTGCTTACAAGAATATGACCCTGAAGCTGTCAATCCTCTGGAAGGAACAACGAGAAGTTTGGTTGAACTTTGACATTGGTTTAGATGTATATCCTAAGGAGCTGAATACAGCCTACTTAGGATCTCAAGTTTTTCTGAAATAGTTCACAAGAAAAATTTCCTTTGTTTTTTCTTTTTAATTTGGTCTCTTTCAATTTTAGTTTTCTCTTACACTACTTGATGACTGACTTTACTCTATGTGATTTAGCTCTGCTTATGAGGAGGGCAGATTTTGTGAGACTTTCCATTTGAATGCTTCGGGTTGGAGGTGTTGCGAGTCATGTGGGAAGGTCAGTGTAAATTATCTGGTTGGTTTGTGCGTTTTAGTGCCTATAAAATTAATTTTATAATCAACTTGAGTTTCATATTCATTGCAGCGGGTACATTGTGGTTGTATTGTTTCATATAATGCTTTTGCCTTGTTGGATGCTGGAGGAATTGAGTGCGTAGCATGTACTAGGAAAAATGCTCTTTTGGTAAGCAAAATGTTAATCTTCATAATATAAAAGATGATGATTGTTTATCGTGGTTGTTTATGGCTTCTTTATTTCATGGTTTTGTTGACCTGAGATGTATATACATTTAATTTGTCGTTGCTAACACCATATTGTTGCTTTGAAAATGAGTAGTTTTCATGATCAAGTCTTTTATTTTGAGTATTCGGGTTATAGCAAGCTGTTCTGATGTTTTCTGTTGCTCCAACCTCTGCCGATGTTTTTGAGGATGCGGAAGGATTATAATAGTCTTTTTGTGAATGGACATATGTGCCTACAGTATGCTGATACATTGACATTAGATTATGAAACTTGTAATTCTAACTTCAGTTAATGTAACGACTATGACATATACTGAAGTGCTAATTCTGTTCTCCTTTGGAAGACTGTGACACTAGTTCCTTACTATTTTTAACCCCAAAAAAAAATTGATTTAGAGGTTACTTGGTCACTCTAAATGATGAAAGGAAGGATTAGAAAAATAAAGTAACTTATGCTAATAAAGATGAGAATTCACTAGTAAGACTTTACTTATGACTCTTTTTAGCTTTGATATTATTAACTTTATGCTGTGCAACCTTAATTTCAGACAGCAAACTCTGCATGGCCATCTTCATTTTTTTATCATGGATCTCTGCCTGACAGAATTAAAGACCTTTCTGTCAAGAGTTGGTGTCAGTTAGCTGGATCGGGTCCTGTACCATGGAGACAAGCACCCAGTTTATTCAGCTCTTCTATATCTCAGTCTGAATTGCATCCGAGGATGCTGTATGAAATGGACAGGCTTACTGCTAGTGAAAGACTAATTACTCCTTCCATGGAAAAAGTGAAATTTGAAGATGTCTCTGATAGGTTAGTGAATGGAAACCCAAAGCTTGGTGCACGAGATATTGTTGAGAATGGAAATGAAGGTACAATCCTGCTTCATTTTTATCTTACTTTCTCTAATGTTTCACATGATGGATTAAAAATTTTTGGTAGATGCAAAAGATGTGATGGCCCTTAAGCTTATTTGAACATTTTGTTGCAGGAGCTACTGTTGATGAGCAACCTGGACCAAGTTCATGTGTCTCACATCGGCCTTCTTCCTTAAGGAAAGATCCAATGACTCCACAGTTTGGCATGGCTGTGTCTTATGCATCTCTAAATGAAACCAATGGTCATATTGGCTCTAGTGCTACCTTACGGCCAAATCCTCCTACCACACTGCCAAAACAGTTTCATGGTAGTAACATAGCAAATGGAGCCGACTCATCAGGAGATGCTCAAATTCGCAATGGAAGACCTCGAGCAGATGCCCGTGGAAGAAACCAGTTACTTCCTCGGTACTGGCCTAGGTTTACTGATGAAGAGCTACAGCAAATCTCTGGAAAGTATCCTTTGAAAAAACATGGAGTTGATGGTTGTCTGAGCTAATTTGGTCATTGCTTATGTTTGGCTGGAACTGTGAATTTTTTATATGCAAAGAAGAAATATATAGAAAACAAATTTAAATGCTTACTTTTTCTGAGTTCAAAGCATGAGGTACATAGACAGATGAGCTGGTGTAGGGGATTGACTATCATCTATGTTGATTCTGATGTGAGATACAATTTCAAATACTAAAGCCTTAATTGTTTTAAAGCTCGAATTCTGTAATCACCCCATTGTTTGAGAAAATGTTGAGTGCTAGTGATGCTGGGCGAATTGGACGCTTAGTGCTACCTAAGAAATGCGCTGAGGTATGTTTTATGAATCCAAATTTTACCTTTCACTTTGTTGTTCCTTTTTATTCTTCCAGTTCCATGCATTGGCAAATACAGATGAACAGTTGTCTTATTTTGACTGGAAGAATATCCTATGCTTGTCAATTACGCACCTGAAAGTTGTTTTTACAATTAATTGAACCTCCTGAATTGTTTAAATTAAAGTTGTCTGAGACCACTTGATTATATTGCTTGCTTGACATGCTTGGAATAAACTATATTTTCAGTAAAATATATTCAGGATGTGTTGTGTGAAAGAACCACATCATGTCCCTGTAGGCTTTTTTGTTTGTCTAACTTTGGTATCACGCACTCTGAATGTTCTAGTTACACATGCAGTAGCCACAAAGTGTGATATGAACTTCAGTTTAATTAGCTATTAATATATAATAGTCAACTAAATGGTACTTGATTTATGTTAACCAACAAATAGGGAATATCGTTGTGAAAATGCGTTATTTGTTCAATTCAAGCGTGCTTTGAGTGCTGTGGAACCTCCTATTTTGACGAAAATATTGTTCTCACGTCAATGAAATATCTTTTATATCAGTTAGACAATAGAATATGAAACTCTTCAAATCTCACATCATTCTTGTAACTCTCTTGTGTGATTTCATCATAGTTTCTTGTTGTCTTTATCATCTGATGTATTCTTCTCTATACTTATCTTGCTCATATTGGGACAGGCTTATTTCCCACCAATTTCACAGCCTGAAGGTTTACCTCTTAAGGTCCAGGATTCTAAAGGCAAGGATTGGGTTTTTCAGTTCCGATTCTGGCCAAATAATAATAGCAGAATGTATGTTTTGGAGGGAGTTACTCCTTGCATACAGAGTATGAAATTGCAAGCAGGTGATATAGGTAAGATAACAAGAATGGGAAGAATCGTCAAGAACTAATTTGCACAATTGGATATTTGCTTGCTTATATTGGTTATCGCTATTTAAATCATCCTCAATGATATGCCTTTTTTACCTGGTAGTGTTGTAATGTGTCTTTCGATTTACCCTTTACCATTTTCTCCCTTTAATTTCAGTCTTTGTATTTATTTCTTGTTTGTGTTACTGAAATTTGTCTACGTTTCTCCAGTAACATTTAGTAGAATGGAACCAGAAGGAAAACTGGTTATGGGATTCAGAAAGGCTTCAACTGCTCCATCTTCCGATCAGGTTACCTTTGTTTATTCTTCTGATTTTTTGTTCAGATTACCTTACTGTATCCACTGGAGTTGAGGATAGTAACTAACAGACTGGTTGAGAAATAGTTTGTCTTCTGTTCTCTTCAACTAATTATGATTTGGAACACAAGGTGTCCCCAAGTTCAGATAATGAGTAATCTGTCTTTGGTGCGAAAATTGGTATTTATTTGCATCTTAAAGGCACGCCCTAGAAATTGTTTTGCTGTTAATGCTTAATAAACAGTTCATTTTTAAGAGGCTTCATATGGAGAATCTTCAGTTTTCTATTGTCGTAGTATTTGGAAAAATAAACAAGTACTGTAGAAGACATGATGTGTGTCTAAATCATGTGTAACTTATTCTACATCTGGATAGACCGAGTCTGGTTGCCCTAGTGTACTGATTAAACCAATGTACTGACTCTCATTTTTCCCTTTCCAGGATAATGAAACAAGTAAAGCTGCTAATGGAATTTCTGCCAATGGAGAAGTCAGCATTATAAAAATTTATACTGATGAAATTTCTTCAAGCATTAATCTATTTTTCATTCAAAAGATAACTCAGTTTTCACCAATTTTCCAGGCTGAACTGGCAGAGCATAGTCCTTGGTCCAAAGTTGACAAGTCAGGATACATCGCAAAAGAAGTTATTGATGCCAAATCTTCTATCAGAAAGAGGAAAAGTAGCACATTGGGTTCAAAGAGTAAACGTTTAAGAATTGAGAACGAAGACATGGTAGAGCTGAAGCTAACATGGGAAGAAGCACAGGGACTACTCCGCCCTCATCCTGATCGTGTTCCTAGTGTTGTGATGATTGAAGGTTTTGAGTTTGAGGAGTATGAGGTTGGTTATTTCCTTTAACACCACATCCATGTTTCTATTCTCTCTTTAGTCATATAGAAATCTTGTTGGTGTTTTCCCTTTGTCTCTGGCTGTGTTAATAGATGGCAATTGTAGATACTTGCTATTTTATGGCTTAACCAATGTTAAACATTGTTTTCTTTAAATTATGGATCTCCTTGTGGATCTGTAATAGGCATTTCTGCAATCTGATTCAACTGTTGTAACACTTATATTTACCTGACCGAATGGACCTAATAAACTGCTGATACTGGGTAACTTCTGTGTTTAGGTTTCTCCCACTTAAAACCATCTGAAGTAGAAGATCTAAAAATCAATCTACACCTGGCCAAGTGGTTGCTTCTCTGCTATCCACTTGGTCTTTGGTTGTAGTCTAGACGCTGGCTGGGGAGGGTATTGGGTATTAGGTAAATTTGACCCTAATGGTAAAGTAGATATGTGTTTTCACTTAGTTTCCTAGGTGCAATGAGATTGGCTAGGATCCTTACAGCGTCACTGGTGAATGTTTCCTGCTAAACTAATGTGAACTAGTGATCCCATCTACACTTGAGGACTATAAAACATTTGATTTCATAGGAATATGATTCATGCCAAATTTTAGCTTTGATGGAAGTTATGGTGGAGAAAAATAATAGACTAGTTTGAGGTGCTTTATTTTTACGAGAAAAGTACTATGATGGATTAAAATAGCAGGTCTCATGTGAATATTGGTTATTTTCTTCTCATTCAGTTTTCTTCTCTAGTATTTTTCACTTCTTCTCTTTCCAACACCCCTTCTCCCAATTTTCCCCAGTATGGGGCATTTTCAGAGTACTGACATGCAGTATAACAGGATGCACCAATACTTGGGAAACCAACAATTTTTTCCAGTGATGATACGGGGTAAATTGCTTATCTTAAGACCTCCTTGATCTAATGTGTGTAAGTTATAATTTACTACTAATACATTTATCTTGCAAAAGTCGTGCATTTATCTTGCAAAAACTGATAGATATACTTTATGTTCATAAACTAGTTTGATTCTTGTCAAGGTATTTATTGAAAAGAAAAACTTAATAGTGAGGCTTTGATTCTTGTTTGCAGTTGTTATGTGTTATACTTAATACTGATTCGTATTTGAGGAAGGTAGCCCCTTGTATTCTGCCTATTATCCTCTGCAGTCTCCAAAATATACTGGCAGCAAGTAACCCAAGACCATTTTTATCTATCAACCAAATCCTTCATTTACTTTTAACCATACTGCAAATTCTGCTCCAGTTTTTTAATCAATAATCCCATTCAATCAGTAGGACACCTTAATTTCCTTGCATTCTGAAATAAATATTTCCATTCAGTCCCATTCTATCTTTTAGGGGAGAAAATTCTAATGCTGTCTTTCTCTTGTCAGTCAAAAGGTTCAATGGGTTCACTGTGAAGATTGCTTAAAGTGGCGTAAATTGCCTGTCAATGCTCTGCTTCCCTTCAAGTGGACATGCTCTGATAACCATTGGGATTCAGAAAGGTACGAGCATCCATTTAATTTCCTTCTCATGGTCATTTCCCTAACTACATATATCTTAGGCTTTAACATCTGGATTGTAGCTTTAGACCCTGCAATATAAAGTGCTAGATGGGACGAAAATTGCATCCTCTTAGTAAGATTGGAAGCTTAGACTTTTGGAGGTGAAATTATCGTTGTGGTAATCCACAACATTACAGTATTTCTTATGGTAGAGATCTGTAAGGAAATTTTGACCTTGGTATCCTTTCTATCAGGAAAGGAGTTAGAATGTTGTTTCCAGATTGAATATTTCTTGTTTGCTTTTATTTTGGTTATTCTTCCAATGTACCAAGCACTGAAGTGAGCTTACATCCATCCCTATCAGCTGACAAATACATGCATCAGTTCCACATTTGTATTATTTACCTTGGTTGTGATCCTTGTGCATTACTAATAACTTTCTTTATAATACCTCGGTTGTGATCCTTGTGCATTACTAATATCTTTCGTTTCTCTGCTTCCAGGTCATCCTGTTCAGCACCTCAAGAATTGACGTCAGAACAACTTGAAGCTCTCCTACGATCGTGTAACCTAGGTATAAATTGCTTGGGACAAATAATGTTTTGTCTTATTGCTATATTCAGAATATGCTAGTAACATACTCGAGAGAAGCAGATAAGCTTATTATTGAGCATGGTACTAGTATCGTATTCATGTACTGCTCTTTTACTATTGTTGCTGTATATACTGATGACTCTGAAATGACATCTCATGCTCAAATGGTGATGCTTGAACCCTCACAACTGGCGAATTTCCGATTGTTCTATGGTTGAACAACTAGATTCTCCCAAGAAAATGAAAGCTGCTAAGCAGGATACAGATAACATGGAAGCTCTGGAGGGCCTTGATACTCTTGCCAACCTAGCACTCTTAGGAGAGAATGAAGTACTCCCTCCATCTCAGGCCACCACAAAGCACCCTAGGCATAGGCCTGGCTGCTCCTGCATCGTCTGTATTCAGCCTCCCAGTGGGAAGGGCCCCAAGCATAAGCAGACATGCACTTGTAATGTCTGCTTGACAGTGAAGCGCCGTTTTAAAACCCTTATGATGAAGCGTGAAAAGAAGCAGTCAGAGAAAGAAGTGGAAACTTCAAGGAAAGAGCAGCAGGAGGTGCAGCAGCAACCACTACCTGATAAATTACTTGTTGATGACCCCTCACCGTCTTCTAGTACTCGATGTAGTAGTCCAAACCCGAAAAGGTTGATCAGTGATGTGTCTGATGATGATCCATACATAGTGAAATCCTCAACGTCTCCTTTCAAAGGTCAAATTGACCTAAACATTCAGCCAGAGAGAGAGGAAGAGTTATCACCCGGTTCAGACAATGGAAGCACGATGATGCGGATGGTTCAAGATGCTACTGAGAGGTACCTGAGGCAGCAGAGACAGTCGTGTGCTGATGATGACAGTAACCAAGCAGGGAATGAGACACTGGTGGGTGGAAAAATAGGCGAAAACATCAGTGATAAGTTGACAGTTGGAAGTAATCATCAAGGTGCTGACAAGGATCACCCTGTAGCTTTTTCCATGAAAGCATCTACATCTGGTCCAATCATTTGAAGATAGATGTGCTCAATCGTCCAATGTTAATTGGCCAACCTTCCAAATTGAAGTAGTACGAGGATAACTTTCATTGATCTTCCGTCCATACTGCATTGTGCATCGATGGTATCTGTACATAGAAAGTAGAGGTTACGGAAGTGGACAACATGGTCAATAGACCAATAATTTTGCTGACTTGCATACTGTATCTGATTCTCTCTCTGGGTAAAGATAATGGAGGCTGATGTGATTTAGGGGGAAATACTATATTAAAGCATGTGGAGTTAGTTGGCTGAAGCTATGTACTTCGTGTTAAGGAGCTCGCTGCTGTCCGCTGGAGGAAATGGAAATGTGTATTTAAGTTGTGCCTACTCTTTAGCAATAGGGAATTCGTTTACCATGTTTGTTCTGTTATACCTATCATTAATCGATGTTTACCCTTGTACATCTTAACTTCATTCGGTTCAGTTTCATGTATGAAAGGAAAACTAAAAATAGGGTAAAAACAAGGTGATTCTCAAGTTTCGTAGCATGATGAACTCAGAACTTACAGAAGTTAAAAAACAATAACTTTAGGGCATAAAGCTTTTCACTTTGTGAAGGTCTGGGAGAGATATCAATTATACCTGATTTTTCTTTTGCATTTTATAAAGAAATAATTTTTGTGATTTAAAGTTGTAATTTTTTGGCATAAAGGAGTAATCTTATCAATTGTTCTCAGCTGGCGCTTGCAAAAAGATGGATATTCCTTGCTCATTACTAGGCAATCACTTATTCACGAGGTTTGTGTGGGATGGATAGTTTTTATTACGTATCTTATAGAAAATTTTTTTCGCTTCTATGGGAAAATTTTGTTAGCTCTATTTAGCCCTATCTCCCTTTAGGAGAATTTTAGTGATAGGTTTTTATAGGAACGAGACGATCCTATTTGGTCAAATACTTCTAGGGGAATTTTTTTCGCTCTATAGGAAAATTTTGTTCGCTTCTTTTGTTTGTTTTGTTGATCAGGTGATATTTGGATTTGAACCGAAAAAAAAAGATTTGCAGTCTTTCGTCTTATTACTCAGCCATGCCGCTAGGGCGTAACAAAATCGATTACAATATCCCCTTTTTTTAAGGGTCACCAAACTATTTATTTTACCTAGAGCTTGAATCCTATTTTTCTTAATAGCTTTCCTAAAAAACCTTTCCACGTTTGGATTGGATTATTAAAATGCAATTAAAAGTAGTGCAAAATGAATATAATATGACTGTGGTTATCAATCAATAGCTTAAACAGCAAAAATTTGCTTCGTTCTAACCTCCTCTTTTTTTTTTTCTTTTGGGGTGATCTTTTATATAATTGTTTGATTTGACATTATATTTTTTGTTTCTTCTTAATTATATATTTACATAATTGATTATCAAAGATCCATGGATTGAAGGAAATGAATTTTAAAAATAAAAATATTTTTAAATTGAAAATATTTAATAATAAATAAAATTTAAAATATTTTTTAAAAAATAATTAGAAATAAAATTCATAATATATAAAATAAATTTGTTTTAATAAAACAAAACATTTATTTTAAAATAACTAAATTTTATTAAATTAAAATTTGTCAATTTTAGACTAAAGGAGATTTCAATATTTGATATACTTTGTTTTACTATTATTAATAATTTATCTTTTAAAATTAAAATATAACAATATGACATTTATTCAAGCAAAAGTGAATTGTAGTGATTCATGAAGCGAATTAAGCAATATTCAATATGAAAATCTATGAGCAATGCAAAGGGATTATTACGGCCAAAATGAAGAAACACGATGATACAAATTAAGAACAAGCCAATTAAATTAAGAATAAGGTAGAATTAAGATAATTAAAGTATTATAATATTTCTCATATCTTTACATTAGTCATTTTGATGTTTGAGAGGTTCAACATGTATGATCATATATTTTTTGTTTTACACATATATTTTTCAGTTACTATGAGGAATGATAGTTTTGGTTTAAAATATTTTTAATCTTTTGGGAAAACAATATTTTTTTCATCTTAATATAATTAATTTCCTTACTAAATACCTCTACTTTTTTGGTTAATTACTAACATTATAATTTTCCATAATTAACTTCATTTCATTAATGCCCTTAACAAAAGGGCATATTTAGTACATCATGTCATCAAGAAGATAACATGGCAAACACCTCTCCATACATTCTCAAGTGTCATTGCTAATATGACTTTTTTGGCCCATATTGTTGATAGGTGTATATTATATTATGTTTCTCTAGATGTTTAAGTGTGTTTTTTTTAAAAAATGTTTGCTTAGATGGTAATCATGTGCTTAGGACTTAGAATTGTGTTCTTGTTAGTGTTTTGACGTGTTTTAATTGTTTGATTATTTAGAGCAAATATTTGATCTTAATATTATGTTTCAAGGCTTGTTTGATGTCTTATTAATGAGTAGAAGTAAGAAAAATCAATGAAAAGATGAAGAAGAACTTGGAGAATAAGAATATGCACAAAGTGCATGTTAGCTACATAGGGATGAATGATCGCAAGGTTATGTATGCTAAGTTTTAATATTTATAATTTTGATATTTCCACAAGCGCACGGGTCGATCACATAGTACCTAAGATATTGATCCCACGAGGAGGGTTAATCTAATCCCAAAATTTAAGGCTTGACTAAATTTTGCAATAAATCAAAATGAACAACTAATGCAGAAATTAACCAATCAAACAATCAATATCAAAAATTGAACTTATAAAATATAAACAAAATATAAATTTTGCACAACCCAATGTAGAATCAACCTAGAAACTACCAATTGAGAGAAAGGGGGTTTTGACATGAAATTAGTGAAAATCTAATCAATTATGCAATTTTCGAATTAATGGTTCTGGACGGTCCTATGGTGGATTGCTATCTCTCGATTTATAATCTTTAACCCTAATTTATAATCACTGATTTAAATTATGGAATTGTAATATCTCGATTTCCAATTTACCCAAAACCTAAATTAGTTTTGAATGTCTCTAATAACCGACCACAAACTTATGCTCGATCTCTCATTATATGATTTCACTGGTTTGATTCAATTCTTATCTATCAAACTACCTAACTCTTGTTAGCCCAATTTGATGGTATTCACTTAGTTCATCATCTCAGTTTATTACTGAATTATTAAGCACAAATATTGAATTACAAATAACTCAATGAAAACACAATAAATCAAACTTCATTAATCTCAAAGATCAAAATCCCAAAGATGAGTTTAAATAAAAATCAACATTCAATAACAACTATTCTCACGATTATCTCAAATCTATACATCAATAAAATTGAAATAAAAATAGAAAATACTATCGAAATGAACTCGAGGAGGTAGTGACTGTGGGAAACCATCTATTCTGGGAAGTACTTCGCGTCAAGATTCTTCTCCGTGTCTCTCTTCTTTCGTCGCCTTCCTCAAATCTCTTGGTATGCTCTCTAGGGTTTTGGAATTGACTAATACAAAGAGGCTTCAAAGGCTCCTCCCTCTGTCTTTTAATGTTCTATTTATATTTTAGAAGCCCTAGGGTTGATCCAGGTCGAAACAGTTTAAAAAGTCTCGCAAAACTTAACGTTTTTAGCTGTTTTCATGTCTGCCAGATGCAGGCCACTATAGTGGCCCTGCTTGCCATAATTGTGGCTAGCGTCTAACCCTCTCTGTCACGATTGTGGCCCAAAGTGCACATTCGTGGCCTGGTTTAGAACTCTCTGTCACGATGGTGGCCTAAAGTGCACGATCGTAGCCTGGATCTTGTTAGCTTGCCTCTTTCTGTCACGATCGTGGCTGTGTTTTTAGCCCGAAACTCTTCAAAACTTCTCCGTTCTTCACCATTTACTCTGAAACACTAACAAACACATCAAGATACCTCAAAAATATAACATTTAAGCTCAAAGATTCATACTAACCCATAAAAAAAAACACATAAACTAACACAATTGAACCTAAATACACTCTAAACACTCAAATTATCACTAAATACCTAACAAATTGAACCCTAAAATATAATGTGAATCATAACTATTAATGAACCATCGACACAATCGTGCACTAGATGGTGAGGCACGATCGTGCACTAGATGGTGATGGACGATCATGTATTGCAATTTCTAGCTCACAAGATTTTTGTATTCTTAATATTTCAGGCCTATTTTGGAATCAAAACAAGTGGGAAAACCCTAAAATAAACCCTAAAAGGATCAAGAAGTATTTAAAGTAAAGAAAAATGCAAAAAGGAGGTTGCACATCATAAATAAAGAGATCAAAGTGGAAACATTAAGATCAAGTCCAAATTTTCATAATTTCCATATCAAGACTTCAAGTTTTGTTTCTTCTCTTCCTATATTTCATTGTCTTGGACGTTAATTTTTATTAGTGGTATGTTCAACATGATTATGGATTTCTAAATCCATATTATTATTGAATTGTTTTGTTTAACTTTATTCTTGTTGAATTCAATATAGTATTACTTTGTGGTATTTGTCATGCTCATACTTGATAAGAAATCGAGAGATTGAATTAAAGTTGTATGTGTTAAGTTGCACAATGAGAGTTAACGCCTTAATAGACCTACAAATATCAGATTAATAAACAATTGAAGAGAGATCTTGATTATGAGTTAATTATCCTTAGGATTGCTTCAAATCTAATTGAACAGTTAGGAGTAGTTTTGTGAATTGAGAGGTTGCAATTTAATTGTTATTTATTTCAATTGCAATTACTTAATTAGATATTGAGGGAGGGTAATCAAAACATTAGCTTGAATTAACGAGATCAAGGGAAGACAAAACAAGGATAAAATAACCCCTAATTTTTCATCATTGTTTAGTTTAATTAGTTTGTTTTAATTTTAGTTAATTTATTTTAATTAAATTAATTTAATATTTTATTACCTTAGAAAAAGTGCATTCAGGTTGTTAGGTGATTAATCCAATCCTTGTGGGAATGATATCTTTTACACTACAACATACAACTTGTATACTCATAGTACGAAAGTTTTTTTATATAAAACTGCAAACAAGTTTTTGACGTCGTTGTCGAGGATTAAGATAACATCTTTTTCAATTTGAATTCCTTTGATCTAATAAGTTTGATACCTTTTTCTTGTGTGATTGCAAATGCATGAACACAAGATCCATAAGTATTTTGAGCCATGTAAAGAATTCAAAAGTTTCAGACATCAAAAAGCAAGAAAGAGAGATTCGAAAAGCGAAGTGCCAAGAAATAATAGAAAGAACAATGGTAGAGAAAGAAACCAAGGAGAAAATCAAAGGAATTTATGGACTTCATAAGATTGGGGTTTAATTCAAATTAATAAGGAATTATAAGACCACTAGTATATTCAAAATCAAACCAGCACTGCTGAACTTGCTGTAGACCCAGGTGTAGCGTTATGGACTGCCCAATGAGGATCCTAATGCTCATCTGGCCAATATTTTAGAGATTTATGATACATTTAGTTATAATGTGTTGTTGGAAGATGCAGCTAAGATGAGGCCCGTCCTTTTTACACTTAAGGATTGAGCTAAGGCAAAGTTGAATTCACTCAATTCAATGAAAGTCACAAATTGGGAGCAACTCGTGCAAGCCTTCTTAGGTAAATACTTTCCTTTAACAAACACTTAAAGGCTCATAAAGGAAATAAAAAATTTCTAGCAAAACATAGGGAAGTCTTTATATGAAGCATAAGAGTGATTCATGGAATTGCAAAAGCGATGTCCACACCATAACTTGCCAAAGTAGTTCCTTCTGTAAACATTCTACAACGGAGTTAATTCACCCAATCGAGGCACCATTTATGCAATAACTAGTGGATCTTTAATGAAAAAACAATTGAAGCAGCAAATGATATGTTAGAATAGATGGCAAACAATACCTATCTTTAGACATCAGAAAGAAATAGGTAGCAACCAACCTTTTGAGATCCAAAAAGAAGTGCTTACTGTAGATTTAGTGACAACATTGTTGGCGAAAGTAGAGAACCTAACCAAACAATTGAACAACCTGAAAGCCATATCTCTAGTCCACTCAAAGGCAATTCGGTATGGATGTAAGTTATACTGACAAGAAAGTCATATCACAACTAATTGCTTCTTAGAAAAAGACAACAATATGGGGCAATTCAACTTTTCAGGAGTGCAGTATAGTAGGAGAGGTAACAATCCTTATTCTAATACTTACAATCCTGGGTGATAGAACTACCCAAAATTTTGTTAGTATAATAATGTAAGAAATCAATTAAGAGTTTAAGGCCTATTAGGATTCTAAGAAGACAAGTTCAATTTATTAGAATCGAAGATGGATAAGTTAATGGATGGTTGAATGCTTAGGAAGCAAAATTTGACCAAAATTTGAAGAATCATGCATATTCCATTGACAATCTGGAGGTTTAAGTGGGCCAATTAGCCAATGCATTGTCTACACGAAGTGTGGATAGTCTCTTAAGCAACACATAAGCAAATCTAAGAGAGCAGTTAAAAGCCATCACATTTGGGAGTGAGAAAGAGTTAGAAGAACTATTCGATAAACAAGCTGAATCCTACCAAGTAAAAGACCAAAAGAAAAAGAACAAGGACTAAGAGAAGCAAGATGTCATTCCTTATGTTCCTCCTCCTCCATATGACCAAAGATCTCATTTCCACAAAGTTTGCATTAGAACAAAATGGATATGCAATTTGCAAAGTTCATGGAGAAGTTGAAGAAATTGAAAATTAACTTGCCCTTTGTGAAAGCTTTGGACAGCATACCCAAGGAAGCCAAGTTTTTTAGAGAAATCTTATCAAACAAACAAATTTAGGATGACAACTAAACGATCTCTATAACAGAAAGCTTCAGATCCATAATCACCAACCACATACCCTTGAAGTTAAAAGATCTAGGGAGTTTTACTATCCTTATGTTGTTGGTAATTTAGAATTCTCTAATTGTTTATGTGAATTAGGTACAAGTATTAATCTTATGCCTTTGTCTGTTTTTAGGAAATTGGGGCTAGGAGATGTGAAGCTGAGTTCCATGCTTATTTAGTTGGTAGATCAATCTATAAAGAAACCATTTGGTGTGGTAGAGGATGTGCCCATAAAAGTGGAAAAGTTTATTATTCCTGTAGGTTTTTTCATGCTAGACTTTAAAGAGCATCGAAAATGTCCACTAATTTTTGGTAGACCCTTTTTGAATGCTGGAAGAGATTTGGAAGACATCTATGAAGGCAACCTCATCCATCATATTGGTGACAAATAAGCGGAATTTAATATAAATAAAGTATTGAATAAGCTGAAGGAGGGTAGCTCGTGTATGAGAATTGACGTAGTTAATGAATGTTTAAAAGAGCAAGAGGAGAAGTCAATTGCAAAAACTATTGATGAATTACTGGTATTCACCTTAAGTATGGATGGTTTCCACCTCCCACAGCAAAAATTGTTTCAGTCAACTACAGATTAAGGGAGTTTTATCATTCCTTATTTTATTAACAGTTTGTTATAAAAAAAAGGGCATTAATGGAGTCAATTGTTTCAATTAATTTCATATATTATATCCTTATTATTATCTTGCAACATGTGGCTTATTCACATGAAATTAAACTGTTATATAGAGAAATAGATAGAAGCAAATCACTAATTCGAGACCTAGGTTGATGGTATATATGAAGGGTACGTTGAGATAATGACGTTAAACAAGCACTAATTAGGAGACAACCCAAGCATTAGGATAGGTTTCATTTTTTATTTTATTTTATTAGTGTTTTGTTACTTTTATATTGTATGTTTATTTTTTAGAAAGTTGAATTGAGGGATGTTCATGGCATAAAGTGTATCCAAGTTCTCCAACACCATCACCACCCTAATCTCTATAATTATTCTTATTTTTTATTTACTATTATTTCTCCTTATTTTTTTCATTTCAGTTTCTACGTTAAGGATAATATGTTGCTTACATGTGGCGACATACAGGCACTTGCATATCAATTGTGTGTGACTTTCTATTTGTATTGTCTTAGTTTTTAAATAGGTTGCCATTGTATGAACATTTGGTTGCATAATGTGTGCATTGTGTAAATATGTCGATGGCATGAATTGAACAAAATTGGCTTATCGTCGAATATGATCATTTAAATTGTAAAGGCATATTAACTTGTGAATTTTTTGTTTTAAGTGTCTTTAAGATGTATATGCATGTTAATTAGGATATGAAACCTATTTTTTCACTTTATGACATTTGTTTGGATGCATTTATAATTACTTTCATTTAAATTGGTAGGCGTTATTAGTAACATTTCATGAGAGTGATTTATTAAGAAGAAATGAGGTAGGTGTTGATGGTAAAACCTATCTACTTGTTTTACACTCAAAAAACTGCAAGTGAATAGGTTGTGACTTGTAGTAAAAAGAGCATATATCGATCCCACAGGGATTGATGCCTAGACACCGTTTAATTTAGACACAACTTTGTTTAAGAAACTAAATTGTGAAATGTAAATAATCTAAAAAATTAAATTAAAATTAAAAGACTAATGTAAACAATGGACAATGCTGAAATTATAGAAAATCTGAATTCAAGAATCTAAATACTAAAGATTAATTTTTTCCTATTTTGTCTCCCTCCTATTTTATTGATTGAATTATAACTCACCCTAGATTTCTGAATGTAATAATTACCCTCTCTCAAGGTGTAACTATTTATCCCTAATTGAATTAACTGGAATCAGTTGGATAATCTCTCAACTTACTGAATGACTCTACCAATTCAATTAGTTATCAAACTATCCTATGGATGATCAATTGACTAGTCGATATCTCTCTTCTAACTATTCGATTAACGTGATGATTGCTAGTCTATAGGTCGCCAACTCTCATTGTACAATCCTACATGAATTTCATCTCACTCACTCTTTCAATTTATTGTAAGATGACAATTAAAAACAATAATCAACAAAGATAATTGCATTCAATTCAATAAAATAGGAGTTCAACATAATAGTTCCAAAAGCCATCCTTAAAATAAAATCAGCCTAGCATGGTCTCCATAACATCATCAACATTCAAATAATCCATTTTTACAAAGAATAGAAGAGATTAAAATCACAAAAAATTGAATAGAAAGATGCCTTCTCTTCTTTGCCAAAATCTAGAATTTTGGTATTGATGTGCTATTTTATCCAATCTTGATGACGATCCTTGTTTTCAATCCTTGCTCAATGCTCCAAACATGTGTTCTTCACTCAAGGATGGTGTTTCTATAGGTGGGTGTCATCTCCCTTGAATATGGAGGCTTAATTCTCTTTTTATAGTCCAAAAAACCTAAGTTTAATAAAGCCTCGCAGATTGCCTCAGATTGTAATTCCCACGTTTGTGGGAATTTGCACGATTCCCACGATCATGGGAATTTTTCATAGATGCATCTCTCATTTTCTTATGTAACTCCCACAGGACGTGGGAATTTGCATGATTTCCACGAACGTGGGAATTTTCCATAGATGCACTCCTCATTTATTCTCCTTTTTGATCTTTAGTTCACACTCTAAGTTACTCCTTCCTTCTTCCTACATAAAAATAGTCAATTCTTGCCCTCAATTAGCATCAAACACACAAGAACAACAATGAAAACCAAAATTAATGAAAACATACAAAATTAATCATAAACTAGAACAATAATCAATAATTATGCTAGAAAACACATGTCAATTACCTATAAAAACATATCCTAATGCACACCCATCATACGTACTGATGGCAGTTATATCTTCCATAATAAGGACATGGAATCCAGATCTTATATTTTTTCTAAATGCAAATTTACTTATGCCTGTAGGAATTTTTAAGGGAAAATGCCTCTTAAATCTAACTACAATGAATTTCATGGAGTTTTTGCTCTGGTTACAAAAACAAACTAATACATTTAAGCTGAATAGAGTAGTATACTTGGTTTCCCTTGGTGTTTATGTTAAGGAGATATGGAAGGAAAGAAATTCTAGGAGATTCAGGAGCATTAAAAGATCTAGAGAAGAATTAATGCGAATTTTGTGTGTAAAAAAAAGGGAAATTTTTCTACTTGAATATAGCTAGTCAATATTATAGCCAACTAACGTATTCTTGGAGTATCAAGTAATTAGGCTAGCATGCATCGTATTTTCAGTAAAGTTGTATCATACACTCATTCATAATCTTCTAAAATCTAGAAATCTCAAAAGGAAATCAAAAATTTCAAAAAAGGGCAAGCTAAAATCAAAAAGGAGGTTTCATTACTTGCATGTTTCTGATTTCCCGTAAGGATTTATCTTTTGTAACTTAAAGAGGGTCGCATATTGAGCCTTCATCTAAGGCGAGAAGCTTCCCTTTAATTTAATGGAAGTGCATGTTCGATATAAACTTCTAGGTTTTAGTTTCTTGTATGTTTTAGATGTGTGCATAAGAGATTTTTTCACTTACAATACTTTTCTTAGTCCTCGACTGTTTGGGTTTGGTTTTCCCTAAGTGGGTTGCTCCTATGTAACTTGCTTTAATGTACTTTTTCAATCTTTCTAATTAATATAATCCATTTTATTTTTAAAAAACACGTTTTTCATTAGAAGAAACAATATTTCCTAAAATAATACCTTATTTTACTATTAAATAAATATTTTCTAGTTTAAGAGAAGTTTAGATTACATACATCTATCTAAAACTAGTGTAAGGTTATATAAATATCCATCAAATCATTCATCATAAACACTGAAATTTGTCCATAAAGATCTCTATGGTTGAATCAATACGTTAAAAAAAAACTAACCATAAACTATTGGAATATAAATAGAGCTTTAAAAGCCAACTTTAGTATGAAAAAGTACTTAATAAGCATATTAAGGTGATCTTCTCTTGATCTTTCAGTGTTATCTTAATATGGTTATAACCATTAAGAAAACAATAATAGGTATGGTCAGCTAGTCATTTAAACAAAAATTCTATAAAAGGAAGTGAGATATGTTTCTTTTTAGTTTTTGAATTCAACTTCTTGTAAATGATAAAAACACATTAGCTGATTTGTATAAGTGTAGTAATCATTTATTGTTTTGATTTTTCACAACTAAAATACCAAATTTCTTGAGGACTACTTCAACTGGGTTTACCACTTACTATCAGAGATAGGATAAATTACTCCAACATCTAAAATCTTTAAGAATTTCATTTTCACAACCTCCATCTTTAAAGTATTTGAACTTTTTTGGACTTCCCTTATTAGTTTAGCACTTTCTTCTGAAAGAAGTATATGCATACATATGGATGCACTTATTCAAAGTCTAACCAATTAACTTCTTTCTATCTTTAGTCATTAAATAAACTTCCCTTTTTAGTTAGATGTTAAATTGTTAGCAATGGTTATTGATATTGTCTCTTTCTCTCCTAAGTAATATGCTTTAAATAAGTCGATAATGGCTTTACCTATAGGATAAGGGCTGTAAAATAAAAGGGTGATAATGCTGTGTAAGAGCTAGGTAGCTTTATGAAAGAAATTTCATGTTTTCCTTAAGTTTATTTTTAGGAGTATAAAGTCGTCACATTCTCCTTTAGTTATTCACTTAATTCCATTCTTCCGTTTATCTCCAAACCAACATATTTGTTGACAACAACCTCTAACTCATCCTCAACATCCATCTTAAAAATCTCCTAAACTTTAAAATTAATAGAACAAATGAAAAACAAACATAATAGACATCATTAGGATGCTTTATGGCTCCAATGATACTAAAATGAATTACTTTAACAGTAAACCTTATTATGGGAGTACCATTATGCACATCTATTTTGGTATAAATTGTATTTAGGAATGGCCTTACCAAAAGAATAGGAGTTGGGTAAAGATAGGAAACATCATGCTTAATCACCCCTTCAGGATACGAAGTAGTATGATCAACTAATTTTATATTAACAACAGTTTCATTTAAAGGTTCTAAATTTAGTGAAGCATGTATAGATAATGACATAGCAATAATGGAATCCCTTAAATCTAGCTTATCTCTCACTAGTGATGTTGTCTACTTACAAGGAATGGCGAATGTACCTAAATCCTTGTACTTTGGAAGAATATTTTATTTAAAAACTACTGAGACATTGTTACCCATCCTTATCTTCTCATCAGTATTTAGTTTTCTCTTATTAATATATAAATTATTAAGAAATTTTTCACATCTTAGTATTTTCTTAATGGCATCCAATAGGGGTATATTGACTTCCTTACTCTTAAAGATCTCTAAAATATATGTATCTTTCTCTTCTTTCTTTGGCTTTGGCAATATGTTAGGAAAAAAAGGAAATGATTTATATTTAAAATGAGGGAACTTATATTTGGGTTTAGTAGCAATCTCTCCTTTTTATACAATTTCTTTGTGAACCTTAAGATTTACCCTTTTTTTTCCTCAACCTTCTTTCCAATTCTCAACATTATTATATTCATATTTTCGTTTAGGTTGACAATAATTTAGGATGAAAACTTCCTTCTCACTTAGGCCTCTAACAACCTAATTTTAGTTACCTTTTGACCCATGTGATATTTTAAAACTTGAATATTAGTAATTACCGTCTAAAGGAAAAATATAGTTAAAAGTTTGGCTTGGTTGCTATCTATATGGATATCGTTACTTGTTTATTAAAACTTGGTTTATTTTGAGACATAGTTTGATTCATTTATAGATTCTCATAGCCAAACAAAGGATAATATCCCTATATTATATTATATTTTTTTGAATAAAGATCATAATTTCCATATGGTTGTCCCAAAAATCTACCTATTATGTTTGCTTGCTCAATAGACTCTTCTTAAAGCATTAGGAATATATTAGTTGGATGCCCCATTAATAAACAAATCCTATGAGCTTTCATTGTATACATATTACTTAAATTCATTTGATGAATAAGAGAGGTTAGATTTGAAATATGTTGTTTGAGAGAACAAAAAATTACCTTATTGACGTGCTTAGGTAACATTTACCTTAATGACAAGCTTAGGTAATGGATCAAGTCTTTCTAGTGGCTTCTAAAGGTTTATTTTCCAATTCTCGCCCACTATTAACATTGTTCATGCTCCTATTAATAGATAAAAGGCCTTTATAAAAGTGTTAAATAAACATTTGTTCATTAATTTGATAATGACGACAACTAGAATGCAACTTCTTAAAGCCCTCCTAGTACACATACAATGATTTGTGTTGCATTACACAAATTTATTTCTAATTGGTGATTGATCTTAAGGTTTGAAAGTACCTCCTTAAAAACATTTCCATCGTCTCATTTCATATGGAAACACTTTTAAAGGTAAGTGATAATGGTGATTGATTTTAAGACTTGAAAGCACCTCCCTCAAAACATTTTCATCATCTCATTTCATATGGAAACACTTTCAGAAGGTAAGTGATGAAGCCAATCATACATTATATCTTTTAATGAAAACTAAAAAGCTCTATAATTGATTTGTACTTCAGTCACCCCGTAGGGTTTTATACTTTTACATAGCACATCAAATTCCATTTAGTTCTTATATAGATCTTCCCTATAACACCATGAAAAGATGGTAAGATATATATTAATCTAGATTTTAAGTTAAAAGTGATATTGGTCTCTATGGTAAGGAATGTGACACAAAGGGGTCATCAGTTCAAGTTAGGTTCTATATTCAGCAAAGTTTCTTTCTCTTATAACTTTGAATTGCTATAAACTAAGAATTGATAACTTAAATTGTCTAAATGGGGTATTTCTTTTAAACTTAAATTCTTATATTTCACAAAGTTAAAAAAAAGATTATAATGAATAAGAAAATAAAATAAAATAAAATAACAAAAAGTAACTAGAATAATTCTCTGATAATGGCACCAAATTTTGGTATATTGTTGACTACACCTGAAAACAAAATCTTATTCTCCAAACTATATGGCAACGAAAGGGTCAATCCAACTAAAAATATTTAGCTTGTTTTGTACTTAGAGAACAAGAATATATAAGGAGTTTTGATTATGATGAAACAATTATAAAAATATAAATAAATAATTTAATATGATAATAAAGAAAATAATAAGAAACAAATATTAGTTTATGTAACACCCATCTTGGTAAATTATATACCACTCATCATATAGGAATAAATTAATTTATACATCGAATATTTATCACTAAAATTAATTCATATATCTCCTTAATTATAGTTAACTAAAGAGAATAACAAACTAATTAACCCCTTGCTCAACGTTAAAGATTTAATTGAATAGCCTCTTATAGAGCTAAAAATATCGATAAAGCAAAATAACATAAATACAATCAGTTGCATTCAATTCAATCATTTGTTCCCCCTATGATCTAAGAACTTTAGCGTAGAAATTCACTAAACCCCAGTTACTTTACAAATTAGAAGGATTAAATAATTAAAGATTTAATATCTAATATAACGTTAGATTGAATCAAATAATAAACTAGTAAGTCTCCTAAAAATAAAATGAGATAATCAAACAAATAATCATAAAAGATCATCTGATACTCAGTATGTGAATTGAATAGTAATCACACAATTTAATACTTCTCAACAATCCTAGTACTCATATAATTTAATACTACAAAGAACATCTAATACTTCACCCTTTAATCCTTCTGAATTTATCATAGTAGAAGATTAACCACACAGGGATATAAGCAATCATGAATGTCAATAGGCCAGGTCGGGTTCGGACTGTCCTTGGCCAGGCCTGGCCCATAGCCTAACGGGCTGAGATGAGTCGTTTTGGAAGTAATGGGAGGGCCACGGGTTGGGTCGGGCCAGTTTTGCCATCTCTATAAACAATAGAAAAAAGTATAAAAGAAGGGAAATGAAAGCCAACTTACATTCTCATTTAAACCCTAAAAAAACCATAATATAGATTAACTCAAAATTAGGTTTTTCGGATAGTCTTGAACACGATTATTTATTGGGTCTTACTATTTTTATCTAGAAAAGAAGAGTGGCTCTAGCATCTCTGTGTCTTAGGACATGTATCTTTTGATAACTTTTCTCTACCACACAGCCTCCTTCCTTATTATGTATGAGATGGTTTCTTTATATCTAAGTTTTTTTTAAAGGAACATAGGTTGTCAGATGATCATTTGCTAAGCTTATTTAGCCAAAAATTATAAATTCGTCCAATTCTTAGCAAAGTTTAGCTCCATACCTCATCTTCTTAAATGCATTAGGAGTTGCAATCACATATATTTGTTTGACCCTTAACACCTCTAATTGTATCTTAAATCAAAATATAAAGATAATAAGTTCTTACAAGCATAAAGTAGGTGAAAGACTAAATGTTAAGGGGAAAAATATAGAATCTTACACTCCTATCAAGCCTATTTTGATAAAAACATGAAATTAAAATGTTGATGAATAGATTACAAAATGACTAGAGGAAAGAGAAGAAAAGAATAGTTGGAAGAAAATGTAAAATGACACAAACATAAGGCATAAAATGATAGAAAAAAATGGCAAGAACATAAACACTAAATTACAATCAGGAGAAAAGAAATTGGCTTGGTTAACTAGTTAAGAAAAATAGCATGAGGCGATATAGGAAATGACATAAATAATTAAACCAAAAAAAGGAAAACGTAGTGTGGCAATTAGCTACACAAGTGAGAATTATCTTATTTAAACTGATCCATGTAGCATGGTGATATTATTCATTAGTTTTGATATGTAATATATGTGGTGTTAGCCTTACTGCCCACTCAAAATTATATTAAATTCTCTCAAAATTGCCACTGTTTACTATACAACATGTTTCATTTCAATTATTGATTACAAGTTACTTAAATATGAATAATTTAAAATGAAGAAAGAAGTATGTTTATTTCTTACTTCAAAACATTATACATTGAAATTATTTATAGAGTTCAGATATTAAAAAATCAAACAATAGATCCATAGATTATAGAAGGATAATGTTGTTGCCGTGTGGTGCGGATTGTGTCTTTGACATCTTTCATTCGGTGCCATTTTATTTAACATTCTCAACACTTCCCCTCAAGTTGGTGCATAGATATCTCGCATGCCCAGCTTGTCCAAGAATTTTGTAAATACTCGACCAGAGACAGCTTTTGTTAAGATATCAGCAAGTTGATATTCTGATCGAATGTTAGGCACTTTCACACTTTTATCTTCTAGTTTCTCCTTGATGAAGAACTTGTCTATCTCGACATGCTTTGTTCGATCATGTTGAACTGGGTTATGAGCAATATCTCGTGTAGCTTTGTTATCACAGTACAGTTGTATTGGCTGTTGTAATGGATACCCCAAATCTCGTAAGATAAAGCTCACCCACAGTCCTTCACATACTCATAGAGTCATGCCTCGATATTCTACTTCAGCACTTAAACAAGCAGCAACATGTTTTTTTCTTTTCCAAGTGACAAAATTACCTCCCACAAAGGTAAAATAGCCTGAAGTAGACCATTGACCCAGCCCAATCAGCATCAGTATAGACTACTATACTATTTCAATTTTTACCCTTTTTTGAGAATAAAATTCCTTTGTCGGGGTTTGACTTTAGATACCTTAGGATTTGCATTACAACTGTCATATGTTGTTCTCTGGGATTATGCATGAATTGACTTACAAGACTCAATGCATAAGTAAGGTCCAGTCTAGTGTGAGATAGGTACATCAATCTTCCAATGAGCCTTTGATATGTTCCTTTTTCTACCAGAATCTGGTCTAAGGTGATGCAAAGCTTCAATCCTTCTTCTATTAGGGTGTCAATTGGCTCGCAAGCTGTCATCCTAGTTTCTTGCAGTAAATCTAAGGCATATTTCCTTTTAGACAAGAAGATTCCTTCCTTAGATCGAGAAACCTCAATTCTAAGAAAATATTTCAAGGCCCCCAAATCCTTCATCTTAAACTCCATTAACAAGTTCTTCTGAAGGGCTTCTCTTTCTTCCTCATCATTACCTATGACTACCATGTCATCTACATAGACGATAAGGGCAGTAATTTTACCTTGTCGCCTTTTAATGAACAAGGTATGATCTAAATTACTTTGGTTTCAACCAAAAAACCTCATAGCCTTAGTGAATCTCCCAAACCATACTCTTAGAGATTGCTTCAACCTGTACAATGATTTCTTCAATTTGCATACCTTTTGATTAAGTCGTTCTGGTCCACTGCATCCAAATGGCAAAACCAAATAAATTTCTTCAGTTATGTCTTCATGGAGAAATGCATTCTTCACATTGAACTGTTGCACAAGCCAATCCAAGTTTGCTGCTAATGATAGTAAAATACGAATAGGATTGATTTTTGCCACTGGTGCAAACGTATTAGTATAATCTATCCCGTAGGTTTAGGTGTAATCCTTAGCTACGAGTCTTGCTTTGTATCGTTCAATGGAGCCATCTGCCTTATACTTTATAGTGTAAATCCATCGGCAACCCACTGGTTTCTTTCCTAGAGGAAGGTTAACTAGTTCCTATGTCTGATTTTTCTAAAGAGATCTCATTTCTTCATTCATATAGCAGTTTCCACTTAGGATCATTTAAGGCTTGCTACACATTGTTAGGAATAGATACAGTAGGTAATTGATTTACAAATGACTGATTTGATTCTGACAAGCGATGGTTAGACACAAAATGAGTCGAAGGATATTTGACTCTACTTGAGAGTTCAGGCTTGTATGTAAGTTTAGGGATACCTCTAGTTTGTCGTTAGGGAAGTATCCTCTTATTGGACTTCTACATATGATAGGAACATCCTCTGTAAACGATAGGTTAGGTATTTCTTCATGTGAACCTTTAATAGACTCGTGCTCTGTTGTAGTTGTGTCTAAGTCAATTTCTTGAATGTTCAGTTCCCCAAAGGTGTTTTCACCTGTCTCAGTTTGAGAATCACCATTTCCTGCTTCAATGTCTTGAAGGTTTACTAGCTCAATAGAGGATTGGTCTTCATAAAGTGGAAGATATCTAAGAGTGTGAATTCCCTTTTCATTATACTCCCCCTGAAATTTAGCCTTCGATGGATAGTACATGATGTCTTCATGAAGGACAACATCTATAGTGATGTATAACTTTCTACTTGGAGGATGATAGCATTTGTACCCCTTTTATGTATGGCAACCCTATAAACACACAACGCAATGCTTGAGGAGATAATTTGTCTTGTCATCGTAGGTGGACAAAGGCAACACAACTGAATACATGTGGGGGAAGATTAGACACATTTGGTGACTTAGTAACTTCATTTAGAACCTAGAAAGGGGTTTCAATCAAATATGTTGTGGATGTAAATGTTTCTCCCTAATAAGAAAGAGTCATGTGGGCCTAGATTAATAATGCTTGAACAACTTCTAGTAAATTTTTGTTTTTTGGCTTAGCAATGTCATTTTGTTAGGGTGTGCCTAAACAAGTGGTTTGGTGGACAATTCCTTGTGATCCAAAAAAACGTTGAATTTCTCTACCCATATACTCGCCTCCATTATTAGTGTGAAGAACTCGAATTTGAGTCTAAAATTGTGTAGTCACCTTCTTGTAAAATCTTTGAAATAAAGAGTTTACTTCATCCTTTGATTTCATCAGACAAATCCACGTCATTCTGTTATAGTCATCAATAAACATAACAAACCAATGTGCCCTTCCAATTGTAGGAACTTTGGATGGTCCTCATCTATCAAAATGTATTACCATGAAAGGAACTGGATTCTTATTCAAAGATAATGAAAAAACAGTTCGATGAATTTTTGAAAGTTCACAAACGTCACATTTAAAGCTATAAACATCAATTTTCTGAAACAAACTAGGAAACAATTTTTTTAAGTAGCCAAATGACATATGTCCTAGACGTTTATGCCATAACCAAATTACTAATTTCTTTTTCTCCATTGAACTATTTTCTACCAATACCTGACTTAACTCTTCAATGTTTGTTGATGCCATCTCCAGGTAATACAAGTTCCCTTTTCTAATACCATAACCAATCGTTTGCTTCGTTTGGAGGTCCTTAAACATACAATGATCAGGCTAAAAAATTACGACACAAGATAAGAAAGTGGTTACTTGAGACACAGATAAAAGATTATAATCTAAAGATGGGACAACCAACACAAAGTCCAAATTTAATTTATTTGTGAGTCATGAAGATCCTTCCCCAATAACTAAGGTAGTGGTTCCATTTGCAATTGAAACATGTTTTTGTGAGTTTTAATTGCAAAACTTGTTGAGAATCAAAAGTCATATGATTAGTTGCACTAGAATCAATTATCCATGTACTATTACTAACAATGGTTGCAATTTGAGCTAAAGAGTCTCTTCTAAGGTCAACAGTGGTTGTGGATTCAGCTATAGCAGTTTTTGATCCTTGTTTGGTATTTTTCCGTCGAGTGTCCCACCAGTCAGGGTATCCAACAATCTCAAAGCATTGTTCTTTTGCATGCCTCTTTTTTTAACAATGAGTGCACTGGAATGATGACTTGTCAACATGCCTTCTTTGAGGTTGTTGTCCTTGGCTAGGTTGCTTTCATTCTATCATAGCAGACTTCTTATAATCGTCTACCTTCTTACTAAGAGTGTTTTGTCGTACCTCTTCCCTTCGAATCTGAGAGTAAAATTCTTCCAAGTTTGGAATAGTATCTTTTCATAGAATTTCTCCACGAACTTGATCAAATTCTTCATCTAGCCCAGCAAGGAAAATATGCATTCTCAATCTTTCAACGGATCTTTTGTACATCACAACAGCCTTTGATTCTTTCCTGACCACTTTATCTTTATGGTCAAGTTCTTGAAATATTTTGGTCAACTCTCCATAGAATCTAGAGAGTAACCATCCATTTTGCTTAGTGAAGAATGACTTTTGGTTTAGAGTGGAGACCTGTAATTCATTGCTTCCATCATAGAAGGCCTTTGATAGCGCATTCCAGATTTTGTAGGCTATAGGAATACATAAATATTGCCTCATGATCTCAGGAGACATGGATATGATTAACCATCTTTTTACTTTTTGGTTCTCACTATACCATTTCTCGTATTCCTTTGAAGATTCGTCAGATGGCTTTTTACGGCTACCAATATATTAGAGTTTTTCTCTCTTTGCAAGATGCATTTCCATTATTTGGCACCAAACATCGTAGTTAGTCTCAATAAGGATGATTCCAGCATTGAAGACTCCATCAGATTGACCGGATTGAATAACATCAGGTGTAGATTCATATGGATTTTCCTCCTTTTTTTTTTCTCTTAAACACCACACAACAAAGAAAACTCCTTTCACTAGCAATTAGTTGCGTGTAGAACCCAAACACCACTCTCCTCACATTGCATGTTAGGAGGAAAGCAATGAATGCCAAGATTCTTGGGTGGAGGAGTAATTTCAATGACTTTGTAAGGATGGACATGATCTCTGTCTCGTTCCTTCTTTCTTCTGATGAGCTCTCAGATTCCGTGACACCATTGCCATATTCTTCTTTTGCTTCTTTTAAGGAGGAGAAGGAGGAGGATGGTTTCCAAGAATGGAAGAAAAAATAGTGAAAAAAAAGTTACGGACGAATTCAATTATGTGTTTTTGTTACAAACAAAACATCAAGTTTGACTCTGATATCACAAAGAAACAATTATGTTTATTTCTTACTTCACAACATTATAGATTGAAATTATTTATAGAGTTCAGATATTAAAAATTCAAACAATAGATCTATGGATTATGGAAGGATTATGAAAGGATTGTGTTGTTGCTGTGCGGTGTGGATTGTGTCTTTGACATCTTTCATTCGGTGTCATTTTATTTGACATTCTCAACATAAAATAGATAAAAACATCAGTTGGTCATATGGTTTGAGTGGGTATAATTTGTGTTTCTTGCCGTAAACAAGAAATAATAATCCATGCATCTCCTTTTAGGCCAACCAAATGATAAAACATTCTTCAGTCACTTAAGCAAGGAACGTCGTAGGTCTCGCGTTTCGCACCTTATGCCTTACAATTTTACCTAAAATGATTTGTTTCACTCAATAATTAGCTATGTTCCTAATTACATCTTAGTCGTCCATTTCTCCTAATTACATCCTAGCTGTCTATTTAGTGATGTAAAAGTTCTTTGGTTTTGTTTTCAAGAAACCAAAAAGTATTATAGCTTTTGAAACTATATTTATCCTCCCCTCTCTTTACAGCTCAACTGATCGTCTTTAGGCATACACATTTGAGGCCTATATCTGAAACGACAAGTCCAATCAGGATAGGATTTAACTATAAGAGGAAATAAAATCATAATCAGCTATCAGCGAGCTGCCTCAAAGAAAGATGGAGAAGCCCCAAGATGAATTCACATAACCACAATCATTAAACATCTTCTTACATACTTGACACCCTTTAGTTTTAACGAATTGACTGTTGGATTGTCTAGCCTATAAATAGTTATTTTTGCAAGCTATTACGTTGAGATCAGACAAACAAGTCTACCACAAATTCAATATGCAAAAAGAAAAATGTAAAGCATATACATTATTCATAATTGGGATTGAATTAAATAAAAGTTTATAATTGCTTTAAAATTTTATTGCGAATACAATCTTCACAGAGATAAAATTGCATTTCTTAAATAATATCAACAAAGCCATTAGCCATGCGAGCGAGGCATAAACTTACAAGTTAAATCAGATTGATTAAGAAAAAGGTTATACAACGTTTTTTGGTTTTCTTTCTCAAAGAAACAACACTTGGAGTTGTTGGGGTTTCAAATTTCTGCTACCAAACTTCTCTTAGTTTTCATTACCCTTGGAATCAATTACTTCTTCTTCTTTTGCCCTTCTCTCTGTTGTTCATTTATGGCCGACGCTTATTGGCGTTACGCCGAATCCCGACAGCCTCCACTACCGCAGTCCGTCGTTGGAAAACGCCCTCGCTCCGATTTTGGTATTATTTTTGTTTTATTTTCTTTTTTTTGGACTTCAATTAAAAATGTTTCTTCTTTCTCATTTTTGCCTACACATACATGTTCTGGAAAGTTGCAGACGTAGGGTTTCCTTTTTCTCAAATTATTGAATTTGTCGAATTGCGTCGTGTTATCTCTTCCCTGTTCAATTTCTGTCATCTTTTTACCCTCTATGAGCGTTATCCCTCGCTATATATGGGTCAGAATTTGCGTTGAAGGACATGTCTTGGTACTGATGAAGATGAGTTGAATATCTTTTATGCACGGAAAAGTCGATTATCTTCTTAAACCAGTTGGCGTAAAATGTTAACTCTTGAATTGTATTCATTCATGTACTTGAATCATCAAGACTTCAAATATTTTAATCACAAGGTACTGCAAGAATCTAAAGCTTTACTTTCTGTTGCTGTGCAGTCAGATTGCCTTGGCCATGTTCTTCCACTAAGTTTTGTGTTAGATGGATGACTTGCTCAAAAACTTGATCACAATGTGGAAAAGATATGAAATTTCTTAAACGGAACCATGAAAACGCAATTTATTTGGCGCTAGTTTTTCTTTTGTACTTAGAGTTGACTAGTGGTTTAACACTTTTCGGTTCTTGTAATTTGCAAACTTTTACATGCATACTGCTGAAAATTGTTTCTCAAATGGCCCAGTGCAAGTTATATTGGTAATTATATACACTTGATTTTATATCCAAGGGAATAGCAGTCTGGATTAGCCAACTATTATATTATTCCGTAAGTTCTTTTATGCAGTTGAACTTGAATCTTTTGATGTACTATGTTACGTTGTAGCATTGGAAATATGTTCCTCACCATAATGGTTTATTTTTCTTGGATCTTATAGACGTATCCAGCAGCAATGATCTATCTAATTACTACCCCCATGATGATGATAGAGTAATTCTTCGTGCTAATAGAGATTCAGATTCAATAGGAGCATCCTATGATCGTTACTTGCGCAGTGCGGTACTTAATTTATATCAGTGTATTTAAACTATGTTCCAAAATTTTCACTTGTGATACTGATAGAACTTAAGTATCAATTGAATGCTGCAGACTATTCCATCTTATACTGTGGGACAGTCTACAAGGCCTGCAACTGGAGTACACAGCCATCCTGTTGATGATTCCCGTCTCATGGGTATTGGGAGCATGGACCCAGGTCCTACTGTTAAAGACAGGATTTTGGGATTAGGAAATGGAAGGTCTGAGGTTTCTCTTCCTCCTGATGCCACAAGTACCCTCTTTGTGGAGGGTTTGCCTCCAGATTGCACTCGGCGGGAAGTTTCTCGTATCCTTACATTAGCAGTCAATTAATCCCAGCATTTCTTGAATTCGGTTTTTCTATTTTATTTCTTCACTTGATTACAGATATCTTTCGCCCATTTGTTGGCTACAAAGAAGTTAGACTAGTTAGTAAGGAATCAAGACGAGTAAGTTGTTTTGTTGGGTTCATTTAGTACCATTTTTTATTCTGAAATAATTTCAACCAAGCATATTTTATTATTTTGATACTCACAAATTGACTTGCTATTGAGCTGTGCAGCCTGGGGGAGATCCATTGATCTTATGTTTTGTTGACTTTTTAAGTCCAGCTCATGCTGCTACAGCCAAGGATGCCTTGCAAGGTAAGTTTCTGCTTGCATTGAATTTACATGCCTTCTTTAAGAAATCATCAACTTTTGCCTATATCAAGACTATTTGTCATCTCAGCCTTTCCTTTCCATCTTATTTATGGGTGATGGACCCTGCACTTCAATGTTTGGGTGTATCCCGCATTTCAGTGTTCAGATGCATTAGGTGAGGAAGAGCAATTGGTTTAGATAAGCTTGTTGACACTGAGCTGGCTATGAGATCTCTTAATAACTAAAGCACAAAAAGATAAATATTCAAAGGATTAAAATAAACAGAGGAAAACGGGTTCAAAACTGTTCCCACTCATTATTATTCGGTCGATTGATCTAGTTGCATTTTAACTACCTTGATTGCAGGTATGCATATACAGTTTTTGCTGCTTCATTTGGTCTTACTAGATCTTAAATTGCACTGTTCCTTGCCTTGCCTAAACATTTTGATATTTATCTGTTTCCTGCTGGGTTTTGTTTTGATCTGAGGAACCAATGATTCTATATCACTGCTAAGATTTTTGGTCTCGCCTTTTATCTGCCTCATCTGTCTTCTAAGGTTCTCCATAGCTAATATTTGGAAATAGTATGTTTACTATGTGCATTTGGTGGCAGCAAACCCTATCGGGCTAGGCTGACCCATGAGGCTTGCTACTCTCTTGATCTAGACCTACTTTACAGTACATTTTAGATTTTGGTAAAAGGAGTACTGGACCTTCATTTCTCCAATCTTTTTTAATGGATAACACTTTCTCTGGTGTATTTTGAGTTTATGTTCTTGAGGTGAACGATTTCGCCATCCTATGTGATCTATCTTCTGATTCCATAATCAGACGTTTAAAAGCGTGGTCAGTTGTGCAGTGTAAAATCGTCGCGCTCAATTTTGCAGGTTATAATTTTGATGAGCATGACCGCGATTCTGTCCATTTAAGACTGCAATTTGCTCGCTATCCTGGTGCAAGGTCAGGTGGCGGGCATCGTGGGAAGCGTTGATTAATGCAAACTTCACAGGTGGTGATGCCTTCTTCATTATACGCTTGACCTTTTTAATTCTCTGCCATCAGGTTCCATTTAAGAAAACTTTACTGTAGAACGACGGAATCAACCTAAATCGTTGAACGGCCATTCTCTGTAGGATTCTTGCGAACTGGAGAGGTTATGATAATAAGGGACCATACAACAGCTTTGCGGTGGCAACGATTATGCAAATATTGAAGTTTGTGAACCCCTTAGGATGAAACCGAAAACCATGGGAAATATGGATTATTCATAATCACAGGGCAGTTTATAAAATCTAGGAGATAAAGCTTTACTGTTAAGAGCATGTTATTTGCGATTAAGTTATTTATCTTAACTTCAAGTGAAGTACTAGTTTAGCATGGACAAGAGTTTGTATGTTTGTCTTTATGCATTGCGTTTAGGAGTCATCGCACTTACTTTCAAGCAGTAGCTTGCAATCATCAAGTGCAGGTGTAAATGCCTTCACTGCCATGTTTAGCCCATATCAGAAAAACTTAAAAGAAAAATAACTGTTTTTCATGAAACAAAAAAATCATGTTGCCATGTTCCATTTGTTGGCTTTGTTTTAATCTTCGACATTACAGTCGTTTAAATTTCTCATTTATCAAGAATATCCTTAGATCCTTGGACAAGAAGTTGATTTCAGGCACCCATAAGTTGGTGAATTCCTTTGGGCATGTGATCCCGAGTCCTGGAAACATAAATCATACGTTTGGACTACTATGGTGTTATTTTTTAAACTTAGCTAGTTCAGTATTAGATGCAAATTAGGTAGGTTGAGTAATATTATATAGTTAAGAAACAGATCTAACAATAACCTAAAGTAACGTATAGAAGCTAGAAGACTAGAACAATTATGTTATAGTGCAATGGATAGTGTGACAATCTTTGAAGACTTGAATAGTTCTCTTGCCATTTGCATGTTGATAATGAATTTTCTTATGTTTTGTTATTTTGATTGAGCTTGCCTCTTGACTGCCTCAGATATTGCATCTACATGTTACGTATGGTAAAGATTGATCTTCTGAGATACTTCTCTAATATTTATGCTCTTGAAGACTACAATAGAATTATTTGGATCATATCAGTTCAACAATTTTAGTTGTCGCACATTGTAATCGAAAGAGAGAGGAAAACAAAAGATACACAGATCACTTATTCCTGATCGTGAGTTATACTCTACCCACCTGGGTGCTCGGTGGTGCAGCTAAAACATTAGAGGAGCACCATAGGCGTGAACTCTTTTGCTACTATTGGTTGCCAAAAGATCTATATACCAACCCTAAAGATCTGGCAATTTATCTTCATGAGAGCTTAATGTATGAACCGAATTTTAGCATTTGATTGATACAATGCGGCATGTGTGAAGAGGAAGCTTGTTTTGTGTCCTTTCATTTTTATTTCTTTTTTACAATGACAAATGTGGCGATGTACTGACTGAGGAAGTTAATGTACATGGAGGTGTGATGCCTTGGGAATAGCTCTTTTTAGATAATTATTTGGGATTAACAAGGCAACCATTTTATTGGGCATGAGACCCTGAACGTATTTTATTTATGTTTAGGATATTTTAAGTTAAACACTAGCGAGTTGCAATAGTAAAACTAAGATGTTTTAAACTATTTCCTCCTAATTTTCTGTGCGAGAGAGTACTTCCTAATACAAATTAGGGAGTGATGGGCAAGACCTAAAGTTGGAGTGGCAAGTGGCAATAGTTTACCTATCATGCGCACGAGGGATTTATGTTTTAAACCTAGTACATTTACAATTGGTAAGTCCGCTATTTCAAAGGTTCAAAGCGAGAGAAAGTATGCGAGATTCTATTGCTGCTTTCATTTTGGTGTAAATCATTCTAACGTACGAATCAAAACTATTTATTTAATTTGTTTGGGATACTTAGTGACAGGGTGCTGTTTATCGTCAACTAATTTTGTTTGTCTGATTTTTTTTTTGACGTATTGTTTGTTTGATTTAAACTTTGACTGCCATTAGGCATTGAAATAGGAGAAAAGTTTGAACCAGACAAACCAGCACAAAAACCCTTTCCCGAAAAGACAGAACACTGTGATGAGATTACAGAAAAGACAGGTGTCATGTAAAGGCAGATTGAAGGTTATCTCATCTTTGTTTCAATTTTGTTTTCTTTCCCCAATTGATGGAAATTTGTCTGCTTATTTACGCTCTGGAATCCAAATATGTTGATCATTTCAAAACTAGATTGAAGTGCATGTCAAAACCCAACTTGAGGCTTGATGCATATTTTTGTCCTAAACAATTAATGTTTTTCAGAAGATTTATCAATAATTGCTCTCATAAATCAACTGCATATAGACCTTGTGGCCGTACACATCTGCTTAATAAAGTTCAAAATTTTTGTTTCTGGAATGTGAAAACTTGACCAACCTTACAAGTTGCCGTATGACTTCTTCGTTATACATGAATTTAGTATTCGTCATACATTTTTGCAATTTATGTTATTTTAATTGACATTTACCGTTATTGGGGTTAGACATCCAAGATTTGGAAAAATTACTAGTTGCTGCCTGCCTGAGCTCTATCGATCTCAATGTTTTGTAGCTCTATGTTCAAGCTACAAAGAATGAGATAAGACAATGCTAAATAAACGTCTGAAAGTTGGTGAAGAGGATGCAGGACGTATGCGAAACGTTCTCCGATTATACTTGAATTTTTGTACTGCAAAATGATCTGTCACGTTTGTAGTTTCGGTGCTAACTGATGCAATCTGTCACATGCTACATTTGATGTTGATTCCATATTTCCATTTGTTTGCTTCATGGCAGCCGTCAGCGAATTAAACTGGTTAATGCATGTTGCTGGTGTCTTCCTCTTGTTTGTGAAAAATAACCTTTTTCTTTCCTGATATGTCTGTTTATTTGTTGAATATTCCTAATTCGTCAGATGTGCCTCACCTCAAACAATAAGTTTTTGGTACAAAATAATAAGAAATGCAATGACATGCTGGTTACATCTTACAATTGATTCTTTCATTTGGTTGCCAGCTAAAATTATGCTGTCATATAATTTCCATCAAACACGGTCATTTAAAGAATTTAATTTGGATTATGTCATTGATTTAAATTAAATATTGGTTAAATATCTGATTTTTCATTTATATATTATTGTACTTGATATGAAAATTGTGGAATATAAAAGCTTACCCAAGACTTTTCTTGACTCACCACTTGATCTTCAAACAAGAAGAAGATTTGAACAAGAAGAGAGGAACAAAGTTTGTTTTAAGAGATTTGTAACTCAACCCTCAAGAATATGTGTAACTCAATTCAAGTAAATTATGAATTGGACTACACAAGATTAGAAGAAAAGCAACAAATAAAGACGCCACTATTTGATGAAACAAAATTAGTTAGATAAGTGTCATACAATGCATGAAAGTTGTGCAATGCATTCTAGTTATACAACTCTCGAACCAAACATTTGTCAAGGAGTTCATCAACTTGTTATTACAGTTCTTTTGTCCCCTCAAGATTGGCTCAATACGCTAGTAGGTTAGGAATGTTCAAACCAGGTAGGAAATTGATTTAGTGTTTGACTCCTCGAAGGGGTGGAAGCCCCTTTGGCATCTCCTTAAAGAAGACATCTTTATAATCCTGTAAAATAATTTAAACCCATTGTTTGTTAGTAGCAAATTAGTTTTCTTTATAAATCATAAAGACAAAAGACGTATGACAGAAATAGCCCTATCTACATCTCTCACACTCTCATAAAAGCTGCTTTTTTTCTCACTAGCTTTTGGCTTTTCTCTCCCCTAACTTGACTTTGGTGGTTCACCTTATCTTTTCTCCATCTCTTCTCTTAATTTGATTTGTGAGCCTACGACCTCTTTAGGGGAAAGGGTTTTCAAAGTACATGTCCTACCATCCATTACAAAAAAGTACTTGTTAGTATATCCATCTTTATTCGTGCATCTATCAGACTCCCATGGACGCCCAACAACATGTGACATGCACTCATAAGTATAACATCACAAAGCACATTATCTTGATACTTGCCAATAGACAAATGAGTAAGTGCTTGGCATTTTTCCTTTACATCACCTCTATCATCTAACCATTGCAACTTGTACGGATGAGGACTCCTAGTAAGTATCGATAACCTAGTAATAAGATGTTTACTAACACAATTAGTACAACTACCTCCATCAATAATCACAAGGCATACCTTATTCTTAATTAAACATCTTGTATGGAAGATGTTAGTACGTTGTTCATCATTTGGCTCAGGTGAAATTTGTGTATTCAAGGCTTGAATTACCACCAATGCTTCATTAGACCCCTCAACCTCGAATTCATCAATAAAGTTGTCCCACTCAACACCTTATTCCTTGTTGGTTTGAGTTAATTCAGGCATATCATCACACTCATGATCATTAATGGAAGTCCCATCCTCCTCCAACATATACACCTTTTAGTTAGGACATTGTGATGATATATGACCCTTACCTAGACACTTAAAGCATGTGACATGTTTCGGTTTTGGTTTTGACCTAAGTTTTAAGAACTAACCTTAAACTCAGAAGGTTTAAAGGATTTATTTTTATTGGCAATGGTGTTGGGCGGGTTTCTCTTAACCCCATTGTTTCCCCCATTTACTTTGTTGCCAATGTACATTGTTAGGTCGAGCCTTTACATTAAAAGAAAAAGTAGAAGCATTCTCCTTCATATGTCTCTTAGTAGTCATGGCTTTCTCTAACAAATCATCCATGTCAATAAATCCTTGTATCTCAACTCTCTGGCGAATTAGTTGATTTAACCCTTCAAGAAAACAAGCTAAAGCAGTCGATTCATCCTCTTTAATGCCATCTTTGATTTTCAATGTCTCCAACTCTTGAAAATATTCAAATACAATGTGGCTGTCTTGCTTTAGTTCTTGTACCTGTTATACAATTCATAAAAATAGGCATTTGGAGTATACTTCTTCCTTATTATGTAGGTGAGTTCACAGCAAGACAAAATAGAGGGTTCCTCATTTCTTCTACGTTAACGCATAAGGTTACTCCACCAAATGGTGACATAATTTTGGAATTCAACAGCAGCTACCTTCACTTTCTTTTCTTTAGAAAAATTATGGACGTCGAAAATCCTTTCTACTTTCAATTCCCAATCTAAGTAAGCTTTAGGATAAAATTTGCCATGAAATTCAGGAATTTTCAACTTAATAAATCTCAAATTACCATCAACATTTTTACCTTGTCCATAAGTGTGGTTGGAAGTTCCAATTTCTTCCTTGGTTTCTTCTTAATATTGATTGCTCATAGAAGCTTTGGTTACACTCATGTTATTCATGTACTTTTTAATATTTTTAATCTCAGCTCTTAAATTTGTCATTTGTTTTACCAATGCCATCAACAAGTCATTGTTGTTGGGCTCCATGGCATCCCTTTTGGCTTGGGCTAATTTAACAATCTCAAGTTCGGCCTATCTCCTATTTGTTGCTTTGTCAGATATAATACCTGCAAAATGAAAATCTCACACCCTTTTTCATTTATTTTCGAATGACCTCCCTTGTGTATAACTTAGACCGACTCTCAACCCAAGTGTTTCACTCTTTAATAGACTTTTTCAACCAGATTTAAAATAAAACTCAGCCTTTTACCCTTCCTTCCTTATTATCTTCTTGAGTGCAACGAATAATAAATGTTAATTCTTAAGAAACGTAGTATAAAGAAAACAAGTTAAGACGTCAAAGAACAAGAATGGCTCAAGTATAATTTGCAACGATAATCTACAACAAGAAAATAGATTAGCATATGTTACAAATTGGCACAATTTCAGGTAGGCCTATTTTGGTAATTTTAAGAGTAAAAATATGCAATATGGGTGTTAATCAAAATATCTCATCGAGTACTATCAAATTGATGTATAGCATGTTCTCAAATTCCTCGCGGTTAAAAAGATATGACAATTTTAAGAGACAACACCTAAAAAGGAAACAATTCCTATTGCAAATAGGATTGATTAAAAGTAGCTAATTTTACCAATATTGATGTTCCTGCCAATATGGAAACAATAGAAATAGGCAGGTAAGACTTCTTTCCTTGCAAGTTAAGGACCTTCCAAATCAGTAATGCCTTTCACAATTAGGAAACTTAGTTTTCAAAAACAACTTACTTCACAAAAGGAAACTTTCCAAGAGCGCAATTTTTCTTTTTTTCCTTTATTTTCTTTTTTAAAGCAAAGGTGGTCGAAGCTACCTAAAGAAAATTGCCACAAAATTACATTTGGACAAAAAGTTGGAAATGCCTAGAGACGAAATTCTTGACACAAAAGAAATCAACCGAAAAATAATTTAAGATTGATTAAGAACTCTAAGAATGCAAATTCAAAAAGCACAAATTTATTCATATAACATGAATCATGATAACATAGGCTCTGATATCAAGTTGATATGAAAATTACGGAATATAAAAGCTTACCC
This sequence comes from Erythroxylum alaternifolium, assembly GCA_027478495.1. Taxonomy (NCBI): domain Eukaryota; kingdom Viridiplantae; phylum Streptophyta; class Magnoliopsida; order Malpighiales; family Erythroxylaceae; genus Erythroxylum; species Erythroxylum alaternifolium. The sequence goes on along the minus strand of JANIIA010000006.1, from coordinate 32,891,811 downwards.
AAGATTTTTCTTCATTCACCACTTGATCTTCAACCAAGAAGAAGATTTGAACAAGAAGAGAAGAACAAAGTTTGTTTTAAGAGATTTTGTAACCCGACTCTCAAGAACATGCATAACCCAATTCAAGCAAATTATGAATTGAACAACACAAGATTGAAAGAAGAACAACAAATAAAGATGCCACTAATTGATAAAACAAAATCAATTAGATAAGTCACACACAAAGCATGAAAATCATGCAATACATTCTAATTATTCAACAAGAATAATAATAAGGAAAACCTCATAAAATTATGTTCCTTAGTGATAATCGAACCTCCCTATAGATGAAAATTAAGGAAAAGGAATTACCTTAAACCTATAATTACTTGATCTACTAGAAAACTAACTTTTAGGAAACAAGAGACATTATAGGATTTGGTCAAGGAAACCTACTAATCTTAAATTACTTAACCTAGTAAGAAACTAACTTTTAGAAAACAGGAGACTATAGGATTTGGTCAATTGTTTCTTACAAAGAATGAAATCTACTAATAGTAAAATTCACCCATGGGCTTTATTTGTCAAGTTAGGTTGGCTCAATTTCTCCAAAACTTATTAAGTGAACTTGCTTGGAACCCTTAATTGAAGCAACATAGACTTGGCCTTGAGAATGACTTCTTTAATTAAATTATTCAAAGCTCCTTGCATCATTTTAGTCCTAGCCCTTGTTATAGGCCCAACAATACCCATAAGTGGATCTCTTTTGAAAGTTAACGGTAGAATTTGAGTTGAAGACCTCAAACTCTTACTCGAACACTCGAACTATCGACCTCAACTTGAGCTGCCACATCACTAGCCCTTTGATCCATATCAATACTGCTCTTTAATTATTAGATAATTCTTTTTTTTGTATTTTTGTTAATTTTTTATTTTTAATTCAAAATGAAGTATTATTAAATTTCTTAAATTTTAATATAACAACATTTTAAAATTATAAATAGATCAAAAGTTAACTAAATATGATGGATGGAATTATAAATACACAACAAGAATAATATAGAATCTGCGACATTTTAAAAACGTCGCAGATTGCCAAAAAATATCACAGAATCAAATTTGCGACATTTTAAAAAACGTCACTAAAAACTTCACAGATTGTGGTGTTTTCTGCGACGTTTTACGTAAAACGTCGCAGAATATGTATAAATTCTGCTACGTTTATAGAAACGTCACTAAAAGTGTTTACCTTCAGTGTCGTTAGGAGAAAATGTCGTGGAATCATCAAGATTCTGCGACGTTTAAGAAATGTCACGGAATCCATAATATTCCGCGACGTTTTCATAAACATCACGGAAAGGATGATTCTGCGATGTTTTATGTAAAGTTGAGAAAAGCCTCATTTCGCGACATTTTAGATAACGTCGTGGAATCTTTAAGATTTGGCATCGTTGGTAAAAATGTCGCGGAATGCTACATTTTGTGACGTTATAAAACGTCGCTAATTGTTTGTTTCTACGACGTTTAGAAAAATAATAATTTAATTACGTTGCAAATGGTAGTCTTGTATTTAATTTTTTACCCCAAAATAAATTTAATTTAATAATTTTTCAATTTAAATATTAGTTTTAAATCTTATATATTTAATAATTAATCAATATTATTTAATATTGAATTTTATTTATTTAATAATTCTTAAATTTTTTAGTTTATCATTAATTTGAATAATTATTTATGTATCACAAGAATTTCATAAATGAAGACAATTTACTATTTAATTGCAATTTCCAAA
>JANIIA010000006.1:32872069-32889940 GCA_027478495.1 Erythroxylum alaternifolium | reverse complement strand
GTAGCGCTCCATTATCTTAGGTTATGTGTCGGAATGACCTACGGGCGTTCCGGTACGTACTCTAGGGTAATGGGGTGCTACATTTTGGGACGTTTGAAAAAACGTCACCAAAGCCTCCAACAATTCGCGACGTTTTTTAAGAAAACGTCGCGAAAGATATGTTTTTGTTGTAGTGATAGTAAGACAAGAAGATAATTACTTCAAAAAATAAAAATTAAATTAAATAGGTTTTGACTGTAATTAACTATATATATATATATTCTCTCTCACTTAATAGGCATCATCTTAATCTAATAATATGAATGGCATACTCCAGAGCTTTTACTAGCACTATGCTTGTATATTATGATAAGAATGTATGCTTCGGATTCAATACTTACATTTTGGTGAGCCAAAATATCAGTATAACAGATGTTCAGAACTCTGCCCATCCTTTAATCAATTCAGAGATCGTTCAACAACAAGAGGAATCTCATTGTCTATCGTTTTAAACAGTTATTCTGTCTTTTATAATTGTTTTTAGAAGTTGAGGACTCAGGTTTGCAATTTATAAAATAAAAAATAGAGGAAGAATAAATTTAAAAGGAACAAGCCAAAGATTATAAAATGCAGAAAGATTGCAATAGTACTGAATATTTGAAAGACTAAATCATTTAAATAAGACAAAGTGATGACTGCACCCATAGATATCCAATGTAGGAAGTGATAGCACTTAAAGGAAAATTGTTAAGAGTGAAAAGGAGACGAAACCCAAAAAGTTTAATAAAATTTGGCTTAATATATATATATATATATGGAAGAAAATTTGCTTGTCACAAGCTGGATTTGAATCAGCACTTCTAGGCTAAAAAGACATACCTAGCGAACTATCTTTTATTCAATTCGTGACGGTGACCCGGTTCGCCACGTGGTGGATGGCTACGTCCAGAGATCGGAGGCACTTTCCAAAGTCAATCTTTCCTGTGCAGAAATAAAGATATGAAAACCTTAATTGTCTAAAAGCGAGAGAAAGAAAAGAATTACACAAACTTATAACGCTCTATTATATTTATATATATATATATAATTAAGTTGAAATTATAATTATAAATTTATACGTTGTTCATAAATTATTTTATTAAAATTAAAACATTAATATAATAGAGAAAAAGTACTGTTATAAGTTTAATTGCCGATTTACAAATTAAATTAAAAATATACTCAATTTAGATTCTTGTTAATGAAATAGGTTAATTCACTGTCACATGTACTTATGAATTTCCGCAAATAACGACTTGAACATTCAACTGATAACAGCCAAATGCTAGCATATCATGTGAATAATTAACTATTGGCGTTTACTTCATCTCCTTATTACTTCCCTACCATACGCGGTGTCTCATCATCTTATCTTATAAGGAGTTGACTTTTTGTTATGATCGTCAAACAATTAGTCGTCAAAATTAGATACTCTGAACAGCTTTTTGCAGGAAAAAATTGATAGTTGTGTATATTTTATTTCATTACAGTTTTGTAACAAAAATTCCAAGAATTTCGGTATGGTGATTGGATAGACTTCTATTTAGAGGAAAAAAGGCCTTACTTTGAACTGTCTCAATAATTTACGATGTTAGAAGCAATGGATTATGTCATTATAATGTATAAATCAATTTTAAAAAATTGTCTGTGCAAGAAAATCAAATAAATTGTGGAGATAGGTTACTACTTTTCTGTTGACGATTGAGTAGAACACTGTTCTATTTATTACAAAACAATGAAAGGGAGTTAATGGATGTCTAGACTTTGAAAAGTTAAAAAGTTTATGGCCTTCAATCTCTGTTTATTGCTTGAAAAACAATGAAAGGGAGTTAATGGATGTCTAGACTTTGAAAAGTTAAAAAGGTTATGGCCTTCAATCTCTATTTATTGCTTGCAAAACAATGAAAGGGAGTTAATGGATGTCTAGACTTCGAAAAGTTAAAAAGTTTATGGCCTTCAATCTGTTACACATTTACAAGACGTACCTTCTAACTCTCCAACAAGATTACTATAGATATGCTCATAATGAGAAATCCAAAAGTAAACCGGAGCATAATGATTTGGCACAATATCCTTCCTCATAAGATATCTTCAGAAATCGGCTTAATATTGTAGATAGACTTTCTTACCTTGACTTCAATACAAGCTACACTTTATGTTCTACACAAGAGGAATCTAGAGATCAACTATTTTCATATGCCTAGTTTCTAAGTTTATTTAGGAACAAATGAAGCTAAAATGCTTATAGAACAGTTCTGAAAATTCTATTTCCATCATTATATATCGACTAGCCAAATAAACCTCTATTCCTATGATGAACAAATTGATTCACTTACCGGTCATGGATTTGTATGTTCCAACAAGATAGAAAGAAAGGAATGCAAGAAAGTTGATTCCAAATGCAAAACTGTTGATGCACTAATCATTGAAGTTATTAACGAGACCGGGAAAGTAATTTTATTAAAGAACTTTGCATCATATTGTAGCACCTCTCTACTACGTTCATTGAATCTCTAAATTACGAGCTATTTACATATTGTGTTGCTGAAGTGACGTTATGAACTTTTTATCTTATGCAATACTCTATAAATCAACATGAGCCATGGATCATTTCCCACTTCTTATTATTGCAATTTGTGGAGCAAGCTAATTACTGAAAGTGGAGTTGAGTAGCTCCTAAAATTTAAGGATGCTATTATTTAAGTTAGCAAATCCAAGCATTTGGTCAGAGAACTAATGAGCCTGGGTGCTCTATATATACATATATTTATATAAATATATATATATAGAGAGAGAGAGACAGAGAGTCCATAAATTTATGTTCTATTATGATTTTGAAACCTAGTAAATAGATTTAAAACTTGCAATAGCATTACTAGAGCAATTTCTTGTTAAATTTATAGTGACACAATAATTGGGTAATCCTCAAGTCACGAAGACTAAAGACGTGACAAATTGGGACCTGATCTTTTGGCCCCCCTATTTTAGTCCTACCTTATACTAAAGCATTCAGGCCATTTAATTTATGTGGGTCTTACAAAATTAAATGGTTTGGATGCTTTGACATAGAATAGGGACAGAATACAGGAGGGCGACAAATTGGACCCCAGGATCTAGATGGCGAGTAGTGGTGGTTGGCGCGCGGTGTCTATCCAAAATTGGATTATGACTAACACATGCCTTGGTCTCCATCCACTCAAAGTGGAAGTGGACCCCTACAGCCTACACCCCTTGCCAAATCACTTGGTGTCTCCCTCACACTTCGCTGTCTGCTGCAGTATTTTTTGGATAACTCCTGCAGTATTATTAATTATCTATATAATACGAAAACTGATAAATTATATATATAACGACAGTTAAACATAAAATTATTTTTGGTTCATAATTTAATTGAGACAAAATTTTATTAGTATGATATTCTTATAAGCCTCAGTATGGGCAGGGCATCTCCGTCGGACTTTCCTTCATCTTAGTATTCACCGGAATCTAAATATATTATCGATGAATCTGTAGCGCGGTTCCTCTTAATTATGACCTTTGAGTACATGTAAAAGTAAATGCGAAAGATGATAGGTATCTTTTTCTTTTTCTTTTTGGGTTATATGATTTTAAGTTTCGGTAGTATGGGATTCCAAGTGCTCTTTTCAGTGGCAAATGCTGATAATTACTGAAGACATAGACAAAGATACAGAGGTTTCAATTTTCTCATTAAAATGCATGTATTTATATTTTATTCTTTTGATAAGAAACCATAACCGAGAATATCAAATTCACATAAACCATATAAACGTCCAATATTTGGTAAAAAAGGGTCCAGTGTAAGATTCTTTCTTTAATTTAAAACAACTTTCGTTCAATTATACATTTTCCCGTAGTGTTATTGATTTCATTTAAAGATTGTGGGAGAGTCTGTGAAGGTAATTGTCTCCCTCGTTCTTTGTGAATCATTTAAAGAATATTGTCAAAACCAAGAAAACAAAGAAAAAAAATGACTACTCAGCCAAACATTAGTGTCTTTACAGTACTATCAGTTTTAGAGAGTGGAGAGATGAACTCGTCTAGATGGGGCGATAACAAGCCTAGTAAACACCCAAACAATTTATAGAATACGAATAAAACGAAACAAGAACAGTTCACATGCAGCTGGAATTTTCTATGGTTTAAGGGTCTCAGATTTCTTTTCTTTTGCACTTGCCAAGGCAATTTGAATCTGACAGGAATAGAATCCCATAAGTCATCGCTTTCATTACCAGATCCCTACGCACACCCAACACCACTCATCTGTCTCCGTGTCTTTTATATAGTTTACGACTGTACGAACGTTCTTGCATGCATATATAGGAGCTAGTCAGAGCATAAAATATCTTCTAAAAGCCATGGATGGTTTGCTTCAACAGTTTGAATCCATGCAAGTTGATCGGGAGGTTGAAGAAGAGTGTCCAATCAAGCAAGTGGAGATAACAGTGCCAAAAACTGACGATCCCTCGTTACCAGTTATGACATTTAGAATGTGGATTCTGGGTCTTGCTTCATGTGTCCTTCTGTCGTTTGCAAACCAGTTCTTCTGGTATAGAACACAACCATTGTCCATATCTTCTATCTCCGCACAGATTGCTGTTGTGCCTCTCGGTCATTTAATGGCAAGAGCACTGCCCACCCGAAAGTTCTTTGAGGGTACAAACTGGGAGTTCACGATGAACCCAGGACCTTTCAATATCAAAGAGCACGTGTTGATCACTATCTTTGCGAATTCTGGTGCTGGAACTGTGTATGCTACTCATATTCTCAGTGCTGTTAAGCTGATTTACAAGAGGAAACTTGATTTTTTTCCAGCTCTCTTGGTCATGATTACTACTCAGGTTTTTTATTCAATCTTTCATTTCATAGTTTTTGTCTAAATGTTCTTAGTTTCAATCTTGCTACTTTAACCTTGCTATATTCGTTTGGTTTTAAATTGACGCAGTTACGTCCTTGCTAATATTGGAGCTATCGCTGGATAGGGTTTAAGTTTCAATAATTTATATACACAAAGATTTATGTACGAATATGTATTGTCTCCTGGTCAAGCTGTACCTAAAATTCTTGTTAACATCGCTGGCCAATTTTTGTGTTTTATAAAATCATCCTTAATTCTACGAGCTTAGAAATGCACAAGACTCAATGTAGTTCAGGTTATTAAAAACCAAATAGCTAGCTAGATGGATTGTTTATTTTCTATTTATTTTTAATTTAGCATTTTCGAACATGACATGGCAAGTGGTATCATTGCCAAGATCCCTATCCAAAAATCTTACTAAAACAAACCATTTTTTATTATTTACTTAAAAATGTGGAGAGGTGTGTAGCATTGTTTGTTTGTGGGGACAGATATGCAGCTGCAAACACGTCAAAGGGGCTTGAGCTTTGCTTAGCATTGAAGCTATGCCTTAGACCGAACTTTATATTTCCAGAAAACAATCAGTTGAGATAATTAAAAATATGATTCTTGTTGTGCTCGTCAGATGGGAGTTAATAGAGCTGCTGATTGTTTTGCTAGGACTAGTATCAGTTTATTTCAGTTACGTTCTTGATTAAGTGTCTGGGGACTGGCCTTAGAGACTTTCATTTGAATTAAGGAAAAAAAAAATAGTTATATGCTATAACTTCTCAAGCGCTAAAATTTTCTGCTGAGTACCTGTGTTTCAACCAGAGAACCATGCTCTAAATACGAGACATACCAAGTTGTACCAGGATATAGATGATTGTGACTGGTTGGTTATTCACATAATCGTATAAAATAGCCGAGGATATTGCAACTACGTCAATTTATGCATAGACTTCAAGTTTGCTATCCCAATATTGTAGGTACTGGGGTTTGGTTGGGCTGGCATTTTCAGGAGATATTTGGTAGAGCCAGGGGAGATGTGGTGGCCTTCTAATCTTGTACAAGTCTCGCTGTTCAGGTAGACATACATTGCAATCCTATGGGTTTTTTTATTTAAAAGTTTTCTATTCCTCTATTAATTGAACAATCAACATTGCTGCAGAGCTCTGCATGAAAAAGAGAAAAGATCGAAGGGTGGACAGAGTCGAACCCAGTTCTTCCTCCTAGTCCTCATCTGCAGTTTTGCATACTATGTTCTTCCTGGCTATCTCTTTACCTTGTTAACAACTTTCTCATGGGTGTGTTGGCTGTCTCCCAAGTCTGTTTTACTTCACCAACTTGGCTCAGGCTCACAAGGCCTTGGCATTGGCTCTATAGGCTTCGACTGGTCTACAATGTCATCCTACCTTGGTAGTCCACTCGCTAGTCCATGGTTTGCCACTGCCAATATTGCTGTTGGATTCGTACTTGTCATGTATGTGATGACACCCATCTGTTATTGGTTCAATGTCTACTCAGCCAAGAGCTTCCCAATATATTCCAGTGAGCTCTTCTTGGGAAATGGCTCAATATATGATATCGAAAGCATTGTCGATTCCAGGTTTCGTCTTTACAGGAATGCTTATGCGCAGAATGGGCCAGTGCATCTCAGCACTTTCTTTGCTATGACATATGGTCTAGGATTTGCTACTCTTTCAGCTACATTTATGCACGTCCTACTATTTAATGGAAGGTAAGCTCCGAGGACCTTAATTGCCTAAAGATCAATGTTCCTGATAACGAAAGATACAGAAGAAGATAAACAACACATTAAAATGTTAAATGACCCTAAAAGATTATCCTTTTGCGGGTGAGTGGATTCATTTTCTTTGAGAATTCCAGGGATCTTTGGAACCAAAGCAGAAGAGCCTTTGGCGGAAGAAGAAAGATTGATATACATACAAGGCTTATGCAGAAGTATAAAACAGTACCTACCTGGTGGTTTCTTGCAATTCTCGTTACAAATATTGCCGTAATTATCTTTGCTTGCGAATATTTTAATCATACACTCCAATTACCTTGGTGGGGCGTTCTATTGGCTTGCGCAATTGCCTTATTTTTCACCCTTCCAATTGGTGTTATTTCTGCCACAACAAATCAGGTATAATGATTTGAAAACCTCAATTTACCTTGTAGCACACTGTAAAACTTGAAATCCTGAGATTCATACTCGAGGTTCGCTTTGGGTACCCAGCAACCGGGTTTGAACATCATTACAGAGTACATAATTGGGTACATATACCCAGAGCGCCCTGTTGCCAACATGTGCTTCAAGGTTTACGGATACATCAGTATGGCTCAAGCTCTAACCTTTGTGTCAGACTTCAAACTTGGCCACTACATGAAGATTCCACCTAGATCGATGTTCGTGGCACAGGTAAGTTTATGGTTACGTTTAATTTTTACTGAAATTTGTGAATGCAGTCGGAAGAAGAAGAAAAGAACAGAGAAGGCTGGAAGTATGGTATTTGGAAAAATTATTGTTAACATTAAGCATACCCATCAATAGTAGTCTGTATATGTACACCTTATGACATTAGTCTACTGACTAACTAACTAAAGAATGTTATTTAACCAGTTAACAAGATTAACTGATTCCTAACTTACATTCAAGTGACAATCACGTGACTTTATATGAAGATCTTTGAGCACATAATTGATCCAAAGCAGCTCACAGGTTGTTGTCGCCATGCTCCTGTACTCTACTTCAGCTGATGAATGAGCTTGCTTCTTAGTTTTCCATGGTCAGATACAATAGCCGACCCACCAACCTCCCGTAAGATTCAAGGGAGAACTTAAAGCTTTGCCAATATCATTTGATAACTTCAAATGTTGTGGAAGAGGTGTGTCAAATGGCTTTGCTCCTGTCAAGCCTGCATCCTGTAAGAGATCAGAGACATACTTTCTCTGATGTAGATAGGTTCCAGCTTCTGTTCTGCATATTTCCAATCCAAGAAAATATTGAGCTAATCCCAAGTCTTTAATGGTAAACTGTTTGTCCGAGGCACTCTTAATAGTCTTTATTTCTGCCTCACAATTTCCTGTTATTAGTATATCGTCAACATAGACCAGCATAGCAGTAATCTCTTCATTTTTCTTTTTAACAAATAAAAAGAGTAGTTATTTTTGGGACTGAATATAATCCATATCATTGAGAAACTTAGTGAGCTCTTTGTTCTACTGTCTTGAGGCTTGCTTGAGTTCGTAAAGAGACCTCTTTAGCTTATATACTTGTCTAGCCTTTGCCTTTGTATAGCCTTCGGGTGGTAGCATATATATCTCTTCATCAATGAACTCATGTAAGAAAGCATTATTCATGTCAAGTTGATGAATCTGCCAGCTCTTTGTAGTTGCAATTGCTATCATAATCCTCACAGTTGCTAGCTTAGCCACTAGTGAGAATGTGTGTTTATAATCCTTTCCTTCCTTTTGATAAAAGCCCCTTACAACCAGTCTGGCTTTTAACCTCTCCACAGAGCCATTAGACCTAAACTTGGTTTTGTAAACCCATTTAGAAGATATAGCCTTGTGACCACAAGGCAAATCTGTTAGTTCCCAGGTTTCATTTTTCTCCAAGGCTTCAATCTCCTTATTCATTGCCTCTACCCACTGCTCGTTCCTGCTAGCAACAGAGAAGTTCATAGGTTCATGAATAGCTAATACATTTGCCAATGAAGCCACATAATCCTTTGGAAATCTATCATAATCTCCAGGAATAAGTAGAGGATAAGATGTAGATGGTTTGAGCTGTGGGTTTAGTATGTTTTGGTCGTTAGCATGTGCACTTAAAATAAAATCATTTAGCTATTGTGGCCGATTTCTGACTCTCTGAGACCTTCTTAACAAAGGAGGAGAAATAGAAGGATTATATGAAAGATTATGAGTAGAAGACATTGTTTCAGTACAACAATCAGGAACAACAGGCTCAGATGTATCTGTGGGAGAGTAATGAGAAGTATGACAGTTAGAATGTATACGAGAATCCTCTGTGGTTTGTATATCTATAAGTGAGAACAAATTTGCAGGAGGAGGAGTGTTTGCTACAGAATAAGTGTTTTCTGCAGAAGGATCTCTGTTTGGCATTTTATCCAAATTATTGGAAGTGAAAGGAAGTATATGCTCTTGAAAGATGACATCTTTGTATATGAAGGTTTGTTTAGTATTGAGATCATATAGCTTATACCCTTTTTGAGCAGGAGGATAACCTATGAATATGCATCTCTTTGAGTTAGCTGCAAATTTGTCTTTATGGGGCCTTATTATTGCTGCATAGCATAAGCAACCAGGGACTCTAAAGTGGTCATATGAGGGAGCTGTTTTGAAGAGAATTTCATGAGGTGACTTCCATTCAAGATGCATGATAGGCATCTTGTTAATGAGTTAAGTGGTAGTAAGCACATAGTCTCCCCCAAACTGTTTGGGTAAGATTGGCATGAATTCTGATGGCTCAGGCTGTCTCAAGTAGGGGTCTGTGCTTTCTTTCGACAATGCCATTTTGTTGAGGTTTGTAACTCATGAATTTCTGATGTACTATGCCCATGTCTTTCAAGAACTTGAGGCAGCTTGTGTTTACTAGCTTAGAACCACTATCTGATCTAAGGTACTTTGGAGTGCATTGGAAATGGTTTTGTACATACTTGATGAAGGACATCAAAGTAGGAAAAGCTTGCTATTTTTTGTGAAGAAGGTATGTCCAAATGCCCCGTGAGTAGTCATCTACTATTGTAAGGAAGTAGTGTGAACCATCAATGCTAGCAACTTTATAAGGTCCCTATAGATCTATGTGAACTAACTCAAAAGAAAAAGCATAAACATTCAGACTTCTAGCGAAAGGAAGTCTGTGTGCCATCATACAAGAATCACAAAAGAATTTCTTTTCATTGATCTTGTTGTGTTTACAGATGGGAATATGAAGCATCTTGCTCTAGGGTGTATGTCCTAACCTAGCATGAAGAGTGTGTATATCTGTAGTTTTCTGCTTGAATTACAAACAGGAAAATCTATACTTTCCTCAGAAAATGAGATCTTATCAAGAACAATAGAAGGAACAACAACAGTAGCATAAGAAGGGACAACAACTTTATTTGTTGTTTTTTCTGATCTTATTAATCTTAGGAGTCATCATCAGTAACTAATACAGGCCTCCATGATTTTTACCATGTGCAACAACTCTATTAGTCAAAGGGTCTTGAAAAATAATGTGTGATGGGTAGAAAAAGGCAACAAGGTTATTGTTTCGAATTAATTTACGAACTGACAGTAATTATGTTTAAAGCTTGGAACATAGAGGACATGGTGTATGATTAGGTTAGGACTGAGCTGTACTGAACCAATCTCATGCACTATTTTACTGGTTTCATCAGGAAAAGATATGGGTATTAGTTTGTTTAGTCTTTCTGTTTTGAAGAACATATGATAGCAAGGAGTCATACGGTCAGAGGCTCCAATATCCACTATCCAATTACTACTACATGAACTATCATCACACTGACAGGATAAAGCAAATGAATTGGGAAATAGATTACCTGCAAAATTTGCAAGGGAAGGTCCTCCTCAAGCATCCTGAGCTGCAATATTCTTTCTTTTTAACATCCTCATCATTTCTTCATATACTGCTGCAAGCATATTCTGATTAATCATTCCTGCTCGAGTATTGCTTATCTCCTTCTCAGATTTGAATTCTATAAAGGAATTTCATCATCAGAACACTCAGCACCTGTACTGATCTGTGCTACAACTCTTCTTCCTTTCTTCCCTTTCTTCCACTTATGCCAATCTGGATATCCTATTCTCTCAAAGCAATTTTCAAGGACATGTCCTTCTTGATAGCAGTAAGTGCAGTACCTTCTATCTACATTCTTGTCTCTCTTAAATTCTCTCTTATTGGAATTGTTGACCTGTCCTGAGCCATTGTTAGTTAAGAAAGCCACTGGATTAACACTTTGGACTGTAATCTGCTTCTGTCTTTCAATCTGTTGCACAATGTAATATGCTTTATTCACTGTATATAGTGGATCAATTGAGATAATCTTATTTCTAACTGCCTTATAATCATCATTCAGCTTCATCAAGAATTGCATCAGCTTAATTCTAACATCTATCTCTGCATACCTTTCGATTATTCCATAGCTACACATTCATTCTCCCACAATTGCAACTTGCAATCCCATTGAGACTATATAATTCATCCCAAAGCTTCTTGAGTTTGTTAAAGTACGCAGCAGCAGACATACTTCCTTGACTGACCTGGTTTAGATCATACTGTAGTTGATAAATCAACGGACCATTACTCTGGCCATACCTCTCATTGATCTCCTTCCAGAGTTGATGAGCTGACTGTGTATACCAAAATGCATCAGATAGCTCCAAAATCATCGAGTTCAGAATACAACAGGTCACCATATATTTGCACCTAATCCATTTCTGATACAAAGCATTTGTCACTACAGGCTTGGGGTAGGATCCATCAATGAACCCTAACTTCATCTTAGCCCTTAATGCCATCTGTATCATCCTGCTCTATCCAAGGAATCCACTCCCATTGAATTGAGTGGTTGTCAGCGACATACCTGAATGATCACCACTGGAGAGGAACAGAGGATCATTTGCTGCAGAACCTCCATGGTTGATGTCATTCAGCATCGCCATTCAAGGTTTGGAAGTATCAGTTGAACTAGATTGAAAAACAACGAACAAGAAAGAAATCGCTGAAGTTCATGAAGCTGAATCTTCTTGAATTGTCGATTACCACATTGTGATCTCAGATGTTCTTCAAGACCTTAGCTCTGATTCCATGTGAATGCAGTCGGAAGAAGAAGAAAAGAAGAGAGAAGAAGTCTGGAAGTATGATATTTGGAAAAATGATTGTTAACATTAAGCATACCCATCAGTAGTAGTATGTATATATACATCTTATGACATAAGTCAACTGACCAACTAACTAACAGAATGTTAGTTAACCAGTTAACATGATCAACTGATTCCTAACTTACAATCACGTGACAATCACGTGACCTCACAAACTTGGAACTAACCTTATGTAAATTAAACATATAAATGTGATGGTTTTTCTGCAGGTGGTAGGAACACTTGTGGCAGTGCTGATATACCAACTAACTGCATGGATGATGATGGCAACCATTCCAAATCTTTGTGACACACACAGTCTGAGCTCAGACAGCCCATGGAGGTGTCCAATGGACAGAGTGTTCTTCGACGCCTCTGTCATATGGGGCTTAGTCGGGCCGCGTAGAATCTTTGGAGACCTCGGTGAATATGTGAAAGTCAACTGGTTCTTTCTAGGAGGTGCTACAGCTCCATTCTTAGTGTGGATTGCTCACAAGGCATTTCCTAGAGTGAAATGGATTGGTCTCGTGCACATGCCTGTACTGTTGGGTTCTACAGCAATCATGCCACCAGCTTCTGCAGTGAACTTTACTAGTTGGATCATTGTTGGGTTCATTTCGGGATATGTGCTTTTCAATTATCGAACCGAATGGTGGAAACGATACAACTATGTCCTCTCTGGTGGTCTTGATGCTGGCACAGCCTTCATGACAATACTGATTTTCTTTTCTTTGGGTTATTGGAAAATTGGCATCTCTTGGTGGGGTAGTGGTGCAGAGGGATGTGATTTAGCTAGTTGTCCTACAGCCCAAGGTGTCATCATCGATGGCTGTCCGGCTTTTTGATCAAAACATGTTCACTGTTTTATACCTGTCAACAGCGTCACGATTTTTTAACGAAAAAATGTGGCAATCTTACTTGGATATGTACGTAGTACCTTTATTGTTGTTTTCTTTAATTTCTTGCCAGGACCAGTGACACTTAATTGCCTCTCCGAAATCTAAGTTACTTTCCAACTCAACTCTGCATCACGTAGATTTTGCGTTGCTTTAATTCAATTCCTACAATGAGACTGTTGAAAAATTAAGATAGGATACAATTTAGCATGTACAGATTTGATTTCTCAAAAGACAATATGGCTCAAATTATATAATATAATTAAATACATAAACATGACAAACACAAATGTAGATCGTGCCTTACTAAATAATTTGACCATTTTGTTTATTTCGAATTGTTTTTGAAATTGGTTCATTTCAACTGCCGAACTCCTGTACGTGTTTGATAATTCATTTCAATTGCCAAAGTCATACATATTTGATCTCTAACGATATTTACATAAATATATTGAAAAAACTCTATAGGTGGTATAAAGAGTCTAAGTTTATTTATAATAGAGTTTGGATCTTCTAATAATTTTATTGAAAAATATTCTAATTTCATTTAAACTTTATTTACAACAACAATAAATTTTAATTAAATAACAATTGAACTTAAATAAGATCTAATATCTTATATTGATTCTTATTTATTAAATATCTCATATTTAACCCTAAAATTTTTCAAATTTTACAATTAAGTCCAACTTAATTAAAGAGATACTAGTTACCCATCAAGTCATTAATAAAATAAGCAATTCTACGAAATGTAACTGGGGAATAAGGTAATTTTATTATAGTATGAATGAGCAGTTGTATCGATGTTAGATTGCCTACTATAGCCTTGTAATCTACCTTTGTAAGCCTTCATAGATTGTTCAATGAGTTTCTTTATTTTTTTTAAAAAAGAAGATAAGAATGTAAAAATATTTTATTTAAAAGGATCAAAGGGTATATGAAATAAAAAAATGCTTATTATAGGATGGGGTTACTTTAACCCTGTTATAACACCCCCCTTTCATCTGACACATACACTTATACCCTTCAGATATTCGTACATATGCCCGACAGAAATGGCATGCTAACCTGTTCACTTTCAATGTATCTCATGGCAGCATAATTAAAACCATAAATAACACAATGTCAAAATCCAAAATTTCCTCATTTCATTTCATAACCTTAATTTACAATGTAGCATTATATCCATCATTCATGTTTATACAATATCAACATTTCAAAGACCACAACTTTGTCTATGAAATAAGCTACATACATAAGGAGTTAACAAAATTAAAACTAAACCATCAGTCATAACTGACCGACTTTTGAGCCATAACTTCTATCCAAAAGCTGTACAAGATTTCTTCTAAACAGTCTTAGAAGCTAAGTCGTCGCTCTCTCGAACTTGAAAATGTCAACATTACAATTTGGTTGAGTTTTGCGAACTCAGTTGAGTAATCATCCTCGATGGTTCACTATTGTCATGCACCACACAATTTATGTTATCATTTCATTGCGATCATGCAGAACATATTCATCGATAAGTATTCACAACTTTCATACTATAAAAGTCTTCAAAACAATGCAATCACTCAATTTATTCATTTCATATTTGTGTGCAATATTTATGAGACTCAATTTCATTTATTACATTGTTGTGACCGAATGCCTTTTTCACTGTCCCGTATTCATTGTGAATACCGAGCTCTATCATACTGTCCCGTATCTATTGTAGATACTGAGCTCTATCATACAAATTGAGTCATAGGCTCTTATCACGAATGTCTGAGCTTTAAGCTCTTTTTCATTAGCGACTCCGGTCACAACTACTTTTATATTTCATGCATTCATGGTAATCTCGATAACTAATATAAGCTACACTGTTATTTAACTTCCTACTCAATGCATCAGCCACGATATTAGCTTTTCTCGAATGATACTCAATCTTATAGTCATAATCCTTCAACAACTCAGTCCATCTTCTCTGTCTCATGTTCAACTCCTTCTGACTCAGCAGATACCTCAAGCTCTTATGATCATTATATATTTAGAATGTCTCTCCATAGAAATAATGTCTCTATATCTTTAGAGCAAAGACAACTGCTGCAAGCTCTAAATCATGTATCGGATAGTTCATCTTGTGAGACCTTAATTGTCTCAATGCATAGGCTATCACCTTGCCATTCTGCATCAATACATATCCCAATCCTTAATACGAAGCATCACTATATGCTACATAACCACCAGTTCATGATGGAATAGTCAACTGGTGTTATAGTCAATCAATATTTTAGTTCCTCAAAGCTTCTCTGACACTCGACACTCCATCTAAAAATCACATTCTTCCTCAGAAGTTAGGCAGAGGGGCTAAGATCAGTGAGAACCCCTCGACGAACTTCCGGTAATATCTGACCAATCATAAGAAACTTCGAATTCTAGACACGTTCTTTGGAGCCTTCCATTTCATTACTGCCTCTATCTTCTTTGAATCCACTTGAATACCTTGCCCACTTACTATTTGACCCAAAAACACCACTTGATCTAGCCAAAACTCACATTTACTGAATTTAGCATATAGTTGTCTTTCCCTCATAATCTGTAATATCACTCTCAAGTGCTCAGCATGCTCTTCTCTACTCTTTGAATACACCAAATTGTAATCAATAAACACTATAACAAAGTGATCCAGGTAGGGCTGAAATACCTTATTCATCAATGCCATAAATGAAGCCGGTGCATTAGTCAACCTAAACGGTATCACTAAAAACTCATAATGTCCATATTTGCTCCTGAAAGCACTCTTTGGTACATCAGCCTCTGATATTTTCAGCTGATAGTACTCAGATCTCAGATCTAACTTAGTGAACACCTGAGCTCCTTACAACTGATCAATCAAATCATCGATTCTAGGCAACGAGTACTTATTCTTCATTGTGATCCGATTTTGTTGCCTATAATCGATGCACAGTCTTAACGTTCCTTCCTTCTTCTTCATAAATAAGACTGGAGCTCTCCAAGGTGAAACACTAGGTCTAATAAATCCCTTATCCAATAAATCCTATAACTGAGTCTTCAACTCCTTCAGTTCCAAAGGTGCCATCTTATATGGGGGAATAGATATAGGAGCGGCCTGAAACTAAATCAATTGTGAACTCTGTTTCTCGATCTGGAGGTAACCCAGGTAACTCTACAGGAAATACATTCAGAAATTCCTTAACAATAGGAATGTCCTGCATATCTTGCTCAGTTTGGTTATCAATAACGTGGGTCAAATAAGTCTCACATCCTCCTTGCATCAACCTCAAAGCACTCATAAAGGAAATCAGTCTAGCTGGCACTGCTTGGCTAATACCTCTAAACACTGCTTTTAGCTGATTAGGAGATTCAAATATTACCTCCTTAGTATAACAATTCATGATGGCCCTATGAGCAGTGAGCCAATCCATACCTAGGATAACATCTATTTCCTTTAACGGTAACACAATCAAGTTTACCTCTAACTCTGCCTAATCAATTCAAATTAAACACCTCAAGCAGACTTTCCCAATTATAGTGGTACTACCTATCGGTGTACTTACCTCTAATCCACATCTCAATAACTCTCTATCACAATGCAACTTAGATGTCATATGCGATGCAATAAAAGAATGCATAGATCCAGGATCTAGCAGTGCATAAGCCTCAAATGTAAATATTAGTAACACACCTGCAACGACATCTGGAGAGTCTTGAGCCTCTTGTCTCATCACGACATAGACTCAGGCCTGAGAGTATGGTTGATTGCTTCGCACCTTAGTCCTACCAATAGCACTCCCAGAACTCATTTAGCCTCTACCACGACCTCTCTGTCCAGACCTACTGGCTTTGCTTTACTAAACCATAGTTTCTATAGCCACACTTCCTCTCCTACTAGATTGTGCTTTAAATACAACAGAACAGTCCCTGGCTTGATGTTCAAATAATCCGCATCGGAGGCAGCTCCTGTCAACTTCCAGCATTCACTACTGTGCTTCTTCCCACAATGCTGACAAGTCGATAACTGACTTGATACTGGACCTCTACTATTTCCAGACTAAACAAAACTACCCCTCTGTGTGAACCGCGACTGTCTTGATCAGGTCAGTGGTCTGAAAGTTCAATTCTGACACTTGCTGAACCTTCTGTCAGAACCTCCTTGAGATTTACTGGGTCTCTTCTGTTTAGACTCTGATCTATACTCAGACTAACTATCCTTCAATAACTGCTCAATGCAGATCGAGGCAGATCGTAGTTCTGTAAAACTACCCAGGTTAGAAATAGCTAATCTCGTCCAAATTTCCATGTTCAGTCCATCTTCAAATCTCCTGCACTTATCTTCTTTAGTAGGAATCAAGGCAGAAGCATATGCCATTAGCTCATTGAATTTAACCTTATACTCTGCCACAGACAAACTGCCCTGTTTCAGATCCATAAATTCCTTAATATTTTTGTCCGTGTAGATTTTGGGCATGTAATTTTCTTTGAAGACCCTCAGAAAGTCTTCCCATCTCAGACTACAAGGGTTGATGGTACTACTTGAAAAAGTTTTCCACCACTAGTAAGCTGGGCCTTGCAATAGAGAAACAGCATAGTCGAACCTCTCGTCTGACTCACAATCCATCTAATTAAAGACTCTCTCTGTTCTCTCTAGCCATCGCTTAGCCTCTGTAGGGTCTGTACTTTTGTAGAAGTCCACACCCTCCTGCTTTCGCAGTTTATCGTACCTCCTTTCCCTTCTCTCAGAAATTCTTAGAGACATTCTCTCAGGTCGAGACAGACGACTCTCTAGTGGCTCCTTTTGATCCTAGGTCAGCTGATTGTTCTACTTGATCACCTATGACAGATGACCTATAAGAGACAATAATGTCGATTACCATCTGAAATTCTCACATTATTTCATGCTTAACATTCTTATCCCTATGAATGCCAACCATGCTCTGATACCACCAACTATAGCACCCCAATTCCATCCGAAACGTATAAGTACACCCTTCAGATATTCGTGCACATGCCCGACAGGAATGACGTGCTAACCTATTCACTTTTAATGTATCTCATGGCATCATAATTAAAACCATAAATAACATAATGTCAAAAATACAATATTTCCTCATTTCATTTCATAACCTTAATGTAACACCCCACTCCCGCTGGACCCGAACCCGATATCGACAGTGATACCCGAATCCGTGCCCCGCGAGGGTGGCG
>JANIIA010000006.1:32739020-32749115 GCA_027478495.1 Erythroxylum alaternifolium | reverse complement strand
CTCGTCGCTCCATAACTAAGTACAAGTCACAAACCGAGTTAATATAAAACCTCACACGTTTTACATATCTCTGACCTGCCTCGCCGAAGTCAAGTGCCTTCGCGCACCCTCAGATCTCACATGACTTAGTTCACCAACTCGTAAGACTTCGCCTTGTTCCCTCGTCAACACACCTTCCTCGTGCCGACCTGCGTGCCAAGCATTGGCCAAGGCTCACCAACACTCGCACGAAATTCTAGACTTAGGGGTCTAACACTTAGCTTGTAGAGGATCCGGCAAAGTGTAGCGGCCCTCTTTCAAAAGTTGCCACATGAGCAGTCAAAGGTCAATATTACAATCAGAGGCCCACGATTTATTAATCGGTCTAAATTTAATCAAAACATAGGGGCAAGCATTTTCCAGCATGAATTTCCTTTTAACATGCACTGCTTTCATAATCGAGCTTCACATGAACTTTAATTAAAAATGGTCCTAAAATAGAATTTAAACCAAATTAAAAGATGTGTTTTTCATATAAAAAACTAATAGACCTAAAAAGTATTTATACTTTTTTTCCTTTTCTTGCTTTTCTAATTTTAAAGATGTTTGAAAAATAAATTGAACTTTTAGTAAGAATTGAAAAGAACAAATACAAAAATATTTTTTTAATGTTTTCTTCATTCATTTCTTTAGTCCTAAAAGGGATGAGCTCTTTTAAAGCGGGCTGGTCCAATAAAATTTAACAAAATATGTATTATATTTTCAAATTATTTTCTCTTTCTTTTTTAAAATAAATTTTTAGAGAATAATCTAACAAGATTTAGTAACTTATCATCATCATCATCATTATTATCATCAACATTTATTTTAAATCGGGCACCAATGTGAAATCTAGAAAAGCCTGACAATACACAACCTTACTTATACGTATGCAAATTGTATTAGGTAAAGTAAACACTCGAACCTAATTCCTACCTACTTGTTCATATATTTTCCTAGGAAATCCTGGGATATTTTAAAGATTTTTAGTTATATTATATTAAATTAAGAAAGGGTTTGAAATAGGGTGTGTTACTTTTACAGTTATACCTTACCAAAAATAAAATCATGTCCAAATTGGATTTATACCTTGAATATATAAACTCATAGACTAAAGATAAATTATTGATAAAAATATAAAATTTATTTACTTAATGCTAATTGAATTAAAGAGATCTTAATTTTTATGCGGAAATCAACCATAGCTTAGATATCTGGAGTTGAATGATACAAACTTCCAGTTATCGAATTTTACAAATTTTTGTGCATTTTCTTAAACTTCCAAGAATAAGTCGTTGTAACTTTAATTTATTAGTCTTGATTACAAATTCTTTTTAATTAATTTAGTTACGAATACAATGATCATGCTAGTGAGAGTCTTATCTACCTTTTAATTCTTTATTAACTGCCCTGCTTTATTTATAATGATGCTTTTGGTAATTTTATTAAATCTCAAAAACAATTATTCTCTTTAACCTTTAAGCAGGTAACAGTAGGATAGTTTACCAATATAATGAAGTAAAATGATTAAGCATTCATTATATTAGCAAACCCATTTCACATAATTTAGCTAAATATTATATAGTGGATATTTGATTATTAATATTATTAGATAAAAGATATTTTTAATATCGCCAAATTTAACAATGAATTTCCTTGGATGATTAAAAAATCATTATTATCTAAACAAATTTGAATGTGCATATATCAGTATGGATATAAGAATTTCCTACTAATTTGTTTTACAGATTAAATGCAAATGTGATACCACTTGCTTGTGCATATTAATCAGGATGAAAACAGAGCTCAGTTTCTACAGATTAAAAGCAAAAGCCGATATACTTTGCACCTGGCGTAACCCTATTCTGCTCCTTTTTTTTTTTTTGGGTATAAAGGTATGTACAACTCTTATTTATAATAAAAGAAACCTAATATGTAAGCATGGGAAACCTTATAATTGATATCCATAACTACACATCCATAACAACAACCTAAAACGTAAGAACCACGAGATAATTATAACAATGATCACCTTACCCAATTTTTTTACGGCAACCCGAGTCCGGTTTCTTATTTATTGCCATCTTTCGGCAGGACATGCTAAGGCCAATCCGGAAACCACAAGTGGTTGTGATCTTGCCACGCGACCAAGATCAATTTGCGCGGTATGTCCCGTGTGTTTTTGTGAGCCATGCGGATCAAATCGTTAAATCCGTTAGAGGCTTTGATTCGTTCCCTTATCCTCCACCAACCTCAAATCACTGCCACTACCATTCCGCATACTCTGTTCCTTGATCCCAGTAAGCAATCTCTAACTAAGTGACCCAACTCAGTTAATGGCATTACTCAACTTAAGGTTAGAGAGGTTCGTATTAACCAAGCTTCATTTTAGCAACTGCCGTACCAAAACCACTATCAACAGAAGCAACAGCTTTGTCTCAGTGAGACCCAAAAGCCAGCAACGATGCTCTGCGATTGCACTAGACGCGATGTCCTCTTCGTTGACTGATGTTGCCGGGATCCGATGGGGATACACAAGTTTACAGGGCGTTCGTGACGAGATGGAAGATGATATCGTCATTCGATCAGATGGTCTCGATGGCTTCTCATTTGCTGCCGTTTTCGATGGTCATGCCGGTTTCTCTTCTGTAAAGTTCCTGAGGTTTGGCACTTACTGAAAATCGCAATGAAATATGTTCATGGGGTTCTGTTCTTACAAAAAAAAAATGTTTACCTGGATTTTGGAGCTTTGGATAGCTTAAGTTCGATAAATGCGTCAGTATTCATGTGGTGCATGATAGATAAGGTCTGCAAATAAAGTGCAAATGCTCGCATCTATTTTTGGTTTCATTTGTAAGTTGAATTTTGTACATGTTTACTATTCCGAGAAGTTCCATTAGTCTTTGAACCTTCTCTGTTACACTGTCATATGGAATTCCTGTATTAATTTGATTTCGCCCAACAGGGACGAGTTATACAAGGAGTGTATTACTGGTTTGCGAGGTGGCGTGCTTCTGAGTGGGAAAGATTTCAACACTATAAAAAAGGCCTTAAAGGAGGCTTTTGAAAATGTTGATGCAAAGTTGCTAAATTGGTAATGCCAAAAGCAGCAAGATATGAATTGCATATTGTCCTTCTGTGCTTATAATTTATATGTAAAGTTGTTATATTAAAAGCTGATAGTTCTCCATTTTCTGTAGGCTTGAGATGACCTGTAAGGAAGATGAATCTGGTTCAACAGCAACTATTGTCTTCCTTGCGGATGATATGCTCATTATTTCACACATTGGTGACTCCTCTGTGGTACATATTCTGTTCCTTCATGTATTCTTGATTCTTTTTAGTTGCTTTTATGTATTTCTTTTAATCTGTTTTTCAGTGTAATTCCCTTTGAAGTTGCTGGGACATGAAAATTAATTAAAAAATTTAAGCAATTTTAATGACAAGGATTGAAAAGATTTTATAAAATTTTCATTTTTGCTAAACCAATATGACAATGCAGGTCCTATCTCGATCTGGAAGACCAGAAGTGCTGACTGATCCTCATCGACCCTATGGTAGCAACAAAGTCTCCCTTCAAGAAATCAGAAGAATCAGAGAAGCAGGTGGATGGGTGTGTTTTCCTATTCTTGATTTTATTGTATGAGCAACAATGTGCAAAGATATTTCTGACATCTCATCATTCATTATTATGGCATTCCTTTCTTCCATCAAGCTTACTGATTTCCACTTCTATGTTTCATTGGGATTGGTGCCAAGATTCATAACATAAACAAAATGTTAATTGGCCTCCTTTTGTGAATCTCATTCCAACCATGAGACATTGTTAGATTTACATGTTATATTGAGATCTTTGGCTTGAAATGTTTCATGAATATGAGGCCTATAACATTATTCCTAGTGTCATTGTCTTGTCAAATATTCAAAGTTTTGGAAGCAATCATTCTGCAACCAAAAGTCTTCTGTATAGTTCTCCGTGTATCAGTTTGATCTGATGTTGATTCTTCCTGCTTTATGTAGATTGTTAATGGAAGGATTTGTGGCGACATAGCTGTTTCTCGTGCTTTTGGGGACATACAGTTCAAAACAAAAAAGAATGAGTATGTAACTTTGGTTACATGAATTTGTGTTAATATGTAACCTATAATCATGTCCTAACATGTTCAAACAATAGCTAAATATTCTACTTACCATAGGATGCTGAAAAAGGGACTTGAAGAAGGGAAATGGTCAGGAAAATTCATTTCTCGGTATTCTTCTGTCACCTGGTCCTCAAGATTCTAATATTTTCATCCGTAATTTTGGTTCCTTGATGCTCTACATACAATGATCAGAACTGTTAATAATACAGTAGTTTGTGATAAAATCACCTCAGAGCATATTGTATAACATATGCATCAGAAATATAATTCCTTTTTCTAATGAAATTTGGCTATACAGCCAAATTAAACATATATTAAGTACATGGACAGAAAAGCAGATACTTTCTAAGTTCAACCATTGGTCATAATGCCCCCTTAATGTTTGTGGATTGGTCTAGGAATCTCCAAATGAGGAGTTCAAAGCCTGATGTATACCATATATTCATATATTGATTGGACAAATACTTTCTTATGATCTACATTTGTATGAGCCACACATATATAACCTCTTATTAATTCCGGGGCATTACTTTTTTATTGTTTTGCTGCATTTCTTCTGCCAAGTATGCAAGGATTGAGTAAACTGCTACTGATAACGGTCAATGTTTTGGATAGAAGCTCAATGATCTCGTCCTGGTATTCCAAAGCAGTACTAT
Organism: Erythroxylum alaternifolium; assembly: GCA_027478495.1. Classification (NCBI taxonomy): domain Eukaryota; kingdom Viridiplantae; phylum Streptophyta; class Magnoliopsida; order Malpighiales; family Erythroxylaceae; genus Erythroxylum; species Erythroxylum alaternifolium. The sequence goes on along the minus strand of JANIIA010000006.1, from coordinate 32,744,299 downwards.
GTGCTTGTAGTTAACCCTCTACTGTAGGAACTGAACAAGTCGACAAAGTTGCTGCTAAGCGTCTTCATGTAATTTGTTATAAAGTATATTGCATTAGGAATTGATTTGCTTGGCAGGTTAGAAAATGAAGTGATGTTATGGTTTGCCAGGGTACAATTCAACAATGACTTACTTATCGCATCTCCAGATGTTTTTCAAGTAAGTCTGGGGTCAGATGCAGAATTTGTTGTTTTAGCTTCTGATGGCTTATGGGATTACATAGACAGGTTTGTAAGGGATTTATTTATATTATGTAGATTCAGATGGAACGCTTTTCCTGTAGTTATTAATTCTGAGCCAGTTTGACTAATAATATATAGATGCGTACTATCATCTGTTTCAGTTCAGATGCAGTTACATTCGTGAGGAATCAACTTCGAGAGCATGGAGATGTTCAGGTAATTATTAAATCTGTTTCTCAATGTTCATTCAACTGCTACTAAAAGTTGGATGCAGTTTCTAAGCTTCTAGATGATTCTTCTCATGCTAAGTTCGGATTATATTCTTGTTATGGCTTCAGCTAGCCTGTGAAGCACTTGCACAAGCAGCAATGGTAATCACTTTCCTGGAGCATTTGTGTTAAATCTTAGAATCAACACTATTATTTGAGAGTTTTTTAACATTAAATTTCAAATATTTCAGGATCGAAGATCACTAGATAATGTCAGCATTGTTATTGCTGATCTAGGGTACGTAATTACATGATGCTTATAGCAGTTCTCCAATTGTAAATCCATGCTTATATGTTGCTTAGTATATAGTCCTCTGTTGACGTATGGATAGTTGAAATTACTACATTAATTCAAGTATAATAAAGCATAAGAGAATTAATAGTAACTGAAAGTTGTACTGAACTCTAGAACCGTTGATTATTTCTAGGAAAAACCTTAATTTTTGGTAATATTTAGTATATCTACTGTTATTTAGAGAAAAAAATTAAAAAATAATGTTTTACCAGAAGTTTAAAACTGGAAATATTACTTTTATGAATTGGACTCAATAGTGTTTCAAATTACGCACTGCATCCTTGCAATTGTATCCACATTAACTGCAGTTGCGGGAATAACTATTTAATTACATTTGTTAAATAAGCATAGAAGATATTATCTGCTTACTATCCATATGACAGAAGTAGTTAGTTTTCTCATAAGCAAGAGAAGTGGTAATATGTTGTTACAATGTCTAACAAACAGCCATACATGAAAGTTAAACGTTTACCAAGGCAACTTTAGGATCCCATGACCTGTTAAAACTAGTTAATTCATAATTTTATCAGTTATTTCTTCTCTATGTTTCCCTTAATTAATCTTCTTACGCATTATGCGATTAGATCTATATACTTTCAATTTTATGAAATTGTCTATTGATAACATGCTAATTTTTCTCCTACTTATTAATCTGCAAATTAAGGCGGACTGATTGGAAAAGCATACCACTTGAGCAGCAGAATTTTTTCTATGAATTCGGACAAGCTATTGCAACCATGGGCATCGTATGGCTTGGAATATGGATGTCATCTATGCTTTAAATTTGCTTATAGCTGATAGATTTCATCTGAGAGAGTGATTGATCCATCTGGAAACGTATTGTATATAGATCAAACAAATGATTCATAGATTAGTTGCACAAATAATATGTATATTCTCAGCAACTTTTTCATGTTTCCTGCCTAATAAATCAAAATTAAGATACAAATGAAATGATAATCAATAATCTAGTCATGAGCAAATGGTCTTTGTTTGCTTTGCTAGATGTTAGTTTCATCTACAATCGGCGTACATGAAGAGAGAATTTTTCTAATAGAAGATTAGACATGAAATTCCTCATGCCATTTCTAATCGACGCAAGAAATAGTGGATGAATCTTCATTCATATATTAGTTGGAAACAGCTATTGCCTATTACAAAGTAAGCATCATCATAAGTTTTTAACTACATTAACCGGTAATACAAACTTTTTCTTTCTTCAGAATAAATAATTAATTTTCACTGATACGTGACAATGGTGAGAATAATGCATACTTTGTTGCAGTTGACATTGTTAAGAAAGAGTAGCGGGTGTCTCCAAAACTTCTTCATTATATCAAAAGGCATTATATATATATATCCATAAGACCTCAAAAGATTAACATGTAAACATATATAGGACATTTAATTGTTGATTAGTTGAGATTTATTGATTGCCAAATCTAATAACAAGTCATTTTAAGAGGCTTCAAGCTTACAAAATAAATAGTATTCTTTTACGAGTGAATGCGGCAGTCTTCAGCTTCAAGTCTCCCCATTGATCTTATCCGGACGGTAATTTGTCCTGTGAAGTTCTCCAAGTTTGGCTTCATAGACGCACAGAGAGGCCCTTAAATATTCATCAAATTAACATAGTTGTGATACTTTTTAGGAGAGTATTTTTTGTAGGTGCCTCAACTTTCGCATTTCATTTGATTGGGTATTTAAACATTCATTTTTTTTTAATTCCTCTGCTGAGTGTTTTTGTTAGCCAAATTCCAGAAGTGGCTTAAGATAAGATATTAATAAACAATATTTATTTTTTAACGTTAAATAAATTTATTAATTCAATCTAAAGCCGTCAGAATACAAGCCTCAACCCGAAGTAATATGACAAATAGCCAAAACTGAAGGTAAGATAAATAACCTGATATTCTCAACAAGGCCATTTCGTTGAGTAATAGATTATAAATAACCTGATATTGTCAACAAGGCCATTTCGTTGAGTAATAGATTTAGAATCTATTGTCCTAAGCATGTACTGCTATCTATAGTAGATATACTGCGCAACTCATGTCCTTTAAGCACTTCCCTGCACTTCCTTAATTGTCCATTCGCCAGCATCGAGCCAGATCAGTGCTCATTTCTTCTGCTATCCTCTTAGCAAGAAAGAATACTATCATCCTCATGAAAAAGCTCTTGCAAAGTTTATTCACTTCCAACTTGAATCCCTCGAACGTTCTTTTGTTCCTCTTTTCCCATATAGAATAGGTTCCACAGCTAGAGACCAACTTGAATAAAATATAGTCCCCTTTGTGTATAAATTTAACCTGCTTCGCTCATGGTATAACTTACATCTAGTTATCCCCAAACATTTCTACTCTACATTTGCCCCGAGCAAAGTTCCAGAAGGTGGTAAAGAGTATGGACAACTTACCAAGATATGGTCTCGTGTCTTTGGGCCTGATCACACAACTTGCATAAGTTGTTTAGGTTTGTTATTCCTTTAATCTTGTCCACAATATGAATTTTTTATTTTATAGCAACCTATAGGATGAAGGAGGCTTTTATTGTTAAACTAAACCTACTTCCTCAATTGCACTTTCATTTTATGTTCCCTGAGGATTTCAAGACATGATATATCTATGAATTGTTTCAACTTGGTCCTTTTCTAGATGATCATGTCCTCCACATCCCTCCTTCGCCTTTAAGTTGGGGTGATAAGTAGAAATTATAACATATTTTACAACCCTATTTGATATTCTTTTAAACCATTTATATAGCACATTTGGGCAAAAATTGTTAAATTTTTCTATTAATACCTAAGTTGTTTAGTTCCATATTTTATTTTTAAAAAGGGTCTAAATTGTATTAATTATTTTCTTGCAGTCTTGGTGGATTTATCTAGAAAAAAATATGGCACAAAATGAATTCAGCCCATAATAAAGTCCAACATTAAGCAATTAACCAAACAAAAAATTAGTCTAACCAACACTAGCAAAATTAATTCTAACCCACCAAAACAAGCAAACAACCCAACAAAATAAGAATCCGACAGGAGAAAATGCAACAGTTAGAGGACAAAATGCAGTAGCCAAAGGAGCAAATTTAGCACAGTAGATAGTAGCAGAAAAACACACTAGCAGCAAAAATTGTTGGAAAACTGGATCGACATTTGATCCTGACCGCAGCGAAATTATTACCAAACTTTTCCGCAATCTTTGATTTTCTGAAAACAATATCTCTTTAATTCTATAAAATGATTAACAGAAATTATAATAAAGCAGAAACTTAATTCGTACCTTATTTCGAAGCTTGATTTTCATCTTTTCGTATCTTTCGAACCGTTCCCGAAACCGATTCGTTTCAACCACCGTAGCCGCAAAAATGTCTTGCCTCTAACGGTATCCATAGAATGAGTTGAGTGAACTCTGTCATTCTTACAGAGATGGTTAAGCAAGTGCTAGCTTTATAAAGCTTAAGCCTATTTATAATAAACTTTGGATGTTTTAGTAACTTAATTGAAATTAAATTCTAATTCCAATTAAACTTTAATTAGAATTATAAATAATTCTAAATAATTCTAATTAAATACCAATTATGCCCATATAAGATTCAATATCTCATATTGATCCTTATTTATTAAATATCTCATATTTAATCATAAAGTTTCTCAAACTTTACAATCAAGTCCAACTTGATTAAATTAACTTTGCTCTCTTCAACCCTTTTTTATGTGAGACCTATTAGGTTCCTAAATATGTTGGCGATAGTTATAAATTCTAATTCTAATTCATAATTAGAATTATATAAATTAAAACTCATTTTAATTTATCTTTAACTGTCCAATTAAACAATTTACAATCATAGATCAAGATTGGCATCTAGCAATGCATCATGACCACCAAAATATTTAGGAATGTCAAAGTGGTTTTGACTAACCTTTCCATGTGTGATTTTTCTGTATAATTTAATCATTTCATCATCCAATGTTCCAATTAGACATAAAGCATGGAATTAATGTCTACTTTATTTTGAGTCCAATCATATTAGCTCTCCGTCATTAGCAATTGATGTAATTAATGATATTTGTAAACTATTTACAAAACGTCATTTAACCTTGGCCAAGGATTTCTTGAATCAATACTAATCGAGAACAATGGAACGTTGTCTGTAATTACTTTAGGGTGATGAATCATATCTTGATCACTCAACTACCTCTATGTAGTTCATGCTACATCCAATGACTACCGATTAAATGACCCATGATTAAATAGATCATAAGTAGTATCAAAATATAGCAATCCCCATACGAGATAACTTTGATGACCTCAAGTCAAAAGATCACTTATACAATCATCACAATGAGAATTCCATAGACATACAAGTAATGTTCCAAATGGATAATTCATATCAGGTCTGTTCAGTGAACTTGTTGTCTAACAAGCACCCACACGTTTGTTTAAGTATCTCTATACTTTAGCCTATGAGATCGACTACTTCCTTCATAAGGAA